>JBAMJV010002633.1:0-237750 GCA_037951105.1 Echinarachnius parma | reverse complement strand
CTCCATTTCATCCTCCTCCTTCTCCTCCTCCTCCTCCTTCTCCCCATCTCCTTCACTTTCTCCTCCTCTGTTCCTCCTCCTTCTCCCACTTCTCCTCCTCCTCCTCCTCTTCCTCCCATCTTCCTTCTCCCCCTACTCCTCCTCCGCTTTAGTATCTTTCTCCTCTTCTTTTTCCTCTTTTGTATTGCTTTTAAACTCCTCCTTGATTCAGCGAAAAATACACTGGAAATCATAAAGGAGTCCCTGTAAAGGAGCCCCATGATCTAGATAGAGTTCAATGAAAAACAGATTTTAGATTATTATTTTCATGCAGGGAAGTTTTAGTAGCCCTAGAAAAAAATAATGTTAATTTTTTCCCTGTCTTGAAGCACATGAATGAAATGTTTCTTTTCATGTCTGCCTGCTTTTTAATGGGCACTCAGTAATAATGAAATTGCATTGAACTTTGTGCCGATTAAAGGGATCTAGTAACTTTGTTGACAAGTACAAAAAGTGATGAGTGATTAATGAAATGTGTATTGGTGTGATATATGATATGTCCACAAAGTAATGTGTAAACATTTCACGTTAATTGGCTGAGAAATGAGCGAAAATGCAAAGTGATATTCACTAACTCATGTTGCAGTTACTTTGTACACACGGCTTAAATAATCCTGTAGTCAGTTTAACATCTGAAAACTTCATGAAATCGTAAATATCTTTTGAACGAAATGGAAATTTGAAAAACCGAAACCTGTCCCGTGCTTTCATTATCTATTATATTAATACGGTAAGCTTCAAACCCCGAAATGGTTCCCACTCGAGATATCCTCACCCCGAGGATTCGGCGACTTCCCGACCGTCGCGATCGAAGGATATACGTTTTGCGGAGGAAAATAAGGCATTCCCGAGTCGCTCCCGCCCCGTGGTCGTCGTCCAGATCGAAGAAAAGGGAAAGTCAGCAATGTCAATTGCCCGTTTAAGACGCCGAGCATTGACTAACGATTTATCGCCGTAAAAGTATTTGTAAGAGGGCAAGTCCAAGATAAGGTCAACCTAGCTGTTGAAATTTCATCTTGATTTACTGATGACATGTTTCACATCATATTGAAGCCCATGAGTTGAAGTTTTGAATTCCATAAAAACAAATTAAAATTTATGTAAATTTATGCAAATTTGAAGGGCCTCATTTGCATACATGTGAAATAGAGCGTTACGTATGGGACAATTATAAAAATTCATACAAAATCAAAGGGAATGATATAATATTTTATTCATATATAGACATGACCATTCAATCATCCGTATAAATTTTACATTAACATTAAGTCATGACCTAATTAA
Organism: Echinarachnius parma; assembly: GCA_037951105.1. Taxonomy (NCBI): domain Eukaryota; kingdom Metazoa; phylum Echinodermata; class Echinoidea; order Clypeasteroida; family Echinarachniidae; genus Echinarachnius; species Echinarachnius parma. The sequence continues at coordinate 236,427 of JBAMJV010002633.1, read as the reverse complement.
TTATGCAAATTAGGTCATGTCTTAGCATGAAAATGTCCCATACGTAACAAAATGAGGAACTTTTTTTCATTTTTTTCAAATAATTTAATACTTATTCTAGTGCAACTTTGGGAAGTTCTAATTTATGCATTTTAAAAGTAAAATACTATAATAAGCTGGGAAATTTTAATTAGACCTTTGTTTTATAAGAAAATTAGAATTTGTAGAAAGTGTTACGTATGGGACAATGTGTTACGTATGGGACATTCACATACAAAGTCAATGTAGCTGGGAGCCTTTGTGGCAGATAGGCATATATTTTTTTGGGAGTGATATTGTCATGATATATCAATGTTAATGAATATATAGAAAGTAATTAGGTCCATGAACTTTTTTTAGAAGTGGAGTCATTTAAATAACACAATATTTTAGGCTCGGCGGCCATTTTTAAAGATAATTAGCTAATTTGCATATTCATGAATTAGAGCAGATATCTATTTGTATTCAGAAAATGTAGTGTAAAATGTTCCAACATTTCATTTAAGGTATTTGGGGCAAATAAAGCCATTTCTGCTTCTCATTTGCATGTATCACTTGAGCAAAGCCCTGAAATCCAAGATGGCTGCCCCTAATTTGCATATTTATGAATATTACTGTTAAACAGTAGCTTACAAACACACAAAATGTATTCATTTGATTTAATCATGTCTTATTATGTATTTAAGATTTGTTAACTTACTTTGACTCAAAAAACATTATACGAAGAATAATTAAGATATTTACCTAATTTGCATATTCCCCAAATTCCTGTAAAATTGTATAGATTCTGATCTAGGAACGCCAAATTAATGAGTGATACCTCTTTTATAGGGTTTTAATGGATGACATAACCATTTCTGATACTTATTTACACCAATCACCATGGCAACTCGTTATTTTTACCAAATACCCTCAATTTGCCTTAAATATTGATTTCCCTACATTAAACGAATGGGGACAAAATGTCCCATACGTAACTGTCCCATACGTAACACGTCTTTACCAAAATTAATTAGAGCTTGCAAGAAAACCGTTCTTAGGAATGAAATGAAACTTTGCCTCAATCAACCTGAGCAATGTACCCTCTACCACACTGAATTACAACCTGTCCTCTAAATTACTTTCACAGAGTTTTCAACTTAAAAATTATTTATAAAAAATCTCATTTCTTCTGGTCCCATACGTAACGCCATACATTTTATTCAATACAATATTATTGCAAAGGTCAAAGGTCACCATCTTTACCAAGGTTATTCTTCTTATAGATACCAGTAATGGAGATGGTAAAAGAATAAAATCAAAGTCCCTCTACATTATTTTTTTTGGGGTGAAAGTCTCTGAAATGTCCCATACGTAACATGCGCGTTATCTTGGACTTGCCCAAGAATATAAATTGGAGTAGATAAAACAAATAATATATCGAGAAACCATTTTAGATATAACACGTTGTGAAACTACCCAGGTTTTGATAAATATCAATATTTATATTACGCGGATGGTATGGTAATGATCGCTATTGCCGATTGGCATCGTGTTTGTAAGTGCATCGACGACAAAATGCGACAACTTCAATTTAGCTGCGGTTATACAACGCGCGATGGCTGTACAGCCGTGTATACACGTCGCGCAGTCATCTAATTACCCCACCGAACCGTAGTTTATTTGCATAGCTCACTGACCTGCTGACCATCGTCTCTGGTCACTATATATTCGCCCTACCGTACACGATACTATAATTGCGCCAGCTTATGGTAAGATGTATTAAGTCCGCGAGCTCACATGCTTTGTACACAGCTGAGTGGGCGTGCAAAGTGCATTGAAGTGAATAAAGCGGGGTGGACAATGGTGGAGCAGGGGAGTTGTATCTCGACATCTTGCGGTAAGATGATTGTATTATGCCATCCGCGAAGAGAAGACGCCTGGGGGTGGGGGGGGGGGGGGGGGTATCTGCTCATTTATTATGCAATGCATGTATTGACGGCTACTATTCCCTTCAACCATGGAACTCCCATATCCTTGCTTCAACGGAATATATCATCGGGTTTCACAAGAATATGACAAAATGTATACGCCGGAGAACTTAGATTGGATATGAAAAGTTTATGGGATGCATAGACGGCTACTATTCCCTTCAAAGGAATATATATCATCGGGTTTCACAAGAATATGACAAAATGTATACGCCGGAGAACTTAGATTGGATATGAAACGTTCATGGGACACGACGGGTTATGTGTCATGCAGGCAATTGGAGTCGCGGGGGGGGGGGGGGGGGGGGGTTCAACGGCGAAGCTACTGTATATTAGCAAGTACACGAACATAGTGTACTGTATCTAATTTAATACAAGCGGAACAAATTATGGACTCTATAAAATATGGGGGATAATTGAATAACTTTCCATGGGTACTAAACCATTATGATTTTGTTATACATTGGCCCGATATCGTTGGACGGGACCCTAATGCGTCGGGGCCCCGTCCAACGACGGGTTGTGGGGCGGGATTGAGTCGCCCGTGTTTATTTTGTCTTATACTATTTAAATTGTGACTCTGGGAATAGTAAAGATTTAAAGTATCGTTATGTCATCATCGCCTTTCTCTCACAAAAACCCGCGGATTTCCGCGGGTACAGCTAGTTAATATGAATATGACAAGGTACAACTCCAAGTAAGTTTTGAGGATTTGGGCATTGATGTTACTAGATCCCTTTAATGGAGGGTCTTTTGGGCTTGACACAGGACCCCGAGTATACATTTTCACTAACACTGTACTATGCACTGCCAGCAAATTGATTAGTCTGAAAGCGCATGAATGTAAATCACTGATTCTGGTCTATAACTGAGACGGAAAATAAAGTACATGTGTACTCAGGACTTAGCTAATATATCTTAAAGGGACTAAGTAACAAATCCAAATCCTCAAAATAATTTTTTCATTCTAGCGGTTCCCTCATACCTTGTTGTATTCGTATTAACAATAAAATCATGGGACAGGTTTCGGTTTTTCAAATTTCCCTTGCGTTACAATATCAAAACATTTTTAAATGGTGCAAATGACCAAAAAACGTATTTTGAGCCACTTTTTGAATGCACTGGCTCATCAGCTGGATCATACAAAGATCCATCAGACAACTCCCCTGGAGTATCGGACTAACATTGTGTGCACATCCGCCGACAATATCGTTCAAATGACTAGCAATTTTGCGCTTCCTGTTCAATTTCTGACTGTCAAACGAAGTAATGAACCAAGAATTTCTCGAAAATAACCACTCTTTAAAGTAAATGATATCAATTGCCCCGTTTTTATTTGAATTCCGCTACATTATTGTGATAATCTTAATTTCTTTTTTAAAGGGGACCACCAGGCAAAGGACAACACATTATTATATGTTTTGGTACCGTTTTGTGATATCAAATGGATACCCAACATTTTGCAAAGGGTTGTGTAATTCATAATCAAAGCAATTAATTTCCACCACTTACGGAACCACGGCTATCTCGTGGTTCCACACGGACCAGGCATTTGCGAGTGCGCCAATGCAATTCACGCGTACGTCAATAGAATCCCGGATGATTCGTTCGCTCTGCATAGAGCGCCGCTGGCTCTGCTCGCATAATAGTCTGCGCATTCAGACCGCATGACCGCATGGCTGAGAAAGGTGATGCGTTTTCCAATTATATATTTTTTCTGAAAACATATTTTTGTGAACTTATTGAAGGAGTGGAATACTAAAGATGTTACCTTTCTATAAAAAGATTATTATTTTTGGGTGGTGGTACCCTTTAACATTTTATTTTTTAAAATTTTTTTTCGGGGCACTGTTTCCCGATATACCGAACCGGGTCCCGATTGAAACGGTCGGTAACCGGTGTGATCGACCGAACCGACTCAGCCTTAGTTACAAAGATATGTACGATCGAAGTATTCAGATAAGAAAAACTCCGGGCGAGTTTTTCTTCTGTGTACAAAGTGAGTGCAGTGAGTTATTGAATATCACTTTGCATTTTCGCTCATTACTTGGCCATGCAATGTCCATTTGACTTGAAATTTTCACACAATACCCTGTGGACATATTATGACATAACAATAATATACATTGCATCAACCATTCATCACTTTTTGTCAACAAAGTTACTAGATCCCTTTAACAACGTGTAGTGCTTGTGTACATTTATGACACTGCATTTTATTCAGGGATCATTGTTATAGCTCACTCAAGTATCGTATTGTTCTACAACACTTCTGACGTCCTGTAGGTAAATATAATTGTTCATATTTACTATTTAACTTAGCAGACATGTTGAATAATATCACAATATTGTTGACATGTACACAGAATAAAATGTACATAAATGTACATTGTAGTCTATTTTTGTTAGAAATATATTATAAAGTTTTAAAAACAAAACTGTTGTTTTGCTTTAAAAATAAAAGGATCTAGTAACTTTGTTGGCATGTGCTGAAAATGATGAATGGTTGGTAAAATGTGTACAGTTTGAGATAAACGTGAATTGTCCTCTTGAGTATTGTGTGAACATTTCATGTAAAAATGGATGTTATGGCCGAATAATGAACAAAACTGCAAAGCGATATTCCCTAACTCATTGCACTGACTGTGTACACAGTTATGACTATTCATTATCCAGTGGATAATACAAAATCTAAACACTTCTATCGTAAATATCTTTTTAACATTTAAGGGAAATTTCAAAAACCAAAACCTGTTCCATGCTTCTATCAATTGGTAAAATATACGGATAACAAAGTATGAGAGAAGTTAGAGAACCACTAGATTTATAACTTCATTTTGTGCATTTGGACAATGTTTAACTTAAAAATATCTGTAGATCCTTTTAACCCAGGAAGCACATGACGGATTACCATTAAAAAAATGTATCATCTACAGACTGTACAGTAGCTGATAGTTAATGACGTGTTCCACTTACTACAAGTGCACACGTAATAAAATGTACCTTTTGTACCAGAACATTGTTGGTCGTCACCCAAGCATGAATAGAGCTGAACTCTTGAATTTAATGTGGGCACTGAATGGGCCAGCCCACCACCTTCTGTTCACACATATCTCTGATCTGTGTGCATTTCATGTTTACTTTCAGTATCCACAAGGTATACCAAATTTCTCAAAATGAAAAATTGAATTACTTGTTCATTGTTCATTTATTTTCCACTACTATAGAAAATAACAAAATGTGTAGAATAGTTACAATTTATCACAAGGTACAAACATACACAAACGAGTATGAAAACTGAACTCTTGAATTAAATGTGGGCGCTGAACCTTGGCCAGCTCACTGGCTTCAGCTAACTATCTGTTTACATTTCATGTTTACCTTCCGACTTCACAAGGTTTACGCTCCTTTACAAGTAAAAATAAAAATGAAAATGACTGTACCATTTAGTAAACTCTATGACTATATATGGGCAATTTCATGATGAGAGCGACATGCAACCCATTTTTTATTGGATTTTTGCTCAAATCCTGGTTCTTTTAAAGGTACTAATCAATGTAACAGAATTATTAACCATATTTTTATTGTTGTAACTGAAACCAAAAATATTTCAATATTCCATGTACATCACACAACTTGCCAAGACATGTCATCAATGGTATAACATTTAAACATTATTTCAGATGACTCCTGTTTAAAAGAACTATTTTGAACAAAGGCTAGTTGTTTTTTCTACATGTATGTCCTTTTTTGTTTCATCGATACTAAACAAAGTTTGAGTTTGTGTGGTCACTCACTGAATTATGTGGAATGGTTTTGACTTAGTTAGCTTACTGTGTGAAAAAGGTTTTGTTGAGAGGTAACATTCCCCCAAAAGCAATACAATATTCCTGGCTTTATGTAGTCTCACTCTCATCCAATAATATTGTAAAAGAAGTCATCAAAAGTAACGTTACTTACATGGAATTGCCCATATAAATTATCAGTATGATTTGTTTTGTTTTGGGCGAATATGTCTTAATTTCTGTCTTAATGTGTGCCCCCTCCCATGAGCCACCACTTGTGGTATTGCGTTTCTCAACCTTTTTAAACCCGAGGCCCACTTTGGCCCCTACAAATTTGGTCGAGGCCCACTTTGGCTACTACAAATTTTTTCGAGGCCCACCTTACAAAAACATATTTGGAAAAAATGACAAAATGACAATAAAACAGAAGAAAATAGAAAACTGTGTGGTATCTATGTCAGTTGCAATGCCAAAAAATGTCTACATACTTTCCATGCAACACTTGAGCTTGCTTGTGGGAAATAAGAAGGTCAAATCGTGGTAACATGTAACATAATATAGCTAAATTTCAGCTGTGGTCATTTAAAATTAAACACACATCTTATTTTCTTTTTTAATCTTTTTTTTTTTTCATTTTGGCCGACCTCGCGGCCCACCCGAAAGAGTTCCGCGGCCCACCAGTGGGCCGCGGACCACTGGTTGAGAAGCACTGTGGTAGAGGATAAAATAAATAAATGTAATCCCATATAATTTGTTGGCTTGCACGGATAATGTTGTAACTTGGGGGTGTTTCACAAAGATGATAAGTTGAACTTAAATTCTAAGTTGGACTTAAAATTATTATAAACCATTTGTAGCCTTGGAATCAGTGTTCATTTGAAAGCAAAACTGCAGGTATTTAAGACATTTCATGATTTCAAAGATATTACATAACATCAAGAACATGAAACGTGATAACTTGAAACTTGATAATATTAGAAAATATCAATTATCTGAATCAACATTTCATGCCTTGTACAAGAACTTTTTCAAATAAGTTTTAAGTCTAACTTGGAGTTAAGTTCAACTTGGGATCTTTGTGAAACCCCCCTTAGCTTGGCAGCCCCCTTTCCTCCTCAAGGAGGTTTGTGATTGCTTGTGGTCAGGGTATGAAATATATGGGGGCCTGAGGGCAATTTTGCCCCCTAATTTTCAAAATAGTCAGTCCCCTGAAATCAGTAGGCAGCCCCTAAAATAGGGTATTATGTGAAACATTTCTGGATATATTTTATATCCATCAGATTAGAAAAGTAGCCCCCTAAAATAAAAAAAAATGAATTCCTGCATTGCTTGTACATGGTCTACAGACTACACTAATTTGGTGTACTGCATGATGCCCAAAACTATTCTACTGATTCCAAACTTCTTGACACCCCAACCCTAAGCTCCCTTAAAGGGGACCACCAGGCAAAGAACAGCACATCATTATATGTTTTGGTACCATTTTGTATTTTTGTGATATCAAATAAATTCCCAACATTTTGCAAAGGGTTCATAAACAATGCAATTAATTACCACCACTTACAGAACCATTATTATTTCATGGTTCCGTGTGGCCAAACATTTGCGAGTGCGCCAATGCTATTCACACGTACGTTTTGAGACAATAATCCCGGACGATTCCGAATTTGTTCGCTCTGGACAAAGGTAGTTATGCAGACCCATGAACGCAATGGTGATGCGTTTCCAATTTTTTTTTTTTCTGGAAACATTTTTTTCTGAACTTGTTGATGGAATGGACTACTAAAGATGTTACCTTTCATTTATAAGAATATTATTTTTGGGTGGTGGTAACCTTTAACTCTAATCATGGGGGTACATACATTGTGTCTAATTGGCTGAGGTTATTCAAGTCAGATCTTCGATAGTTTGATGGAATTTTAAAAATAAGGAAAGGTTTACCTTGAAAACCACTGGTCATCGATCACACTCGTAACGACTGTATCTCACACTGTGAATTTGGTTTGTGTACAGGTTTCAAGATCATTTGATCTCCCTTAGATCAATTGTATCATGGAAGGTGTTTCGACAAGCTCTCACAGAGGTCCACCAAGTCCGATCTTCTATGGAAACTTTCATCTGAAGACAACCATCGATCTCATGTTGTATCTCAAACCATAAATTTCTTGTAATGACATGCTTGTAATCTTATCGATGATGTCATTTGCTATTAATCACTCTCCCTTAGATCAGTTGTATCATGGAAGGTGTTTCGGCAGGCACTCGCAGAGGTCCACCAAGTCTGATCTTCGATGGAGACGTTCACTCTGAAGACAACCATCAATCTCATGAACATTGTATCTCAAAACGTGAATTTCTTGTACCATGACATGCTTGTATTCTTGTTGATGATCTCATTTAATATTGATTACTCTCCCGTAGATCAATTGTATCGTGGAAGGTGTTTCAGCAAGCACTCACAGAGGTCCACCAAGTCCGATCTTCTATGGAAACTTTCACTCTGAAGACAACCATCTATCTCATGTTGTATAGATCTCACAGTCTCGAACCATGAATTTCTTGTATCATGACATGCTTGTAATCTATTGATGATTTCATTTGATATCTTGATTACTCTTCCTTAGATCAATTGTATCATGGAAGGTGTTTCGGCAAGCACTCACAGAGGTCCACCAAGTCCGATCTTCGATGGAGACGTTCGCGTTGAAGACAACCATCGATCTCACCCGCAACGACTACATCTCAAACTTTGAGTTTGACGTCTTCACGCGGCTGTTCCAGCCCTGGTCCTCATTGCTAAGGAACTGGAACTGTCTGGCGGTCAACCACAGAGGCTACATGTCCTTCATGACCTATGACGAGGTCAAGAACAGACTGGAACAGTACATCAACAAACCGGGCAGGTAAGTCTGACACAGCTACAGGTAGTATGTAGGGCTAAATAATTGATAATAATAATAGTAATGGCCAGTTATAGAGCACAGTAATGTCTACAGGTCAAGGGCCCCATTGCAGAAAGAGATACAATCGATTGTAAGTAACGATTGATTGTAAGTCAGAAAAAAATGTGTGCATTTTAACCAATCAGATGTGCCCATTTAGTCACATGATCTGACAATACAATTAATTGCAAAGGGGCCCAGATGTGATTGATAACCTACAAACAAACAGACAAAACAGAACATTAAACAAACCATGCAGGTACATTGTAAGTTGACAACTAGTGCTGGTGGCTAGTTGCCAAGGTGACATGAACAAACAGTCATAAAACAGAAGATTCAACTAACTGGACAGGTAAGTTGACAACTAGGGCTAGGGGGCAACTAGACAATGTGGCTAGTTGCCATGGGGACACTCCTGGTCACTTAGAACTTTGAATTTTGTCCATTTATGATCTACAAAAAAGACAAGACAACACTGTGCTTTTGGCTACTTTAGTATTAAATTGTGTTTTATAAAAGAACATTCAAACAAACCGAACCAGTATTAATTAACTGAAGTATGTACGGAAGTAGTGATGTAAAATTATTTTGTTATGCATAGTAATTGTTCTAGAAACAACTTGTCCTTTGATTCAGGCTTTTGGTAGTGGGTTGGAACTTGGACGATTGCCCCTTAGCAACCGCTTGATCAACAATATATGGCTTGCCTGACATTGTTTAGAACCCTTGCATTACCCACGGCAATCAGTACTTATGATCCCAGTAGGTGGACTGTACTACACTAGAATTTATAATGCTCTGTGACATCACACTTCGGTACTCTATAGTCTGTTTGTCATTTTAAATACAAAGGCAAACAGGAAATGAAGATCAGTGAAAACAAGAAAAAAACATTTCTGGGAAGTTAAATCTCTCGCGTATCAGGAGAGAAATGCTTGAAACATGCCAACAAACAACTTAAAGGGGACCACCAGGCAAAGAACAACACATTATTATATGTTTTGGTACCGTTTTGTGATATCAAATAGATACCCAACATTTTGCAAAGGTTTGTGTAATTCATAAACAAAGCAATTAATTTCCACCACTTACGGAACCACTGCTATTTACTGGTTCCATACGGGCCAACCATTTGCGAGTGCGCCAATGCAGCTATTCACGCGCACGTTTGTAAACAATAGATTCCCGAGCGATTCGTTCGCTCTACACTCATTGCAATTCACCGCGCACATAGCAATCTGCGTAATTCAGACTGCATGAACGCATGCTTTAGAATGGTGATGCGTTTTCCAATTATTTTTTTTTCTTTCTGGAAACATATTTTAGTGAACTTGTTGATGGAATGGAATACTAAAGATTTTACCTTTCTTTAATAAGAATATTATTTTTGGGTGGTGGTACCCTTTAAAGTAATAACTCAGGAATGGTTATTCTGTTGTTGTCTAAAGATCTGTGATTTGTTGGTAGTTTACAATGTAGCGCCCGGCGCAGACAGAGCCGACTCGACCCGATCCGACTGGTTTTCAGCCTGATTAACTCAGTATGTACTGCCTCAGGACTCCCGTTTTTCCAGTCAAGTGCCAGTCGGAGGTCATTCAAGGCCGATTCAACATGTTGGATCCGCTCCGACTGAGCGAACTCTAGCCTGACTGAAAACCAGTCGGATCGGGTCGAGTCGGCTCTGTCTGCGCTGGGCCTAACATGTACTGTACACAAAGTGTACATTTAACTCTCACTTCAAGCATGCACGGTATCATGCAGTTTCCTGTTTTAGCCCTTGTCACACACCAGTGACCAGATAGCGTTAACAGCCCGGGGGGGGGTACTCACGTATATTGGGTATACGGGGATGTGCCGCTCGGAAGGGTGACTTTTTCAAGAAAGGTCCTTAGACATGGGTCCCCTTTTCATCAAAAAAATCCTTCTAGACATGGGTCCCCTTTTTCAAATTTCCCCTTTTTTATACGGGATTTTTGGGTTTGCCGATGTGAAATAGCAAAAATTTTCAAGCTCGCTACGCTCGCTAACTTAAAACCACAAAATTTGCGGGAAATACGCCAAAACACATGCCCCGCAGCGGGAAATACGCCCAAAACATGCGCCGCAGGTGAAAAAAAATCCTTAGACATGGGTCCCCTTTTCGCAAAAGGACCCTTAGATATGTGGGCATGGGTTTGGAGGTCTCAGCCGCACACCCCCGTCCTACTATAATCTGAGTACCCCCCCCGGGGTTAACAGACACCCGGTGGAGAGCAACATTTTCAATCAGTTTGTCTCCGTTCGTATGCGTTTCTTGCTTGTTTCTTGTTCAGCGAATGCATCCTTGTCAGGCGATGTCCGTTGTTTTATCCAGTGGAACAACTTTCCCCACGCGGATAATTTGATTTCACAAATTTTCTATCCGTTGGGCATCCGTTTACGCCATCAAGTGATATGTGCATGGGCGTCGATACTTACGTAATACCTATTCATCAGGGGAGGATGAATGAATAGATCATCCCCCCCTGATAAACACCTAATAGTGCTGCTTGTCTTATTTTCAAGTGATGTTATTTGTCATTTTCTGCGCAAGTGCATGTTCAAAAGAAAATTAAAACTCAGAACAAGATTTATTCTTTAATCCTTGGGAAGCAAAGAAACTTGAATTTCAAAGGTATTTCCTGTTTGTGCACAGTTTAGGTTTTTTACATCAGAGAAAATATTTACATGTTTTTACTCATTACTCTGTGTACTGTTTTATAAATTTATGAATACTTACAAATTTGTGACGGAGACTTCTATATTTCAGAGAATTTAGATGTTTATCACAACATGTGATTGCTATTATTAGTTCCATTTTATTGGATAGGAAGTATCTTAATACTTGTAAACACTTTATTTTTGTTTTATTTGTAAGGTACATGTAGATGGGGAGATTAAAACAGGAATAAAAAAAAACAAGCATCCACTTTGACCTCTTTTATCTGGCCACCAGTTTTCCCCGTAAACTCTGATATCTTGCCCAAAATTGGGCAAATTTTAGGTTTTCAAACTGATTATGAAAAAATGAAAAAAATCTTGTATCTTTTCATGCCATTGCAGTTCGAACAATAAAGAGGTATTTGGTTTATGAATGATAGACCAATACCAATGTCATACACATAATTTGGGTTCTACTAGGACAGCATAAAGATTAAAGTACATGTATGCTCTGTTCATAGATATTTACTTTCAACATTTCAGATACTGTAGGGCAATTCCAAGCAAACATTGACATAAGCACCCATTTTTCAAATTCGTCGAATCATAACGTATTTGGTATCAAATTAAAGCTTAAAGATTAAACTATTCAGAAATGCATTTTGTTCAAAAAAATTTTGGGCGTAAACTATTATTTCATAGGAATTAATTAGCATAAATTAATTTTCAATTATTTTCACAAAATATACTTGTAAATATTAAGCTTAAAAGAGCTGCAAAAATAGGTTTTCATAACATTTTCTTTCAGTGTTGGTAAGAACATTACTTCAATTTATCAGATAAATATCTATTTCGGCATTTTCGCTCTTTGTTCTGCTTCAGTGACTGTTTCATTTATAGTCATCTATATGTCACGCTGTTACCCTAAAAACAGGTATTTTTAATATTTCTGGAAAAATATGAATGGGAATGAAATTATTTTTTGTTTCTTCTTCATTCACCCATAGGGCTATATTATGGATGCTAAATAGCAGCATTATCTTTTACCACTAATTAATCTAAGCAATATCAATTTGGTCACGCTGTTACTTTTTGGGTAACAGCGTGACGCAACCTACTTTTTTTGTGCAATATCTCAAGAATCGTTGGATGGATTCTGTTCAAACTTTGTACAAGACATGTATTCAGAGGTATGGATTATCTGATACATTTTGGGGCCATGAGGTCAAAGGTCAAAGGTCACAGCTAATTAATATGCAAAAAATATATTATTCTCAACATATTTCAAGAATCCTTGAAGGATGACATGATAATTAATACTGGCATGCGTTCAGTGAAGTAGATGACCTGATTATAGAATTTGGTCATGGGGTCAAAGGTCAACAGGTCAAATTATTGTATTTTATTTTTTATCTCACAAAAAAATGCCAGAATTAATGTTAGAAAGAGTACTGTAGGGCAATTCCAAGCAAACATTGACATAACCACTGATTTTTCAAATTCGTTGTACCATAACAAATTTGGTATCAAATGAAAGCTAAAAGATTGAACTTTCCAAAAATGTATTTTGTTTTTGAAAACAAAAATTGTAAACTATTATTTTATTGTTAATATATAGCATAAATTAATTTTCAGTTATTTTCACAAAACATTCAATTAAATATTAAGCATAATAGAACTGCGAAAAGGAGTTTTCATGAAATTTTATTTCAGTGTTGATAGGATCATTGCTTCAATTTTTCAGATAAATATCAATTTCGTCATTTTCACTCTTCGTTCCACTTCAGTGACTGTCTCATTTACAATCATTAATATGTCACGGCGTTACACTAAAAACATATATTTTTAATATTTCTGGAAAAATATGAATGGGAATTAAATAATTTTTTGTTTTCTCTGTATTAGCCCATAGGGCTATAATATGCATGCTGAATAGCAGCATTATCTTTTACCACTTATTAATATAATCAATATCAATTTGGTCACGGCGTTACGTTTTGTGTAACGCCGTGACGCTACCTACTGGATTCCCATTGACATTTACACAGTAGACATAATCAAATAGTGTAAGATATTTTTTGTAGGTATGCTTGGGCATTGCTCATGCTATAATTATATGAATAGGGTCAGTTGATAATGTTTCCATCTCAAAGTTACCTGAGTCATGTATGTGTATGGGTTGTATGTCCGTCTGTCTGTATGTGCATCTGTACATCAGTGTTCTTTTTTGTGCAATATCTCAAGAATCGTTGGATGGATTTCGTTCAAACTTTGTACAATCCATGTATTTAGAGGTACGGATTATTGGATATGATTTTGGTCCATGAGGTCAAAGGTCAAAGGTCACATAGCTAACAAATATGCAAAAATTATATTATTATCAAGATAGTTTGAGAATCCTTAAAGGATAACATGATAATAATACTGGTATGCGTCCAGTGAAGTATATGACCTGATTAGGGAATGGGGTCATGGGAGGTCATAGGTCAACAGGTCAAAATATTGTTGTTGTTTTTTGTTCTCACAATTAAGTTCCAGAATCAATGTTAGAAAGAGTACTGTAGGTAAAAGACAATTTTCTGAAACTGTTTGGGGCACAGGTCAAAGGTCACTCGGATAATTACCAATTCAAAAACAAACATTTACTAACTCTGAAATCATGTTACATGAAACAAATCACTTGCAAATATGCACTGTGCAGACCAAAAATTAAACATTTGTATGTTATTTTGAGAAACAAGGTCAAAGGTCAGATGTCAAAGGTCTCATATTTCATTGTTACATTTAAGTATGTATTTTGGTTTTAATATTTGATGGTTCCATTAACTAACTTCTGAAATAGATAAGAATTTCAATTATGTCCTAAAAGATTTTTTGATCAATAGAGGGCGCTGTGCTGCAAATTTGTGTCATGCGGATGATCATTTAATAGCATCTTGGTTATATCACCCATTCATCTAGTTCTTTATTGATTCTGGATCACTACATTAAAATTATATCATATTATTCATCTCTTTAATATCTCCCATATATATAACATGTACAATTCAGAGGTCACGGCGTTACAGTCACGGCGTTACAGTGCATAGATACATTTATGATATCATATTTACTATGAGCATTGGATTTTTTCTACATTTTTATTTGGATGTTCTAGCTTGATGTCTAGTACAAAGAATCAATGTGACAAAAGTGCAAAATGTTCCTGTAGTTCACAGAGTTTACTTAGTTTCTTAGCATGTAAGAAACCCATGTCTTTTTGCCGTCACGGTGTTACGGCAGATATTGATATTCATAATTAATAATTTATTGGGAATTTTGGTTTTCTTGCCTATTGTAAATTATTGGTAGGATAGTGGTTACAGATGCATATCAAAAGTTGGTTCTAGATATTTAGATTTTATGAGTTATTTGGACTTTCATTGTGAGAAACACCCTCTGACCGTCACGGCGTTTGCTTGGAATTGCCCTGTAGATAAAAGAAAATTCTATGAAAATGTTTGGAGCACAGGTCAAAGGTCACTCGGATAATTACCAATTCAAACACAAAAACTTACTGACATTGAAATCATGTTACATGAAACAAATCACTTGTAGATATGCACTGTGCCGACATAAAATTTAACATTTGTATGCTAATTTGAGAAATAAGGTCAAAGGTCAGATGTCAAAGGTCTAATATTTCATTGTTGCAATTAAGTTTGTATTTTGGGTTTGATATTTGATGGTTCCTCAAACTAAATTCTGAAAAAGATAAGAATTTCAGTTTTGTCCAAAAACATTTTTGATCAATAGAGGGCGTAAGGCTCCAAATTTATGTCATGCGAACCATCATTTCCGAGCATCTGGGTTATATTACCCATTCATCTAGTTCTGTATAGATTCTGGATGACTACATCAAAATTATATAATCTTATTCATCTCATCAATATCTCCCATATATATATAACATGTACAATTCAGAGGTCACGCTGTTACCGTCACGCTGTTACCGTGCACAGATATGTTTATGATATCATATTTACTATGATCATTGGATTTTTTCTACATTTTTATTTAGATGTTCTAGCTTAATGTCTAGTACAAAGAATCAATGTGACAAAATTGCAAAATGTTCCTGTAGTTCACAGAGTTTGCTTAGTTTCTTACCATGTAAGAAACCCATGTCTTTTTGCCGTCACGCTGTTACCGCAGATATTGATATTCATAATTCATAATTTAGTGGGAATTTTGATTTTCTTTCCTATTGTAAATAATTGGTAGGATAGTGGTAACAGATGCATATCAAAATTTGGTTCTGGACATTTTTATTTTGTGAGTTATTTAGACTTTCATCGTGAGAAACACCCTCCTACCGTCACGCTGTTACCTTGGAATTGCCCTGTACTCTACCTACATGTACATTAAATGACAAATTGACTCAATGTACATGTTGTACACAATGTGATTAGGACCTAATAACGACCTCCCCATGCGATTGGGAGCTGATTCCAGGAAAGACTCCGGATGCTATCATGCTGTACATGTACATACTGCCTGAAGACATTAGAAATGTGATACAGTAGTGTACAACATGTATTGGGGGAACAATGTTACTGACATTATAAAAGGGCACTTGCCCACTTGCCCGGGGCAAATAAGTTAGTTTGGAGGCTCGGTCGATTCTGACTTCCGAGATAATTCTCATGAAAGAATTTTAGCTTTCCTGCGAAGAAGGATCTGTTTTTAAATAAGGTTTCATAATTTTTGACATTTAATGTATAATACAAAACCATTTCCACATGGAAAAACAGCATATATTGCCCACGTCTACAAGTTGCAGTTACATGTCACAAGCTCGCATTGATTTAAATTACAACTTAGATTCAAAATCTTTTCATATTTAAGCCTACAATTTGCTGCAGAAATCAGCACAACTAACTTCCTGCTTATTTGTTATGGATTGTTATAATACAGAGGACATGTATTGTAGTATGACAGTGTCAAAGCATTTTATTGTCTTCACTTTTTTTAAATGTGATTATGAACAATTTCCGGGACCAACAAAATGTTGGAATGTTTCATTGCCAGCTACTCATTCATAGTTGAGGATATGATTATAATGTGTTAACAATTTACCTTGGGGGTTTCAGTTTAAAAATGTTTTTCTCAGAAAGAAAAGGAATGAAAAATAAGACAAACAAAAAAGAACAGAGCTTTATGACTGTCCAATAATAACAATGACAATGCATAACAATTATCATTTTTAAACTTTTGATCACAATTTCTTATGAAATACCAATTATACAGATGAACTTTCATTATGACAATACGCAGTCATGTTACGCTCTGTGATTTTGAAGTTCCCAACTTTAGAACATTACCGATTTGCAAGATAATTTATTCATTAAAGGTTCAGTGAACAAAATACACGGGGGCTCGTGGCGAATTCGCCCCTAAAATGCCAAAAAGAGCCCCCAAAATTTGCATAGAGTTCAATGAAAAACAGATTTTAGAGTGTTATTTTCATGCATGCAAGCTTGAAAAGTAGCCCCCGAAAAAGAAATATAAATTTTTTCCCCTGTAACGGTTACGTAATGACAATGTCAAAGCATTTTATTTTCTCCCCTAAGGGCACTAATGAGGATTTATCTCCCCTAATTGACATCCACGAGTTCACCACATCGGGGCAATTTCTAGGAATATCATGGGATTTTTTTTATTGCCGTTATGATGAGGCGAATGTAATGGGGTCATATTTTTTTTCTTCTTTTTTTTGCAATTATTCATTTTAAAAAATGTTTCCCGGTGGAGCTCTTAGGGTGAGTTAGATCGTACGATACATCTCCTTGACATAATGTCCATTAACCCACGCAATACAGACATTACTATTTTCTTGTGTGTTACAGGCAATGCATAGATAATGCATGGCTAGCATGCAACTTTTGACATGCTAATACATGCATTGTTTATGTACTCTAGAGTGTTTGGTTTTTGGTGTTTGGTCGATTTGGTCAATAGAACTTTGGCTAAAATATGATTTTTTCAATTTTACGGTGATTTTACGGTGATTTTACCATCATAAGTTTTTTACACACATTATGAGAACTTGAAATGCCCATTTCTCCAAAACCTTAATTACAGACAAGTGCAGGGTTTTGCTATATAATAGCCGGTCATATTTCATTGTAGATTTGATGTAACCGAATGGGTGCGTATAGACATGGGCACGAGTGAATACGGGCGCGTATTCTGCCCGCTAGCCGCTAGCACAGTGATTTTATAGGCTTGTGTAGATGTGCATACATTACATCTTCCTTCATTCGGAAGGGGATTTTCCTAGTCCACTTAAATTGCATCGATACAGTAGTTTTTTTAGGAGATTTCCTGCTTATTTCTGTACAGAAGGGTTGGCAACGCGATTCAAAAAGGGGATAGAAAAAGTGTTTTTTCACTGTGTACGTGGTCTTTATAGACATGTGATCTTTATAGACAGGTTCGTTTGCATGTGAACAACTTTCCTCAGAAAACAGTCTAAAGCCTGGGGCAGACAGAGCCGACTCATCCCGATCCGACGTGTTTTCACTCAGATCGGCTCTGTGGGCATTGCCTCATGACTCCGATTTTGCCACGACTCCGATTTTGCCACGACTCTGATTTTGCCACGACTGAATCGGACCGTCTGGTTTTCAGTCAGATCGGGTCGGGTCCAGTCGCCTCTGTCTGCGCAGGGCTTTACTACACCAGTGGTCTAAGACAGTGGTTACTAGAGCTGGTTTGAACATCCCGGGGCCCAATATATACAAAAGACTTCAGTCAAGACTAACTTGTTTTTTTTTTTGTACAGGCAAGTAAAATCATAACTTGTCCAAAACAGACAATTTACTTGCTCGCTTACTTCCAGATGAGATTAACATTGAGGAATTGCATTCCATGCTTACAGCCCAGGACGAAATTGCAGTTAAAATTTTAATTGGTACCCATTGAATTCAATGGGTACCCATTAAATCCAATGGGTACCCATTGAATCCAATGGGTACCCATTGAAATTCTAATGGGTACCCATTGAAACTGAATTCAATTGGTACCCATTGGCATGGGTTTCAATGGGTACCCATTGATTTCAATTGGTAATCGTTCCATTTTCCATATACTTCGATTACCAATTGATTTCAATTGGTAATTTTTAATTGGTAATTTTCAATTGGTAATTCTGATTACCAACCAATTGAATTCAATTGGTAATATAAGTCCATGGGAATTTCACCCTGGGAGTTGAAGAGAAATTTAAGTTGCCTGATCAGGCAAGCAAATTAGAACATTTATGACATTTTACTTGCCCTGGGTAAGCGGGCAAGTGCTAGTGTCAAGCCCTGCAAAATAATTTATAATAAAACTACAAAACATTTTCAATACAAACTGTACATGTCATACTTGTACATACTTGCTCAACATAATCACTTGCACGATTGCCCGGGGCAAGTAAAAATTGATGTTTGGCAAGTACAATTTTATAAATAATATATACATGTAGTTTGGTTGATCTATCGGGCAACTGACATTTCTGTTTAAGTTTAACTGCAAGTGTAGAATGTAATTCCTTGCATGAGAATCTCATTTAGTTAGTGTGGGCAAGTACATTTTCTGTTTGGGCAAGTACTGTAAAATGTGAACATTTATGATCTTACTTTCCTGAATAGGGCATTTATAAATAGAGAAAAAAGTTTGTGTGGAGGCTATATAGTAGTGTACATCCCACAATGTAATGTTAATGGTGGTTTGGCCGGATTGCCTATAATAATAGTACACAGTACTTGCATATAGTGAGTGGGCTGAAAGCTTCCTTGTTTTGCCTCTAAAGTTCCATTTCCAATGCATTGATTCAGTGCATTCTGTACTATAGTATACTGAATGTAACAGATTGATCTACCACTATGTACAATAAACATGCAGGAAGTACTGAATGCATGCATATTTCAGAATGTTCAGTATGTATTGTATGGCATGTCAATTGTCAAACCTTTCTTAGTGGCCAGTGGCCACCTTTCTATTTAGCAGCCAACCTGCATGCGCTGGCCACCTGTCTATAGCAGCCAACCTGCCTATTGGTGGCCACCTTTCTATTTAGCAGCCAACCTGCATGCGGTGGCCACCTGTCTATAGCAGCCAACCGGCCTGCGGTGGCCACCAGTCTATAGCAGGCAACCTGCCTACGGTGGCCACCTGTCTATAGCAGCCCACCTGCCTGCGGTGGCCACCTGTCTATAGCGGCCAACCTAAAGTTGGTGGCCACCTGTCTATAGCAGGCAACCGGCCTGCGGTGGCCACCTGTCTATTATAGCAGCCAACCGGCCTGCGGTGGCCACCTGTCTATAGCAGCCAACCTGCCTATAGTGGCCACCTGTCTATAGCAGCCAACCTGCCTGCGGTGGCCACCTGTCTTTAGCAGCCAACCTGCCTATAGTGGCCACCTGTCTATAGCAGCCAACCTGCCTGCGGTGGCCACCTGTCTATAGCAGCCAACCTGCCTGCGGTGGCCACCTGTCTTTAGCAGCCAACCTGCCTGCAGTGGCCACCTGTCTATAGCAGCCAACCTGCCTATAGTGGCCACCTGTCTATAGCAGCCAACCTGCCAGCATTGGCCACCTGTCTATAGCAGCCAACCTGCGTATGGCCAGCCTGCCTATGGTAGCCACCAAGCATAATCATCTGCAGGGGACAACAATGTTATGGAACCTGTCTATTTCTGTCACCTGTCTACAGTAATACAATGGCCACTACTCTTGCTTCCCTTGGGTAGTCCAGATTTGACCATACTTTGTCCTAAGCTGGAGGAAAGGTGGATTTGTTTTCTTTTCCAAAGTAAAATAATAAAAGATATTAGCAAAAAATGTCCTGACTCCTGAGCACTGTAAAATATACAAAGTACACAATCCCAGTCCCATATGCAGTGATCCTTGAGATAGGCTGGGTTGTAGACTTGATGCATAATACAGGGCTCCACACTAGCACTTGCCCGCTTGCCCGGGGCAAGTAAAACTTGATGTAGGGCAAGTTAAATTTTAGAAATGGTCTAGTTCGCTTGCCCGATCGGGCAACTTAAATTTCTATCCAACTATGAGAATAGAACGTAGTTCCTTACATACAAATATGATCTACATGTAGAAGTAAGTGGGCAAGTAAATTGTCTGTCTGGGCAGGTCAAATTTGAACATTTATGATTTTACTTGCCCGAACGGGCCAGTTGAGAATAAAGTTGGTGTGGAGGCTTGCATAATAATAAAGGGCTCCACACTAAACTTTTTTGCCGGTGGCCCGGTTGGGCCAGTGAAATAATTTCTTCCCCTTTTCTGATGACCCTCCCCCCCCCCCCCCCCCCCCCACAATACATGTATCTAGTGGCCATAAATTGTTATTTTATGAGTGAACCTTTTACTTGACAGAATATGACTTTTCCTGTGAGCACGAAGCATGATTATGATATGGAAGAAAACAAGATTTTTTTTCTAGATCAGGCCACCAAAATATGACTTTTATCAATTTTTGCTGGCCCGAAGTGCAATTTCACTGACCCTGGGCCAGAGGGCCAGTGTGAGTGTCAAGCCCTGCATAATATTCCCGTTATTTTCTCAAAATTAGCACTGCTAGCTCAGGGGATGTTGCATAAAGAGTTGCGAATAATCGCAAAGTCAGAAAATGCTCCTAAATGCGCAAATCTGATTGGCTCAAGTGCGCATGTTTTCTGACTTGCGATCAATCGCAACTCTTTGTTTATGCAGCACCCCCAGGTCCCCATTGTAGAAAGACTTATAATCGTTTGTAATTAATTGTAAGTCAGATCATGTGACTAAATGTGCATATCTGATTGGTTCAAAAGTGTATATTTTCCGACTTGTAATCAATATTAAGCAACTTTTTAAACTCTTTCTAGCATCGGGGCCCAGGATAATTAGCTTCAGATCAGGCCACCGAAATGTGATTCATGTCAAATTCTACTTCCCGGATCAGGAAACACATTTTGTTTGTGTTTTTCATGTTTGTATTTGTTTGGACCCACTCACTCGAGCTAATTCTAGTTTTAGGCCAGTAAAACTTATATCAAATTCTACTTACCTGATCAGGAAACACATTTTGTTTTTGTTGTTCATGTTCTTTAATTGTTTGGACCCACTCAACCTTATTCCGGTTTGGGGCCAGTAAAACTTACATTATTATTATACTTGTCTGATGGGGCTACCAAGTAAAAAGGGGTTACGGTAATTTCGAGCTTTTCTGTAGATTTGCTCACATCATTGTGCAATAAAGACAAAATGGATGCTCAATTTTATCATTTTGGGGACTTTCCCATTTAAATCTCACTGGGTTTTGAATGTGGGGTGTGAACAACAAGCACAGATCTATGCTATGTAGACACAGACCCTGTGCAAACACACATTGTCAACACATCCAATACAATGTGGCAATTTTAAATAAATAATTGCAACTTCATACTCACAAATATGTACATGTATACAATGTTTATTGTTTAAAACAGGAAGTACATTTACAATTATTGCGGAATACAAACTGGGTTTGTTTAATTAAGTATTGTTTCACTTTCATGTCAATGAAAAGCAAATATGCAGGGGGTTACTTTTAACTGTTAAGGGGATGCATTGTCTGTTTAAAGTGCCGATTTGAAATCATGAAACGGCCATCACAAATTCTAACAAATTGTGAGTGCTGTTTTCCTTTAGGGAGGCTTAAAAAGAAGCCCCCCCCCCCCCAAAAAAAAAAAAAAAAAAAAAAAAAAAAAAAAAAAACACACGGAGGCTCAGGACGATGTAGCCCCAGAAATGTAAAAAAAGAGCCCCAGAAAATCATAATAAAAGTGCCCCCTTAAATTTGCTTCTAAGAGTTCAATGCAAAAACACATTTTTAGAGTGCTGTTTTCATTTTCATACAGGCCAGCTTGACAAACTGTACAAGTATGTAGCTCCTGAAAAATACATTTTAATTTTTCCCTGTATTTATAGGGATTTTATATTTATCAGACCTCTTTATAACAAGGTTCTACATAATGTACTGAAAAATATATTTTCATTTTCATACAACTGCATGGGTCATCATGTAATAACTCTTATCTAATTTCCCCCTGTATTTTAGGGATTTGATATTGATCAGACCTCTTTACATATATTCAACAAGATTCTACTGTAAAATATATTTTTATTTTCACACAACTGCATCTAGGTCATCATGTACTAACTCTTGTATGTAAATGACTTTCATACAATGCCAAATGTTGCAGACAAATAAGGAACGACCTATATAGATGGATGCAAAGCCAGATGTTCTGTACATTTTAATTTTTTTTATGAAACGTGCCAATTATTGATTATCTTTAAAGAGGAAGTGGGTCTGTGGGTGTATTCTTACGTATATGTTTTAGATTAAAGGGTACCACCACCCAAAAATAATATTCTTATAAATGAAAGATAACATCTTTAGTAGTCCATTCCATCAACAAGTTCAGAATTTTAAATATGTTTCCAGAAAAAAGAAAATTATTGGAAAACGCATCACCATTCTAAAGCATACGTTCATGGGTCTGCATGTACGAAGACTACCTTTGTCCAGAGCAAACAAATCGTCTGGGATTCTATTGTCCCCAAACGTACGCGTGAATAGAATTGGCACACTCGCAAATGTTTGGCGCTTACCGAACCATGAAATAATAATGGCTCCGTATAAAGTGGTGGTAATTAATTGAAATTGTTTATGAATTTCACTACCCTTTGCAAAATGTTGGGCATCTATTATGGTACCAACACATATAATTATGTGTTGTTCTTTGCCTGGTGGTCCCCTTTAATTGGGTTATTTCCGAAAACAGTTACCTGTCACAAAAAATGTTTGGTTATCTGTCAAGCGAGATATTTCTTGTGCACATGTATTATTCCAGGATCACAATTAATCACATGACTAAATTTCCAACCACCAAACTCTATTGATGCTAAATTCCACTGGCCCGAATTGACGACCAAATGTAACAGAATTGTTGAATTGTTTTTCCTTGTTTGGGGCAGCCAGATTCAGGTTTCGGGCAAACCTTATAATGTATTTCTTTGTTTTTTCAAATATGTCCCACTTATGTTTTGTAATGTTTTTACGCCATTGAGTACGCAATCAACAGCATGTAGGCGTGAAAAACGGGCACAGATGTTGTGTTCTATTCATTATAATAAATAGATAACATAAATCAAATGACTATAATATATAAATTTGTGTAAAGATATTCAATTGTTACAAGTGCGTGTATAATACTAAGTAGTGTGAAAAATGGAAGCACAGATGTGTTAGCTGTTCATTTCCTAAAATAGATCAATTACATCATTATATAATTTGTGTACAAAAGTAACATAATTGTGTAAAAAAGAGAAGAACAGATGTTGTGTTTTGTCAACTGCTGTCTGTTTTTAACAAATCTGATAACGGTCACTTCAAGAGAGGAAGTGTAAGTGTTAACCTCGTTCTGTCTCTGTAAATAGATCATGCACCAATGCAGGAATTAATTTTTAATTTTAGGGGGCTACTTTTCCAATCTGATGGATATCCAGAAGTATTTCCCATAATACTGTTTTAATTTTAGGGGCTACCTACTGATTTCAGGGGGCTATTTTGAAAATTAGGGGGCAAAATCGCCCTAGGCCCCCATATATTTCCTACCCTGTCATGCACTGTGGCGAGAATCTCTAGGTCTATTCAGGACTCTTTTAGGGATATATTTTATAATTATGTCCATAGATATTTTTCCAGGGCTCAACACTAGCACTTGCCCCATTGCCAGCTTGTCCGGGGCGAGGAAAAATTGATTTGGGGCAGGTAAAATGTTCATGAATGCATGGTCTACCTTGGTTGGGCAACTAACATTTTTGTTCAACTACGAGAGAAAAGTGTAAAAATGTAATTCCTTTCTGGTAAATCTCATCTAGATTCTAGAAACAAGCAAGAAATTTGCTACTTGAGCAAATTGAACTACCTACATGTTGCTTGACCATCAAATCAATGCTAAAAACCACTTTATCAAAGAATAAAATGAAACATAACTTATGTTACCTGCAGCTACATCTTCCGTCTGAGCTGTACGCTGCTGGGCCAGTGGGCGATAGGCTGAGTGACCCAGGACATGACCATACTTTTGACCATCAAAGTCATTCTAGAAACCACCTTATTACAAAATGAAATGAAAAATGTCTTTATTCTTTTGTTATCTCCCTTTTTATCATCTGCAGCTACATCTTCCGTCTGAGCTGTACGCGGCTGGGCCAGTGGGCGATAGGCTACGTGACCCAGGAAAAGACCATACTTCAGACCATTCCACAGAACAAGTCTCTATGCCAGGCGCTCATCGATGGTAACAGAGAAGGCTTGTAAGTCACTTTAAACTATTCAAGTATCAACAGAGAAGTGTAAGTTGTTGTAAAGAAAAGAATCAAGTTCTGAAAATGTATAAGATATTTTATAATTTGACCCTATACCAGAGTCACAAGGCCATTCTTCAGACCATTCCACAGAACAAGTCTCTATGCCAGGCGCTCATCGATGGCAACACAGAAGGCTTGTAATTAAACAAAAACAAATCATCTTCAAATGGTTAAAAAAAACACTTTTTGATGATAAATGCAAACATAAAAACACATTTTTCAGAATGAGGCAAGCTTTTAGGCCTTAATAAAAAGTATAAAAAACAATAAAATGTCGCTACGTACATAGAGGAGACCATCATGCTGAATTTTGATCCTTGTTCATCTGAGAACTATTCTTTGATGTTAGTCCCATTCCTGTTTCTATTTTGTAATTGTGCATGATGTCCGATTTTCCTCCCGTAGCTACCTATACCCAGACGGCTGCGACGACAATCCCGACCTGTCGTCCATCCTGACCAAGCCGCCCGAGGAGCTGATCCACGTCACGCAGGATCAGTACGAGCTCTACTGCGAGATCGGATCCAGCTTCCAGCTCTGCAAGATTTGCACGGAGAATGACAAGGACATCAAGCTAGAGCCATGCGGGCATCTACTCTGCTCTCAGTGTCTTGCGGCCTGGCAGGTAACCTAAAATGTCCTCTAATAACCCTAAATATTGTTAATCGGAGAACCATTCTATTCTTAATGGCAAAGAAAGTTTCTATGTACATTAGTGCTATACTTAGATCAGCTCCAGTTACCTTCTCTGCAAGATCTGCACGGAGAATGACAAGGACATCAAGCTAGAGCCATGCGGGCATCTACTCTGCTCTCAGTGTCTTGCGGCCTGGCAGGTATTACATTTTTGTAATAACCCTAAATATTGTTAGTCGGAGTTAACTGTTTGATTCCTATGGGCAAGTAAGTCTCCATTCCTGGAAGTGGTATGAATTTTTAAATTTTATTTAAACTACCGGATTCTCTGCCAAGAACAGGCTGACGGGAGATTATAGTCAGTGTGTGAATTATTTGTGAGAAAGAAACTAACGGCATCCAACTTAAGGGTTAAGTTCAACTGTGAATCTTTGTGAAACACCCCCCCCCCCCCCCCCCCCCCCAGATCACAAAAATACAGAATGTCAGATTTGAACAACCCTTCTTTTTGCATACATCCCTTTCATCGTCCCTTTGCAATATTCTTTGAAACTGAAATTACATTTTCATCCGAAAGACTCTTCACGATATTAAGAAAATATCAATCGTCAACCTCGTGAGCTGGAATGATCACCTGAATTAAGTATTAAGTTACTGACAAAACTACAAATGTGAGGAAACAATTACATACATGTACACGTAGCACATCAGATTAGTGTGTTTGGGAGGAAATAAAGAGGAAATAAAAGAGTTTATTTGTAGATTCACATGATTTAACAAAACAAACAGTAATTTGAAAACAAAATTGTAATACACAAAGCCAATAGCATTCCCACGGGTAGTCAATTTTCCTCAATCATTCATGTATATCTGAGTATTTCCTGAGGAATCAGTATAACTATGTAGTCCATTATTTTCAAAAAAGTGCTAATTCATGTTACCATATTAAAGTGATCCATGTAAAGTGTCAGATATTGCACAAACTGACATTTGAGACTTCAATCCTATATCAATATCATTGTAAAATAGAATTGAAAGATTTGTGAAAGTTTGAAAGAAAACGAACACTGTTTACCTAGTGAAAAGACGAATATTGAGTTCATTTTTTATCACCGAATACTGATGGTCTGTTGTAGATTTGTTGCAGTAAAAATCATCCGTTTGATCTTGACGATATCCGCACCCGTGTATACAGCTACAGACGGTACGGAATTCATGGAATTTGCGCACACTAGGCTCAAAGTTCAGTGGGTCGCGAAAATTTCTCACGCGCGCTGGCAGGACGTATTCAGCGACGTCAATTGTACTTTTTATCAATACCGTTAGCTAACGCTTTTGAAATAATGATTTTCAATGATAATTATCTTCATACTAAAGGGACATTTGAAAAAACCGAACCCTATTTTATTCTTTTCTTACCATAAGCTAAACAACACGGCAGAAGAGAAACGAGGAAGCTCCAAGTATTTTTCGTGGAGTTAGACACTTTACCTGTGTCACTTTAAGTAGTTTGGCTCAAACACAATGGGTGATTTCAAGTATGGTGTTTGGGGTTGGTGTTAGTGCTTATTAAACACTAACACCGGCCTTAGGCGCCATATTTGAAATCCCCCAATGTCATTGTATACCATCCTAACACAAAGTCATCTCAAATATGGTGCCTAAGGCCGGTGATAGTGTTTAATAAGCACTAACACCAACCCCAAACACCATACTTGAAATCACCCAATGACTAAAGTGATACATTAACTTTGTACAATTTCAACCAAAATCACTTGGACCTTTCCCACTTCTCTTGCACGTTGTTGTTTGGCTTATGGTAACAGAAGAATGATATGGGTTTCGATTTTTATGCCTCCGCAACGAAGTAGCCGGAGGCATTATGTTTTCGGGTTGTCCGTCCGTCCGTACGTACGTACGTCCCGTTCTCGTGATCGCGTTATCTCAAGAACCGATTGACGGATTTTCACCAAACTTGGGTCATGTATGTATCTTGGGGGGTTGATGATCTGATTAGATTTTGGGGTCATGAGGTCAAAGGTCAAAGGTCACAGAGCTCATTATATATGCAAAAACAGCTCGTGATCGCGTTATCTCAAGAACCGATTAACGGATTTTCACCAAACTTGGGTCATGTATGTATCTTGGGGGGCCGATGATCTGATTAGATTTTGGGGTCATGAGGTCAAAGGTCAAAGGTCACAGAGCTCATTATATATGCAAAAACAGCTCGTGATCGCGTTATCTCAAGAACGGATTGACGGATTCTGACCAAACTTGGTACATATATGTATCTTGAGAGGCCGATGATCTGATTAGATTTTGGGGTCATGAGGTCGAAGGTCAAAGGTCACAGAGCTCATTATATATCCAAAAATAGCTTGTGATCGCGTTATCTCAAGAACGGATTGACGGATTCTGACCAAGCTTGGTACATGTATGTATCTTGGGGGGCCGATGATCTGATTAGATTTTGGGGTCATAAGGTCAAAGGTCACAGAGCTCATTATATATGCAAAAATAGCTCGTGATCGCGTTATCCCAAGAACGGATTGACGGATTCTGACCAAACTTGGTACATGTATGTATCTTGGGGGGCCGATGATCTGATTAGATTTTGGGGTCATGTGGTCAAAGGTCAAAGGTCACAGAGCTCATTATATATGCAAAAATAGCTTGTGATCGCGTTATCTCAAGAACAGATTGACGGATTCTGACCAAACTTGGTACATGTATGTTCCTTGGAGAGCCAATGAACTGATTAGATTTTGGGGGTCATGAGGTCAAAGGTCAAGGTCACTTATAGCTCATAATTGTGATACGTCAAGATCTAAAAGACAGAGTACCATCAAAATTGAGTTGACAGAATTAATTCAGTGTACATGTTGATTTGGGCTTGATATAAATCGCGTAATGGCGGAGGCATCATTTTCGACTGCGCGCAGTCGAAGATCCATCTAGTTTCAAATGTCTCCATAATCATGGATATATTTAAGATTGAATTTAAGAGCGCCTATAGACGGTTTCCGACCATAATCAAGAGTATCTGAATTTGGATACTCAATCATCCATAGTATCTGAATTGGATTATGTTATATAATTTTATAATATTGGACTTTGTTACCAAGTGAACGTACCTTAAAATGCATAGTTATAGTAATGATGTGTACGTTCTTTAAAATCATACATGTTGTTGGTAATTGCACCAGTTATTGCAGTGGCGTAGCTATTTTTTTTTGGGGGGGGGGCTGTGCCCTCAATAGTTTGGAAAAAACATTTTTAAGGTGAACATTTTTGAAAAAAACAAAGAAATACATAAGGCATGCTCCCCCCCCCCCCCCCCCCCCCAATCGGTCCAACCACGCTCCGCCACTGAGTTATGGAATGTCTTTGTTCATGCAAGTTACCCCTTTGCCTACTGAAACCTGGTGCTCCCTGTATTAAATATGTGATTAGGGCAAAATCTAGTAGGGAACAGGTTAAGAGAATGAGTGAAACCAAAACCATATGATGCAAACATAATTAATTAAAGAATGGAGTCCTAGGCTGATGTTTATCAATTCAGCCCTGGCACGACAGATGATAAATCAAATAAAGGTTGATGCTTGTAGCTTCCTTCAGCATAATTTTAAATTTCAATCTGTTTGATAGATCACAAACTATTTCACATAATACCCTATGGTAATTTCAGGGGCTACCTACTGATTTCAGGGGGCTATTTTGAAAATTAAGGGGAAAAATTGCCCTCAGCCCGATGTACATATGTATGTCCTACCTTGCCCCTGGGGGGTGTTTCACAAAGAAATTGAACTTAACTCTAAGTTGGACCTAACTATTATGAAAAGCTGTTAGCTTCTTTGTAAAATTGTTGAAACAGTTTGTTCGAAAAGGCATCAAGTTTGATAAAATTAGTAATTTTTTTGTTATTATCAATATGATCAAGGAGCCTTCGAATAAGGCCAAAACATTTTTTTCTTTTTCTTTCTTTTTTTCCCCGCACAAATACACAAAAACACACACATAACACATCGCAATTGCAAATTCTATTTTTTAAAAATTTATTTTAAAAAAAATAAAAAAAAATAAAATTCAGAAAAAACCTCTAGGGTCGGCGTGCATTAGCGCCGGTATTTTTAGGGGCGGGCGGGTTACGCCAATCCAACAATTTCTTTTTCATGGCCTAATTGATATAATTTTTTGTTGGAAGTTTAACATACTTGCATTTTTTGCTTTTGAATGCGTTTTATTCCAAGGCTACAAATGGCTTTCCATAATTGTTAGGTCCAACGTAGAGTTACGTTCAACTTAGAATCTTTGTGAAACACCCCCTGCTCCTAGGATCAACTTACATAATACATTGTACCTCCCCTGGGCTATGAAATTCACGTTTGCTGTTGCAGAATTGTCTCAAAAAAGGGTTGCTTGTAAAACTAATATCAAGTGTTTGTTTCTTCTTTTCCTTTTCTATCAGATGAGGATGAACTCGAGCAGGGTAAGTAAACAATGTCTGTCTCTTAATTTGCTATTTATTTTGTATTGCTTGAATAAGTATCAAAGACTTCTCTTCCTTGGATGAAAAAATATCATTATAAAAGGCAAATTTTCATGAGGGATTTTTTATAGGGATGCAGTAATCCCGATAGAAGCTAGAACTTCAGACCCTGTTCCCCTAGAGTTGTGGACTCACTTGAGTAATATTCACAATTATACCAGGGGGGTGTTTCACAAAGATCGTAAGTTGACCTTAGCACTATTAAAGATGGTCTTAATAATTATGAAAGCCAAGTGTCTTGAAACAGTTTTATAAAAGTTATGTTGAAATGCAGTTCCCCTAGAGTTGTGGACTCACTTGAGTAATATTCACAATTATACCGGGGCTCAACACTAGCAATTGCCTGCTTGCCCTGGACAACTAAAAATTGATGTCGGGCAAGTAAAATTCCTTGAATGTGGCCTTACACCACAAAACGACCGTTATGTCGCCGTGGTAGTTTGTCTGTTATTAGCTGATATCCAAAAATATGAAATTCTGGATTTTGGTATTTCATGAATGAAGGTATCATAATCTACCTTGCATGAAAGTTTGAGCATCAGAAATCATGTTTAAATATGATTTTTAATCAAATAAATATGATCAGGTTACAGTGCTTGAATGGACGCCGATCTTTGAAACGGCCCGTTTTCTCCCTAACTTTAAAACTGATTCAGCTGTGTCCCAAATGTTGGCTGCTCATTTTGAGAGGGTTTGCCTAATTAGTCCTAATATGACAAATCCATTTTAAAGGTATTAACTTCTACTTTACTGTCATGTAAAAATTAGCACAATCATTTTTCCCGACGTATTGGTCGTTTTGTGGTGTGAGGTCACAAATGATCGAGTTTGGTTGCCTGATCGGGCAACTGATACATGTATATCTGTTCAACTACAAGAGTAGAATGTTATTCATTGTGAATCTCATCTACCGTACTGACCGGCGTAATCGCCGCAGCCGCGTAAATGCCGCATGCCGACTTTGAGCAACATAATTTCAACAAAATAAAAAACGGGTGCAAAAACGGCCAGAGAAACAAGCAGAATAATGGCCAGAAAAGATCATGGGAGATGCCCGAAACGGTAAAATTCTCCAGTGATCAGGCAATGAAAAGTTCTTTGTAAGCAATCAGTGATATAACAAAGATGCTCGGAAGCGCAACTCAACCAAAAGCCCCAAAAATTCCACCGATAATCCCATCAAAAGTCCGTGCATGCACTGTAACATGCATGCAACCAATAACACACTGCCAAAGGCCGGCTTGCATGCATTTTACCGACTAATAAAAGTCAAATTTTGACTATCGCCGCGTATTCGCCGCATCCCGACTTTGCGTTTTATTTTAAAGGAAAAAGTATGCGGCGATTACGCCGGTCAGTACGGTAACTAAGTAAACAGGCAAGTACATTTTCTGTTTGGGCAAGTAAACATTTGAACATCTATGATTTTCCTTGACCGAATGCATGGGCCAGTAGAGAAAAACGGTTTGTACATGGAGGCTTGTTTATATGGTATCATGACTATTATTAGTTTTCAGGCTGCGTGCCTGTAGCTTGCTATTAAACATCTTTGAGAAAAGACACAACAAAGATTGTTCTTCCTCTTTCAAAATATGTTCTGAAATGAAGCGTGTAGTACACTTTAAAGCGGATCACCATTTTTAATTAGGCTACATGTAGTTTGTGCGCACTGCAAATAAACCCATCAAGGATGGTGTCTCACATATTTGTGGGTTGGTAGTCCTACACTTCAGCAAGAAGATAAAACGTTATTTTATTTATTTATTTATTTTGGTATACATTTCAAACTGATCAGCAGCAGTGCTGAAAGGATCAGTGTACATTGAACATCAAACCATACATAGTATAAATAATATAATATAGCAATTGTTACATTCGCATTTAAATGAATTGGAACATTAATGTTAAGTACAACATTTACAAAAGTAAATCACTATCTACTATATCTACTATATCTACTATACTAAAGTAGCCAATTACGTATGTCTGTCTGTCTGTCTGTCCATCTATGCATTTCGTAGTGCATTGAGGCACCAACATCAAACTTTGGGTAGTGATTGGTGATGACCCATAGAGGTTTGTGGTCTGGGTCAGGTCGGGGTCAGTTTGACCAGTGGTCAGTTATGAATCGGCCAATATTCCACGTTCATTTGCCATGCAGTCGCGTCGAGCGCTGATCATCGCACATGCTTGCGACGGAAGTACCGTGAAAAGTGTGTTGCTGAAATGACCTTTCATTATGTAGTCTTTGTTCAGCCTGGAATCGATACGTTGTAAATTACTTACGCACATTATCGTATGCCTGTCAAATCGGAAATAACACGTGTGCCGCTGTGTGCGCCTGAATTAAGACTATCGTAATTTGCTTGCGAATTGTTGTTTTTCAAACTTTTAAATAATATGGATTTAAAAATTGTAATGACTGATTTTCGAATAGAATTAAAACAAATCTGATGAAATATATGTATTTCTATCAAGAAACGGACGGTACATTCCAAAAGCGAAAGCGACCGTCGGGCGGGGAATTTGCATAGACTATATACAGAGTAGCGGAATATTGTAGGTCCGGCATCTGTGCATTGTCAACACACAATCTACTACATTGTACACACATTCGTGTGATTGTACATGTCCGTATATGCATGACTGAATTTGATCGGTGATTTTTGTTCACATTTTCAACACGATATTCACAAAATTGGCAAAACAGGGTATACGGCTACCAAAATAGGTTTCTCTCTGTCACTGGTTTAATTTTCTGAATACAGGCTAATTGTAAATGTTTGCTCGAAGTGCATACTTTGTTGTACTGAAGTATACAAAATGTGTGCTTTTTGTAAATAACGTGTAAACAAGAAGAGCAAGGAATTAGGGTTATTGATCTACTTGACAACGATTTAATTAATACTGTTTATTGTTTGACATGTGATCGCTGGCAGCATACCTAGGGTTTTTACAAGGGGGGGGGGGGGTAGGGGGGGTTATTGCGTCAACCAAAATTTTCGACGGGCTGGGTGTTGGCCAAGTATTTCGAGGGGGGTGTCGGTCAAGTAACTCGAGGGGGTGTCGGTCAAGTATTTCGAGGGGGGTGTCGGTGAAGAATTTTCGAGGGTGGTGTCGGTCAAATATTTCGTGGGGGGGGGCGGTGAAGAATTTTCGAAGGGGGGAGGGATGTTGGTGAAGAATCTCGATGGGGGGTGGGGGATTTTTCGAGGGGGGTGTCAGTGAAGATTTTTTCGAGAGGGGGTACCAGTGAAGATTCTTTCGGTGTCGCTGAAGAATTTGTGAGGGGAGTGGGTGTCCGTGAATATTTTTTGAGGGGGGGGGGTGGTTATTTCCTCAACCAACATTTTTGAGGGGTCAGGTGTCGGTCAAGTATTTCGAGTGGGGAGGGGGGGGGGGCTGTCGGTGAAGAATTTTCGAGGGAGAGTGTCGGTGAAGAATTTGTAAGGGGGGTGGGTGTCCTCACCCCCCCCCCCCCCCCCTCCACCCGGGTACCCATATGCCTTTGAATATGAGATTGAATCACCACCGGGGGGGGGGGGGGGGGGGGGGTGTCGGTGAAGAATCTTGAAAGGGGGGTTTCTGTGAAGATTTTTCGAGGGGGGGGGTTGTCGGTGAAGAATTTTCTAGGGGGGTGTCAGTAAAGATTTTATTGAGAGGGAGTAACAGTGAAGATTCTTTCGAAGGGGGGTGGTGGGGGTGTAGGAGAAGATTTTTCGAGGGGGGGGGGGTTGTCGGTGAATATTTTTCGACGCGAGGGGGGTGTCGATGAAGATTTTCTCGAGAGGGGGTACTGGTGAAGATTCTTTCAAAAGGGGGCGGGGGTGTCGGTGAAGAATTTGTGAGGGGGGTTCATGGTGTCCGTGAATATGTTTTTGAGGGGGGGGGAAACCCCAAAACAGCCCTTTTTCATCAAAGTGAAATTTGAACCCCCCCCGTGTACGCATATGCCTGTGAATATGAGATTGTATTTTTAATTATACACTTATTAAATCATATCATAACCATTCAAACAGAGATTCCATTAATTGACCAAATGTTTTTTACAGGATAGATACAAAAAATAACGAAATACAAATATACAACATACAACATTATCTTACTCAAAGATCTGGTGACGGGTAATTTGCTAGTAAGATAAACAAAGCTACACTATATGAAGTCTTCAAGGAGAAGGAGCATAAATTTCTCTATTTTATAGCCCTATTTTGTTACTCTACCAGCTTTAGTTATTTTAAAATTATTTGTATTAATGCGTAGATCGTTATAATTTA
This sequence comes from Echinarachnius parma, assembly GCA_037951105.1. NCBI lineage: Eukaryota > Metazoa > Echinodermata > Echinoidea > Clypeasteroida > Echinarachniidae > Echinarachnius > Echinarachnius parma. The sequence continues at coordinate 202,123 of JBAMJV010002633.1, read as the reverse complement.
GGAAAATTCTTATATTGGCAACACATTGTGATATTTTTAAAACAGATTTTGGCATTCAAATTGGCAACTTTGCAGGAAAGTCACTTCATACATTATTTGTCTTAAAGTGTAATTACTAAATATTTTCCACCTATTTTTACGTCATTAAAAGGTCTACAAAAAACTAGGAGTTGCCAATTTGTAGAGGAAAATAATGATCAAGTTTGCCTTAAAATAGCTCTCGTCCTTGATGGGATAACACAGAGCCAGTGTGTATTATGCACCCTTTGCAAGATGGCACCAAGCATCTGATTTACAAATCCAAACTACATTTTTTTTTAAGGCAAGAAATTAAAATTTACGAAATTTATATTTAATTTAATTATTTTGGATCACGTCCAGGAGGGGAAGTACAGGACAGTTTCTGTACGGATCAGATATCTATCACTTACACAACTTGGCAATCATTGTCTGCTTAGTTTTGTAGCATGTCAACAAACTTTCACTTAGTATTGTTAAAGCGGAACATTTGATCTTGAGTTCTGAATTCTGAACAAATATTACAATGAGAGGTCTTGTTAAATAACATTAACTCTGTACCAAATATACAAAATGACATGTCAATAAATACCATTTGTGAGTTAAATATATGAAGAAAATGTTTAAATGTTGAAAAGTCTTCAAATAGTAGTTTTTAAAGCTTGTTGGTAATTTTATAGAACACAGATGGGCAAGATTGGCCGTACTGTTGGGGCAATATTTGGCTGACCGAGCGGTTTTGGGGAGCAGAACCAATCATCATCGACACCTATCACCCAAACGATCTTAAGTTTAAATTATGCCATTATTATGATATTTACTTTTATGATACACCCTTACACTGGTCACTAAATCTTATATTCCTTTGAAAATTCCTTATCATTTTATAGGACACAGATGGCCAAGGCTGTCCGTTCTGTCGGTGCGAGATTCGTGGGACTGAACCGATCATCATCGACCCCTATCACCCCGACCGTCTGAAGTCTGTAAGGAAGAAACCTCCTGTATTTGAGGAGGAGAAGGATACCGTGGACATGATGGAGGGAGAGGATGATTTAGACGTAAGAATTTAGCTGTATTTCACAAAGATCCTAAGTTGATCTTAGCACTAAGATGGTCTTAAATATTATGGAAAGCCACTAGTGTCTTGAAACAGTCTTGTAAAAGTTATGTTGAAATGCATAAAATGTTGATTCAAATCCTACATCAAAGAGATTTATGATCTTCACATAAAATTCAAGAAATTTCTTTGATAATTAGAAAATATATATGATGTAAATCAACATTTTATGCATTTCAACATAACTTTTTACAAAACTGTTTCAAGACACTAATGGCTTTCAATAATATTTAAGACTAAGTGCTAAGATCAACTTAGGATCTCTGTGAAACACCCCCCTGGTGTATTAACTGCATCTTTTTTCTGACAGAAGTACCCACTTAAATGGGATGCGGTTGATACACAAAGATAGTTCATGTGCAGGAAGTAGGTTGATAAGGTTTTCTGTTATATTTCACTCCAATCAGAAATTTGTATGTACCAATTATTTATGTTGTTTTGAGTACTAAAAGTTAATTCAGTTATGTTACCCTGATCCCAAGCATTTTGATCATCTAGAAAATGTTTTTTTTTTTAGTTCATCTTATTGACAACCCAAAGTAGGGGTCTGTTTAATACACCAGCAAATACTGCAGTTGTAATTGTAGTTTGTATTTATGATTTATAATTATATAGACTTGATGAAAGAAATATAAAGGAATGTTTGTTCATAATTTTCCTTCAGATATGTGTAAATGTTTAATTAAAAACGTTTGTGTTGCTAAACATTCTTTAGAAGTTCTATGGTGATTGCCCAAAATGCTCCATCACTAGTCTTAGGTTTTGGAGAGATCAGGCAAGTTATTTTTGTTTGTGCTGGCAATTTCTCTTTGCCTCAGTTTTCATTGAACTCGCGCTAGAACCTACAAAATTAGTATCTGTGGTAGGTGCGAAACAGAAACCAATAAACTTTGGACCAGAATCCTCCCTAACTAAACCAAATGTTATACCAAAGTGTAATAACTATTAAGATATAGATTACTCTTTTCTTTCGGTTCCCATTGAATCCCCTACCAGATCGGCCAGGTCTCAAGCAGTCGCTGCCAGGAAACCTTGTCTATGCGGCACCAAAGCAGAAACCAATACCCATCAGATCATAAATCTCCCTAACTAAACCAGAAAATGGAGAAATGATGTTATCATTCTTTCTTCTTTTTATTCGCTATTTCTCTTTCCTTAAAGGGGACCACCAGGCAAAGGACAACACATTATTATATGTTTTGGTACCATTTTGTGATATCAAATAGATACCCAACATTTTGCAAGGGGTTGTGTAATTCATAAACAAAGCAATTCATTTCCACCACTTACGGAACCACTGCTATTTCCTGGTTCCACACAGGCCAAGCATTTGCGAGTGCGCCAATGCTTTCACGCGTACGTCAATAGAATCCCGGATGATTCGTTCGCTCTGCACAGAGCGCTCTGGCTCTGCAAACATATAGTCTACGCAGTTCAGACCGCATGAACGCATGGTTGAGAATGGTGATGCGTTTTCCAATTATATATTTTTTCTGAAAACATATTTTTGTGAACTTGTTGAAGGAATGGAATACTAAAGATGTTACCTTACTATAATAAGAATATTATTTTTGGGTGGTGGTACCCTTTAAGTTCACATTTTATCCGGCAAGGAGCCCCCAGGTTTCAACACTGCACCATTGCCAGCAGAACCTGTCTATGCGACACCGAAGCAGAATCCAACATCCATCAGATCATGAATCTCCCAAAATAAATCAGCAAATGTAAAAAATCATGATACCTATCTTTCTTTTATATTTGTTGTCTCCATTTCTTTTTCCTTTAGTTTCCATTGAGTCCTGCACCTAATCCACCAGGGTTCAACCAACATTTGCCAGCAGAACCCGTCTATGCGGCGCCGAAAAAGAAACCGATGCCCATCGGAGGTGGAACGGGCGTTGCTGGGGTAACATCATCATCAGGAATGGGGGCGGGGGGCGGAGGGAGTGGGGGTGCACCTGGCCTCCCCCCTCGCCCCTCCCCTTTCTCCTCCCCGGGGCACTCACCCAACATCTCGCCCCGCAACTCGCTCCAGATCGGGCAGAGTAACGGGGACATGCCCACGTCCCCGATACCTCTGCTCCCGCCGAGGCGTTACCTGGACGACGGGAGCGCGGAGAACGGGCAGGATGATTCAGAGTCGTCTTACGAGAACACTGGTGAGCGTGGCAATAACAAGCGCTTTTTATCTCAATAACATTTCTTCTGATTTTGCTTGTTTGAAAAATGCAATTTCTTCACCATATCATTTCCAACACAATGATGACCATCCATAGATTAAAATGCTTCAGATGTTCATGCATCAAAATACATTTTTTGAAAAGGGTCATTTTTTTACTTTGCAAGCAAGACCAAATTGCGTGAATTCTCATCAGTGGCACATCTTTTGTTTAGTTTCAAAATGATATCAATTCCTGGTAACTTTGTAATCCTTTTTACATGTGGGGACTTTGTCTAAGCCATTGGGTGATTTCAAGTATGGTGTTTGGGGTTGGTGTTAGTGCTTATTAAACACTAACACCGGCTTTAGGCACCATATTTGAGATGACTTTGTGTTAGGATGGTATACAGTGACATTAGGGGATTTCAAATATGGCGCCTAAGGCCGGTGTTAGTGTTTAATAAACATTAACACCAACCCCAAACACTATACTTGAAATCACCCATTGACCATTGCAATGTGGCACAATGTGTTATTGGAGGTATGCTTTACCTTCAGAGCGCTGCGATCCACTCTAGTCACAACGCTCAGAGATTGGGATCTGTTGATTGTTCCTAAATGTATGCAATAGACAAGACTTATTGAATGAATTGTACAAGTCATTATTTGTAGCCTTGGAATACAACATATTCAAAAGCAGAAAAATAAAAGTATTTGAGACTTCCCTGCCATAAAAATATAGCAGTTATTTCAAGACTCCTTCATAATAACAAACTATATAACTGATTTTATCAAACTTCTGAATTTGGAAAATACTGCTGAAAACTTCATGCCTTTTCAAAAGAACAGTTTCAACAATTGTGCAAAGAAACTAACGGCTCTTCATAATTGTTAGGTCCAACTGAAAGTTAACTTCAACTTAGAATCTTTGTGAAACACCCCCAGGATTGTTTTGCGCATCATCTTATTTCGTCAATATTGTTTTCATTGTTATTGCTGAAATATATTTTGAATTACTGTATTTGCTGGTGTATTAACCGCACCTTTTTCCATACAGAAGAACTTGCAACAGGGGGGTGCGGTTAATACACGGGTGCGGTTTATAGCGTATTAACCACACTTTTTTTCATACAGAAAAACTTGCAAAAAGGGGGTGCGGTTAATACACAGGTGCGGTTTATACACCGGCAAATACAGTACCCATATTGGTTGTGCTGTTTTATCTTCTTTTATCTTGCATTACATATTTGTTATGAATCTCTATATCAAAATTTAACTTAATATCTTTATACTCTTTTCCAAAACATGAATGGTTAGTCTAGATACGAACAGATCATTTATTGCATGTGTTTTACTATGTCAATACATTTATCTAGAAGCATTTAGGCATAGTATTGATATGAAGTATTATTTCCTTCTCTCCATTTTGAAGTATCTTTAAGCATCATTCTTCCCATCCCCGGTTGCTCAAATCTTAAAGGGATCTAGTAACTTTGTTGGCATGTGCAGAAAATGATGAATGGTCGGTAATATGTGTAGCTTTGTGATTTGATATAGATATTGTGTGAAAATTTCATGTTAAATGGTTGTTATATGGCCAAGTAATGAGCAGAAATGCAAATGATATTCCCTAACTTATTGCACTGATTTTGTACCCGGTTATGACTATCCAGTGGATAGTTAAAATTCCAACACTTCAATTGTAAATATTTTTTAACGAAAGGGAACTTTGAAAATCCAAAACCTGTTCCATGCTTTTATTGGTAATTATGATACAACACGGTATGAGAGAACCACTAGATTTGTAATTAAGTTTTGTGAATTTGTGATTTAGTAATAATGTCAAAATCCACAAAAATTATTTGTAGCAGTTCTCACATACCTTGTTGAATTTGTATTTCCAATAGAAGCATGGTACAGGTTTAGGTTTTCTGAATTTCTCTTTCATTATTAAGATATTTATGATTGAAGTCTTTGGGTCTGTACAAAGTTAGTGCAGTGAGTTAGAAAATATCTCATTGCATTTTTGCTCATTACTCAGTCATATGACATTCATTTACCATGTCTTTTTCACACCTCACGCAGTGGACATTTCAGATCACAGAGATACACATGTTATCAACTCTTTGTCAGTTTTTGCTCATGTTGACAGATTTACTAGATCCCGTTAAGTTAATTTGATTTTGCATCAGGCTCCAGATTCAGTCCATCCCTATCCTCATCTTCCATAACATTCCATAACATTTCTTGCTCTCCATAAACAGCCGCCATCACCCAGCAACATGCGGGCTTCGATAGTCATAGCCTCCTCATCCAGTCCTTAAATCTTCAAGATCCTTCCACGGCCCGATCTGGCTCCGTTACCGCACCGGCCGCCCTCCAGGGCGACCTCTTCGGCACCGATCCCGAGGCTATGGCGCGCATCCGCGAGCACGCCGTGACCGCCTCCAACAAACCGGGCAATCCATTCCGCCGATCCATCAGCGAAACAACATCAACAGATGCTGCAGCGATGATGCTCTTTGGTGGCGGCGCAAACCAGTTGCTTAGCGATTCGTCGGCGCAAGGCACGACTTCCGGTGACTTAGATTTGTTTTTCTCCTCGCTAGGTGCCGGGGCGCACTCAGGCGACCGCGTGATGACTAACAATGCACCCGTCTATGAGAACCAACCCCACCTCCTAACTCAACCACCACCTCTACCACCATCATCATCATCATCATCTTCCACTTCGTCAGGTCTGAGTCACTCCTCTCAGGCCTTGCCCTCTGTCGCTCATCTCTCTAGCTCAGCCGTGACCTTTAGCTCCGGAGCCGCCGCACACCCAAGCCACGTGACCAGCGGCCACAAGGTCAAATGTCACGGGCTGGCTCCCCTTAAAATGCACAGCGCAGGTGTGGGGCAAAACTTTGGTGCGGCTTGTTGTAGTAGTAGTAGACCTTCGGACACGATCTATCTTAACATGCAGCCTCCGTGCTTGGAGCAGTCTGGGGGCTTGAACGGTATCTATCCTTTCACTTTTCTCTTTCACTCTGTTTTTGGTTTTTGTTTCGGTGTGGGCGAGCAGCCTGTTATTATGCATCTTGTCTCTTGTCATTTGCATGCCATTGAATTTGATGCTATTGTGTCACGCATTTCATTTTATAACATCAAAAACAATTAGTTGCTCTTTTTCTTTCACTCTATTGCATGGGTCCTGATACATTTGTAGTGTTTAGCTTATCAAAATACATTTAATGCTTATAACTAATTAAGTATCAGTATATTCAATTCTTCTGATTTTTTTATACTCACTCTTTTTGATTAATTCAACATATTGCAAATTATATGCATCTATATTTCACTCCACACTATCACATCATACCTTTAAATTTGCATTCTCATTCATTTTGCGAGCTCATTTACATTTAGTTTTCAAATCACCAACTTATGATTTTCTTTCCTACTTCTACTTTTGGTTTGGTTGTGTTGTATTCTTAGTGATTTGATGTTAATCCCTGTAAGTTTGGGTTCAAATGTTGTCAAATTTTAAAAGAATTGTGTCAGAAAATATACCTCTTTTGCCTGCCATAGATAGCATAAAGCAGTAATGAATACACATTGTTTATGAGCATTCTTCACATGCTAAACAGATGAATGCGCATTTACAAATGACTTAAAATTGACTAAAACTTGTTTGGTATTTCATTTAAATTGTGTTTTATGTTAATTTCTTACTAAATTTGTCATAGATAGAACCATTTTAACAGACTATTTCAAAAGTAATCTGAAATCTTTATATTCAACCTTGTTCTCGGGTCTCTGTCTCGTTCTCGTTTTTGTAAATTATGCACCCCCCCCCCCTGTGAAAAATACAGGCTATGGGCATGCCATGCATTAGGTTTTTACTTCCTTATATTTCAGATGACTACCATACATACTGTACATTATACTTGATATGTGTGTTCATAATTGATATATATATGCTTGATAACTGGGCTGCAGAGAGTTTCAGTTTTGATATTATTTCTCTCAAATGTGTATGAAGACATGGACAGCATGCAGCTTATTATAACTCAAATTTCAGTTTGGCAAGTTATGTTTTTAGCATGAATATAATTTGTAATATTTTCGTAGCAAGCTCATTGCATGCTTTTATGCCTTAGCTACATTTAAAATAATGTTATATTCTGTAGAAGAGGTACTAGTTTCAGATATGCTTTTGCTTCTTTTTTTTGGTTTAATTGTGAAGGCATCAGATGTGCTATTAGAGAAAAAGAAATGTTTTGTCTATTTAATTTTGTATTTCTCTAGTGAGTATATGAAGTGAATCCAGAAATATAAAAGGGCAAGTGCATATTACTTTGCATATCGTAGTGGGGACTAGAATAAAGAACGAGTATGAAATATTCTTATATCACATGTATATTGTAAGATCTGTAAAAGATTTTTAACTACAACAAATATTAGAAAATGCACATTCATGGTTTCATGTTGTTTCCACAAGTCCCCCCCCCCCCCCCCCCCCAACTCCCTATAAAATTGTATTAATTGATTAACAAACAAAAATAAATTGGCAACTTGCAGTATAACTTCGTTATTGTGATTAATAATGCACTTTAGATTTATCAAAGTTATAACATGTCCCTTTAAATTTATTAATAATTCTCCAGATGATGAGTACGACGTACCGCCCCCACCCCGGCAGGTGAATCCGCCCCCGCCCCCACCACCCCCGCACTCTTCATCACACCAGCCATCACTCAGAACACAGCAAAGTAAGTTTGCACGTTTTGAGCTCACATTTTGAAAAAAACTAGCTAAGATTTAATGTAATCTTCATATTGCAATACGAATGTTGATTATTTGATGGAGGATATAGAAAGAAAGGAGAAAGAGGAGAAGAATAAATTTCAAAGTTAATTGGCCAAATATGATGGTGTTTGGGATTATGGCTGTAACAAATTTGGGGGCTTGTCCGGGAAATTAAGAGAAGAAAGGTTACGAGTATGACCACCCCCGCACTCTTCATTACACCAGCCATCACTCAGAACACAGCAAAGTAAGTTTGCACGTTTTGAGCTCACATTTTGAAAAGAACAATATGCTAAGATTGAGTTTACAGTATGTAATGTTCATATTGCAATAACAATGTTGATTATTTTTATGAAGAGAAAGGAGGAAGAGGAGGACAAATGCTCCCGGTGCAGCACAATCTTTTTACCTACGATTTCGGGAAAATGGGATCTTGAACGATGTCTGCGGTATCTTTGCGTAGCGGTCTCATGATTCGCTGGGGCACGTGTGATGACTTTGGGAGTTAAAGCATACGTAAATCGCACGGCTCCCGTGCTTACAATCTGAGCGCTCATACAAGACTTGTACAGACATTGCAAGATACTATTACGATATCTTTGACATCTTAACGACTACCGTACATTTTGAGTGGCCCAAAAATTGAGTCGCAAAATCGTACGATATTCAGTAAAATGCTACGGTGTCCGTGCTGGGCCCGTGCAGTGCCCTTGCGGTGCAACATTTTTGATTATCTGTTATCAAATTTCATTATCGTTGCTTTAAAAATCTGTCCGGCACCAAGACTAGAAACTACAAAAGACTACAAACTACCCCACCTCCAGTCACTATTTACAAGTTTCTCTGCCCATATTTGATGTTAAATTCAATATTTTTGCATTCAATATTATGTTTGCTTCCAGTGATGAGAGAGCCACCAGAGGACTACCTATGACCTCCCTCCCACGCCCCCAGTCGGCCAATCCCGCAATCAACTTTTTTCTAGGGAGATAAGATTGAAATTTTGTATAATTTATGCGTAGTTTCTTTTCCCATATATTCGATGTTAAATTAAATATTTCTTCTGTAAATATCTTTTTGGCTCCAGAAGACTACAACCTCCCGCCCAAGCCTCCAGTCACCCAGTCGCACAATCGACTTTTTCGAGGGAGATAAGATTGAAATGAACTATTATATCAACTATGGAATAAGTGCCAAAGTACTTTGTATTGTTTAGTTGCTTTAACAAGTGCTTACCAGGTTTTTGTTTGCAATATGCCTTATACAAATGTATAGGGCATATACATGTACTGTACATGTATATGACCTATACAAATGTCTATTATTATTATTATTATCTAAATTCACTATTTCACCTTAAAATATCTTCTTGCCTCCCAGTGATGAGAGAGCCACCAGAGGACTATGACCTCCCGCCCACGCCTCCTGTCAGCCAGTCCCACAATCCCCTTCTCCCGAGGGGCTATAACGCCAACGCAGCTGCGAACAACCCGACCCCCCCTCCACCCAATAGAACGACCTCTCCACAGGTTTGTAGTAATGTAAATCAGCAACAAAAAAATCTATAATTTGCTAAAGAAGGAAATTGATTGTATAGTATATGTAGCCAAACCAATAATACAAAAACCTCTCCACAGGTACGTAGTAATGTAAAGCATCCATGAAATCTATCAATAGTAAGCCAAGGAGATTGTTCAATTTGATAACATAGTAAAACCAATGTACAGTATAACCCCTCCTCCAGTTAAAGGGATCTAGTAACTTTGTTGAGATGTGCAAAAACTGATGAATGGTTGATGCAATGTATACTGTTGTTATCTCATATGTCCTCAGGGTATTGTGTGAAAATTTCAGGTCAAATGGACAATGTATGGCCAAGTAATGAGCGAAAATGCAAAGTGATATTGGGTGATATTCACCAACTCACTGCATTCACTTTGTACAGGGATGAAAATCTCGCCCGGAGATTTTCTTATCTAAATACTTCAATCATACATATCTTTGTAATGAAAGGGAAATTTGAAAAACCGAAAGCTGTCCCATGATTTTATTGTTAATACGAATACAACAAGGTATAAAGGAACCGCTAGAATTACAATTTTATTTTGAGGATTTGGACAATGTTACTAAGTCCCTTTAATAGAACGACCTCTCCACAGGTTTGTAGTACGTGTAAATCAGCCATCCTGTCTTAGTGGCCACCTGTCTACAGCGGTCAATCTGCCTATTTAGTGGCCACCAAAAATGATCCCTCACAGAGAAAAACAGTGTTATGGAACCTGTGTATCAAGGTCACCTGTTTAAAATGGCCATATTCATGACAGGTTTGACTGTAGCGAAAGAAGGAAATTGTTCAATTTGATATGTAGTCAAACCAATGTATAAAGGCCAATCCAAGACAAACCTTTAAACGGCTCATGGGACCTTATTAAATCGCATATAGAGGCTTTACTGTACCAAGGGACCATTCATTCAGTAACTAGATTTCCATTATTATTTCACGGGTTTCTGTCAGTTAAGTTTTCTCTGTTTATTTATTATGAATATCTTGTCTTATATTAGTAATATTTGACTAAAGTTTCACTGGTTACGGTCAAATACAAACTAGACTTTTCTCTGTCAATTTCCTTTGTTTTTAAACAGAATAAATGATAATGTCCCTTTGATCATTTTAGGTTTTCTTTTTAAATGTGACCGTCATTATCCCTATTTCCCTATATGAAGAATAAACAAGTAAAAGTGAATGTACCCACATGTGTTTCCCCCCAAAAGATGACCATATTGAGATGTCACAACTGTGCATTGTCATGAGTTATGGTTCTAAACAATGTCTAGCTTTGAAAATTTGAAAATCATACATTTTCAAATTTTACTTGTCCAAACAGAAAGTTTAATTTTTGCTTACTTCTAGATGAGATTTTAACCTAAGGAATTACATTATTCTCTCATACATGTAGTTGACCAATCATTTATTTGCCCAAACTAGGCCATTTATTATATTTTGCCTGCCCGACATCAGTTTTTCTTGCCCCGGGCTATAGGACAAGTGCTATGAGCCCGGCTCTATATGTGACCCGCTATAGCAAAACCCAGCACTTGTCGGTAATTCATGTTTTGAAGAAATGGGCATTTTAAGCTCACACAATGTTTGTAAAAGACCTATGAGTGTAAAATTGAAACAATCATATCTTCGCCAATTATTGACCTGTTAGAACAAAGCATCAAATGAAAGCTTGTGATGTGGCCTTTCTAATGGTGTGGAAATCTACATTTAGATTTTTACTGACATGTGCCGGGTTTTGCTATAGCCGGTCACATATAATCTATTTCCCTTCATCCCTCCTCCATTGATGATCCAGCCTCACTCACCATGGCCCATATCAGTCCCGACCGGTAAGGAGTAACTTGCTTCAAAGATAATGTGCTGCATGTTTCCGCTTTTAGAAAGATGTTTGGAGCTTCATGCTTCTGTGGGTTTTGTGAAGAAATACATTAGATAATGTCTTATTGTTAGAGAGTGGAAGCGCTGCATTGTGATCACTAACATGTTCTTCCACACATCAATTTTTTTTACATGAATTGAGATTATAAATAATTTTCTGCTTCAATTTGAAGCAGGAAATGATTTATCATTTGTTAACAAGTGGAAGCACTGCATTGTGATCACGTACTTGTTCTTCCACTTGTCAAAACAAAACAAAAAAATCTGTGAAATTTTTCAGTTAATGGAATCGAAGCATTGTGTACACATGCCACTGATGCCAGTGCTTTCAAGTGTGAAATACGGGTATTTTTTGCTCAGTGTCGATGTGCCATTTAACACAAGCTCTCAAAATATTGATGCCTTTTGATCGCCGTCCCATCCCAACGCAACATTTGTGTGATTGTGGTACAAATAACACCCTGTTGAAGTCAAACTAAATCTGTATCATTTTTGTCAACAATATCAAGCAATTTTGATAGTATACATGTATTTAACAGAGAATTAAGAAAATAGTCTCAATTATTTGTTATTATTACTGTTTGCATGAAAGCTTTATTGTACTTCAAGAATTTCTGCTCCCCCGTTTTCCCTGTGTTCTGTAACAAGTGCTGTCAGTTCCTCTATATATGTTTTTACAAATATCAGTCTCTCTCTTTTTGATGTGCCTTTACTATATAGTAAGTCAGTTATTGGTTTTGATGTCTCTTCTAATGCTTACATTAATAGAAAGATGTAAATTTAATTGTTAATCAGTTCAGGACTGGTCCCAAAAATACTCTGGCTTGGGTCTATGGAGAATGCATGCTGTAGCAAAATCAGTCAGTCCTCAATTGGTTAATGCATTTCAAATTTGATGTACTTGAAAGAGCTTTGAATAATGACATTTGAGGTTACTTGTTATTTTGTATACTATCTGTGTATGTCCGTCCTCATGCTTACTAACATCTATTCCAATGATATCCATCAGTCCTCTGATAGTGAAGTCCAAGGCCCCAAATTCAATCTTAAATATCTCCATGAGTAGAGAGACATTTGAAAAGTCAAAACCCAATCATGTAATTCTTCTTTTACCATTTAAGTCAATTAACTACATGTATGTACAAGAGAAGTATGAAAGCTCCAAGTGATTTTGGTTGAATTTAGATAAAGTTAATGGATCACTTTAAAGGTACACATTAGTTTTGGTACTTCCAGAAATTGGTTACTAAAATTCAGTTTGACCAAAACTCAACTATCCCTTTAATCTTCATAACCAATCAATGTAAAGTCCAATTCCTTCCTGTGCTTTAATTGTTCAACGGTCAGTATTGCTTCAGTTGTACATATCTGTGTGTGTAACCCTATTTAAAGGGATAGTACAATTCTGGTCAAACCTAATATCTTACACCTGTTATTTATTATGTAGGCCTCACATTCATTCTAAACAGATATATTTATGGATATTTCAGCTGTTTCTGAACTGATTTTAATCAAACAAAGTTTATTCTATCTTTAAAATGTTGTGCTTTATCAAATTTTGCACTAAGGTTTTCATTACCTCCCAAAAGAATATTTAATGAAGCACCGTCTTAACAAAAACTGTACTATACCTTTAAATCAGTTTGAGAAATTGTAATAGCTGTGAGGAAACTTCTAGAATGTAGTTTCTTTAATACACAATCAATTAATTATATTTGCTCCTTGGTAATCAATCATATTTCTGTCAAAATCTATTCTTATGGGATGCATGTGTGCTGTGAAGGATGAAAATGAAACCAATCAAAATTTGTGCCAGCGAGCAATGATAACTACATGTAATTTATATGTAGGTGGTTGCATAACAGTGAATTGATCAAAGTTAACTGGGAACATTATGGGACCCCTTTGAAAATCAGTTTTTGCTGAAAGGGCGCTACCACCCATTTGTGGAAATAAATCAATCTCATTCATATCTACATAACTTTGCAAGTATCATAAAAAGACCTTGGGTAGTATTAAAATGCAGGCTGAATTCCACCTGATATTTGGATATAAGGTTTAATGTTCATTAAGTGTGTGGAATGGTGTCAATTGTCTTGGAGTTCACAATTTGATGAACAATTTGATGTTAAAGCCGCCATTTTCTCAGATTTCCTTGGGTTGAAATTAACAAAAAAAAGTGTGCTTTATTAGATTTAGGTTGATTTTACATTTTTTAACCTCTCTTTCATTATGTCTCCATGTTACAGTCTAGTCACATTAAATCTTCTGTATATGTTTCTTGTCCTGCCTCTGCAGTTTTGCTTTGATTCAATTAGCCTCAATTTGTGGTTTAGAAGATTTGATTTGATATTACAGCTTATCTTTCAGCTCTTCTCTCATTCTTTACACATTGTTTCACTTATGTATCTGACATACTACTTTATTACTACTGAAGTAAAACTTCTATGTGTTTCTTGTCCTGTACAGACTTTGCCGCCCGCCCCAGCAGCATCAACAGCATCAGCAGCCCCTGTCGGTCTGCCCCCTCCCCTGCCCTCCCAGCCACGTCCTCCCCCCACAAACAGCCTCCAGTCCCAGCCCTGTCTTCAGGGAGGCACCCGTCCCCTGCCCACGCCTCCGCCTCCCCTTCCCCCCGCGGTGGCGCCCCACTCCTCCAGCGCCAGCAGCAGCAGCAGCAGCAGCAGCAGCAGCAATGGCGACAGCATGGAGGCACTCATCAAGGTGCTGACCCAAGAAGGTTTCCACCGGGAGGAGGTGGTCAAGGCGCTGGACATCACGCAGAATAACGTCCCGATGGCTCGCCGCATCCTCGAACTCACGAACGCTCATTAATAAGTGCTTCAACTTTAATCTCAATACCAAGGATTGCATTTGCATGACCACTCTAAGTGTTGGTAAATATGGCTCTAAATACAGCTGACCCAAGACATTTTTAATTGTAAGGTGTTGGTCAAAGTTCTGGACGTCACACAGAATAATGTCTTGATGTATCTTGAAGAAACACACACACACACGCTCATTAACAAGTGTTCCCTTTTTTTCTCAACACCAAGGATCATAAAGAAATGCATTCCCAATGGTTACATGAATGCTAATTGAGGAATGTTATCTTTAACAAAAGCAAAAACTCTGGTAATTACCGGAGTACCAAAGTATGATGTTACAGTCATTCATTGCCATGGATACCTGGTTCGAAACCATGTCAGGCAAGCCAAAAAATGTGGACAAGCAGTTGCTAAGAAGGCAATCATCGCCCAGGTCTAGTTCCAACCCGCTAGCAAAAGCTCAAACCAAAAGAAAATTATTGAGAACCATTGCTTATTGTATAAGAAATGATTGTTATGTCATCACTGTGGTAATCTACTTTGGTTAAAATCATCTTATTTTCATGTCAAAATGTCATGTGACATTTACACTTGCTTTACTCTTGTATAAAAAATAAAAATACCAGTATATTGTGAATACTATTATAATTATTATGGTGCTCAAATGATCCGGATAATGTGAAGATTGCATGTTCTAACCATTTTTTTTCAAATCTCCAAATTTTCAATTCCAAACCAAAACAAATCTAAAAGGGTTCATAAATAATGAGATTACAGTGTGGAAAGCTGGTATATATAATATATTTCTGTACTGTATTGAATTGTATGTGTCTGGAGAACCGGTGAGTGTGTAATTGTTTACGGAGTTATGATATATAAGTTATATATATGATTATATGATATTTACTTTCATTCATATTTTACTTACATGGGCAGGAAGCAGGCCTTCCAATTATGTACATTATTTCAGTTTTATCATGAAGACTCTCTAGTCTCCATTAAAGGGAACCACCACCAAAAAATAATATTCTTATAAATGAAATGCAATACTTTCAGTAGTCCATTCCACCAACAAGTACAGAAAATTGGTTTCTAGACAAACTATATAATTTGAAAACCCATCAACTATAGTAATTGTTCATGGGTCTACAGACAAAGACTAGTCCATTGTCTAGGACGTACGCGTCTACCGTGCTTCTATTGTCTACAAGTGTACGCAGGTATAGAATTGGCACACTCGCAAACGTTCGACACTTTCAAAACCATCGTCCATGTTGGTTCGGTGAGATTCGGTGATTAGTTGCATTTTGTATGAATATTGCAACCCTTAGCAAAGTGTTGGACATGTATTTAATATCAAACAACGTTACCAACACATATAACCCTGTGTTGTTCTTTGCGTGGTGGTTCCTTTTCATTAAGGGTTTAAGTTACCCCAATGTTGATGATTTTGGCCATGTATATTTTGTAAAGTGCATATTATATATATATATGCACCGATATATAGAAAGGCGTTGTAAAACATAGAACTTATAATCATTCAAGTTATTTTATTTTCTTCCAAAAAAAGAAATACAATCTTATAAATATTTTTGTACTGGTACATTTTGATTAATTTTTATTGTGCTTTTGCAATGGATTAATGTTTGTAATTGCATTGTTGTTGGAAAATTGTGTTTACAGGTTTTTTTTACGATAAACGCATGAGTACATTATCTTGGAAATGTTTCATACATGTATCAATGTACATTCTAAATTTGCAATGATAGGTTTGGCAATTGCACTGTTATTAAAAAAAATACAATTTACAATTTTTCTTCCAGAAAAATGTTGGATATTCATTCTAATTTTCAAGAGTTTGCAATGCAATGTACATTCATAAATGTACTTGAACCAAATGTTCATGTTTTCGCAATGAAACGTTTGCAATCACATACGTGTGTATGTCTGTTGTTTCAATAAATTCACATTTCACGGATTGATCATGAGATGTTTCTTTCTTTGTACATGGTAGCTAAAATACGCAGAAACTATGTTTTTTATGAAATGATTATTTTGTACCATTTCATATTGAATGCTATGTATATGTTCTTGAAGTTATGTATACTATTGCTTCACACCATTTATATGCTGTACTTAATCATTGAACATGTGAAGCAGGTTAACAGGTAGACGTGGAGGGGCATATCTTATGGCCTAGTCCCACTGCACCATTTCTTCTCCGTTTCCTATCCGAAACGGTTTGTTTCTAGCAACGAAATGGCCACAGTCGAACAAGCAGACATCAGAAACGGAGCTGAATTAAAAGTATCCTACTAGTCCATTCCGAACTTGGTCCGCATCATTTAGGTTCCTGCCAGTATCTGCTAGTACCTTCCGGATGTCAAACGGATAGGAAACGGAAGGAGAAATGGTGCAGTGGGAATAGGTCATAACAATTTAATTATGAATAAAGGTATTCTCTACCAAAGAGTGCACTACGACTTGGCATGCACGGCAAAAAGAACTGATGCTCTATGCAATTTGTATAGAGCATCAGTTCTTTTAGTCATGCATGCCAAGCTGTGGGCATACTTTGGTAGAGAATGCCATAATGAATCATTTATAACCCTCCTTGTGCCAGATTGATTTGCACGAATCCATTTCATCCAATTCTGTATAATTTACTAGAAGAGGTTATACTCTCTATTCTTTTGCGATGAATAGAAGCGTCATAAGAAGTGTCTAAACAATTCATTCCCCACTTACCGGACACTTTGTGTCCATTTAGAAACACATCAATAGATCTGATTCTATGATCTTAAACTGGTTTTCTTACTGGGTTCTTAGTGGTCAGCCTTACTGGATTCCTACTGGTTCCAGTTGATTCCAGTGTACCAATTTACATATTGAAACCAGTTGGCCAACTGGTATCAACTGGTACCAGTTGGCCAACTGGCAACTGGTTTTCAACTGTTTTTTCGACCTGGGGATTATTGTGACTAGAGGTGATCATTGCACTCGGAGGGTTTACATTCCTCTGAGGTCGTTGAATAATGTTCAATTTGTTAGTGGGATGATGTATCATTTCTAAGACCCAATTTAAAAAGAAGAGACTTTTATGTATTTATTCTGTAAAAAAAAAAAAAAAACGATATACTGTAGCATTATTCTGAATATGGATTTGATTAACTTTATACAAAAATGATTTTATTTTTTATTAACTTGTTCATGATTTGATATGAGTATTATCCCAATTGCTTCCACAGTTGTATTTATGATTATGAATGAATTGAATATATTCATCAATATTGATATTCCTCTGCCAGCCGAGGGATCTTATAACAAGGAAATTATTCCTTGCTTTTCTGTTTTTATACAATTTAATTGTATTTTACTTTTTCATTAGTGGAAAAGACTTTAAATTACTTTTTAATTAGTCACCCAATTTGATATCAAGGAAATTTGTCTTGATTATATGACGTATATATTGTTTTACTTTTTGATACAGTCTTATAAATGTATTTACTATATTATTATTGAAATAATCTTTGTAATGATTATTACTCTCCTGTAATTTCAATATTAAGGAGTAATTTTTTGCTTATGTGATATATTTTTCTTGCTGATACCATATAAATGTACGATACTTTATTGCACTTAAGTTAAACAGAGTTCAAAATCTTTCTTCATAACTCTTCTTTAATATTTCACTACAACTCTATATAGGCTGAAATTTGAGGGACATTCTATCGTTAAATATTTGCCCTTTGTTTTTAATACATTTAAATTATGTCGAAATATAGAGAGGGTAGAATACAGGTTTGATTTGTGCGTTTTTTCACATTGTAATTTGTGAAGTATTTTGGTGACAAAGTCATACATTTTAAAGTAGCAAAAAAAAAAGACTTTATTTTTATTTGAATATGCATTTTTTTTCCACGTTGAACATGTGAAGTATTTCTGTTCCACTGGCACATAATGTGTAACTTAGCATGAGACAACATTTTGTTTGAATTAGCCAATTTAAAAACAAAATTTGTTACATTGTATTTGTGAAATCTTAAATGCAGCGTGTCACATAATTTGTAAATTAGCCCATGACATTATTTTATTTGAATAGGCAAAAACTTATCAAGATTATTATGTAATGGGATGTTATAAACTTATCAATGGATACAAGTGTATCTAGTACCTATTGTTATTTTGTGATTGTAAAATGTAGGTACAGAGTGTAATGCTAATT
The DNA here is from genome assembly GCA_037951105.1 of Echinarachnius parma. Lineage (NCBI taxonomy): Eukaryota > Metazoa > Echinodermata > Echinoidea > Clypeasteroida > Echinarachniidae > Echinarachnius > Echinarachnius parma. The sequence continues at coordinate 183,535 of JBAMJV010002633.1, read as the reverse complement.
ATTATTTACAATAGCTTGTTTGTGTTAATGATGTTGTTTCGAAATTAGAATTTTTACAGTGAAGCCTCGTTATAGAAAGCTTGGATATAACAAAACTGTCCCATAACCAGGTTATATTGCTGGTCTAAGGTTGTGAAGTCATTGATTTATTTTTCACTCTGATATAACAAAATACCTGGGGGTGTTTCACAAAGATCCTAAGTTGAACTTAACTCTAAGTTGGACTTAGAAATTATGGAAAGCCATAAGTTTCTTTGAAACATTAACGAAGTCTAAAATACTTGCATTTTTGCTGTTGAATATATTTTATTCCAAGGCTACAAGAGGCTTACCATACTTTTTAAGTCCAACTTAGAGTTAAGTTCAACTTAGGATCTTTGTGAAACACCCCCCTGATATAACAAGGTAATTTTTACAGTCTCAAGCTCCTTGTTATAATGAGGTTCCACTCCACATAGAAATGTTAACGGTCCCCTTGCTTTTACACTGAACAAATCCAGTCTTTCACGCTGTACTTTTAAGGGGCATTAGATGCAGTAGTTTTCAAGTGGTTTACAGCCTTCTGGTCTATATTTCCAGTTCATTTTGATTTGATATCACTTTATTGTAAATTCAACAAAGGAACAAGAGTAAAAGTGAAGAGACTCTTACATAGCCCAGGACATGACGCATAACTGTCAATGCAGGGCTTTGATCACATATGATTTATGTGATCTATCTATAGTTTTGTCCAATCATCACTCTGAACTTTCAGTTTGGCTAACCTCTATTTTGTCTAATTTCTTCCATTTCTTCAGGTGAGAATGAGAAGGGTGTAAAGTCTGTTTGTGGCTAAATTTAATTCTGCATACCCTCTTGTAGCTCGAAAGCCTTTGCTATGTGCCGACAATATGTCAGAATATAGTGATTTCTAATTTGGGGAATATTTCTCTAAAATAAGATGGTGAAAATTGGTTGCTGTAGGGCTCAAAAACTGTTCACATGATTATCTCCAAAGTACAAAAAGTGACTTAAAGGGACTTAGTAACATTGTCCAAATCCTCAAAATCAAATTTGAATTCTAGCGGTTCCCTCATACCTTGTTGTATTCGTATTAACATTAAAATCATGGGACAGGTTTTGGTTTTTCAAATTTCCCTTTCGTTACAAAGATATGTACGATTGAAGTGTTCAGATAATAAATTATCTGTTGGATTTTCGAAACCGTGTACAAAGTGAGTGCAGTGAGTTAGTGAATATCACTTTGCATTTTTGCTCATTACTCGGCCATTTTACATCCATTTAACTTGAAATTTTCACAAAACACCCAGTGGACATATCAGATAACAACAATATACATTGTTTCATCCATTCATCACTTTTTGCACATGACAACAAAGTTACTAGATCCCTTTAAGAGTAATAGTGACCTTCTCTTTCTCTACCAATGGTCATTAATAAGGTATGAACAAAGTCATCGTCACAAGGACCTTGTTGTGAGGTTCCACTGTGACGGGCTGTATACAAAACGGCCGTTTATAGCTGCTTGTGTAGGTGAAGACTGGTTTTCAAGTGGATAACAGCGCGATTTAACTTCCACTTTTCGTTTCTAAGTGCATTCAAACATTTTGAATGATGCGTTGATTTTACTCAAAAGTACTGCTCTCGATTCTGTTGTATGCATTTGAAATTATATATATATATTAATATACACATTTATATCACTAATTTTGTTCTTTCCTTGTTCATCTCGGTAATAATTAATAATGTATAGAATAGCGTGATTACAGGAGAAGGAAGTGAAATGTTACTTGAAGCGAGTTATATAATGTATATTTACTGTAATATATCAAAATTATGTACATGTATCATATGCAAGCTCACAGTTAAAACGTTTGCTTCTTTTGTATCACAATCAAAGTTTCTTATTTTTGACACAATGCGAACTTGTATGAAACTATTACTAACCAGACTTTAACAAATGTTCATATACGATGTATATTGTAATTAGCTTGTTAAAAAAATGATGTAGGAGACACATAGGTAAATGGTATATTGTATAATTGCAAAATGTGAATGTGTTTGTGTAAAATTTCTTTTAAATGCTTCAATCTAATGTACTACCAAAACAGATTTTGTTTTAAGCAAGAAATAAATATATGTATGGAAATTGCTTCTAATCCTGTAGTCGATCTTGAGTGAATTATTTTCATCTTATTTACGTGTGAGTGCATGTGTATGTGTGAGGTTGCAACCCCCCCCAAACCAACAAATCGAGTAGACATCCTATTTAAGTCATCAAGGCCCAGAGCTATTACAAGGAAACATTTTTCTTTATTTTCCTCAACAAATTGTCAACTAATATTTGTCTTCTATTCCTTCTAATGGCATCGATCACCAATAGTGAAAGCAGGTACGTAACATATAGAGCAATTTATGCTATTTCTCGTTGTGTAATAACTTGTTATACACAAATGTATTCTTGCTGTTCAAAGTGTAGGACTACCTAAACACAAATATGCGGGCGATCATCCTTGATGTGGACACACCTCCAACAGAGGACACCCTTGTTTGACCCGCCTCGTGCAGAAGGCTACTATGTACAAAATGTAATTCAGTTACCATTCATATCAGTGCGTGTTAAGCCTGGCGCAGACAGAGCCGACTCGACCCGATCCGACTGGTTTTCAGTCAGGCTAGAGAGCCAATCCAACGTGTTGAATCAGCCTCGAATGACCTCCTACTGGCACTTGACTGGAAAAACCGGAGTCCTGAGGCAGCGCATACTGAGTTAATCAGGCTGAAAACCAGTCGAGTCGGCTCTGTCTGCGCCGGGCATTAGAACACAAAAAATAACATGCATCAGTAAAGTGCACTTGTATAGTAATTTTTCTAGGTCCTCTATTGGCAGTGCTTACAAGTATGTGTGCTTGTATTTTTGTGTCTGAATTTATTTGTATAAATCTTTATAAATATCTCATGAACATGTTCACTATGAAAAAGACTCCATTAAAAAAAAAGACAATAGCTTAGCTTTTCATAACGCTACATTCCAGTCAGCAACATATTTATTTTCATCTAGAAGTACTGTCTTTTGATAGTTCATGTTATACAATACAGTCCATTTCAAATAAAGTTCCAGGCAGTCATCGATAACATATTTGCAGAAACTACCTGAAAAATGATCGATTTGTATGACCATTTCTGATAGGAATCGAAAATGTAGGCCCTATATTGACTCTCATTGTATTATTATAGTAGATATAAGCAGTTTTCAGCAGTATTTTTGCACCATTTACACGCCTGACACTCAATATCATTGGAGCAAACGGTGACCGATCGTCTATCGGCACTCGTGCATTGTCAATGCAATGCAGAGAGCACAGTACAGTATTGTAATGTCTGTATAATTATGTGGAAAGTACTAGAATAATGATTGATGTTTATAAAGTTGGCTGACTCGCTTACCTCCATCATTACTACGAATATTTCTTTATTAGATTTGGATTACAGAAATGAGAATGGTGGTATCTACAAACTTTATATGTAGCAACAATATCAAACACTGAAAGGTTTGTGATCAATACAGGAATTAATTTATTATTTTAGAGGGCTACTTTTTCAATCTGATGGATATTAAACAAATATACCATGCACTGAGAGCCTCTAGTTGAAATTATGGATTCCGAGGTGACAGGAAAAGCACTATGTTCTGAGGGTCGTAGACCCGAAGAACATAGTGCTTTTTCTGTCACCGAGGAATCCATAATTTCACTAGTGGCTCGAAATAGTGCATGAATATTTGTTTTATATCCTTCGCATAATCATAATCATCGCAAAAATAAATGATTTCAATTAAATTAAAGAAAAATATAAAGAAAAACAAAACATTGATCATGGAACCATCACTGGACTGACTATGTTCTGTTTGTGACACTGACCCCCTTTGCGCAATAGTCCTAGCGCAGATCGCGTATTGCGCTATCTTTCCATTCATGGTTACGCGCCTTAACAACTAATGCGCACCCAAATGCAAAACGTGCGCATCAAAGTGAATAATTAATCTGCTTTACATACTACACACGTGTAATTGTATGGAGAAAATTGTTATTCGTACATTACACATACAGCTAGTGCAGTGCACACCGCGGCCGATTGTTAAATAACGAATAAGTGTCACGACCCAAAAGGACAATGATGTACAATGTGCACCATTGTCGTATTTTTTAAAATTCGAATACCGATACGTTATACATGAAATGCATCTCTAGAATATTCTTTGGAACTTATTGATATTCACGGGTGAAAATATGTTCTATTTCTTTTTAAATAACTCATTGAGAAATCTCGTCGAGCATCTTTCGCAAGCTCAAACAAGACCTCTGCTCGCAGGGAAGTTCTATAACACGCATCTCTATGGGCTCAATATGATCACCCGGCATCTATGACGTCAATGATGGAATAGCATTTACTATTCAATGAATGACGTCACGCATAGCACATTTTTCTCCATGGGCATTACTATGTTTGGTCACATGACGGTATGTAGACCAATCACTGAACAGGATTTCATTCATGTAGGATATAACACAAAATATTTCCCATAATACCTATGGTAATTTTAGGGGCTACCTACTCATTTCAGGAGGCTATTTTGGAAAATTAGGGGGCAAAGTCGCCCTCAGCCCCCATGTTTTTCCTACCCTGTTTGTGATATAAATTACTATATGTGACCTTACACCACAAAACGACAAATAAGTTTGGAAAACTGATTTTCTGATATTCACATGACATTACAATAGAAGTCATCACCTTTAAAATGGTATATAATGTGTCCTATTCCGGCTAGGCCAAACCTCTCAAAATGAGCGCCAAAGATTTGGAGCAATTTTAAAATAAGGGAGAAATGGGCCGCTTCAAAGATCGGCAACCATTAAAGCGCTGTAATCCGATAATTGTATTTGATGAAAAATCATATTTAATCAAAATTTCACAGAAGATACACCAATTCAGGAAATACAAAAATCTCCCTCATATTTAAATTTTGTTTTTACTATTTTAGCTATAAAAAAAGCAACTATCACAGTGTCTGATTGGAAATTGTGTGGACTGTTGGACAGGAAATGCCTATTTGAGCAGCAATGAGCAATACTGGGGCCCGTTTCATAAAAGGCTCTTAAATCTGTTCGTACACAACATTGGTATAACTATGACATTTACGGCAACATGTGTTGCATGAAAGCGTCTTTGCTATTATACTTCCAACCTTGTCCTTTGTGATCGGAATAAACACCGTCCATATGTCCGTAGATCAGTCACACTACAGACAAACTTTGATCCTGATGTCATGTTGGAAGAAACCAAGATTAATTACCACACAGAATTATTTTTCTGATGTATCATCTGAAACATGTCACCTTTTTTCAACTAAAACATACTTACAAAGTACAAGTATTTTCAATAATTAATTTGCTACATGAAGTGTAAAATTAAAACACAGTACAATGCAAGACTTAAACAAGGCGAAGCTCTGTAATGTGTCTCACCCAATTGCGCGCATTCATACCAATGAAGTTTGGTGACAAACAGATGCAGGGTTGGAAAGTTATCGACCATTTTATAGTCTTGCAGGTAAACTTTCAAATTTGACCTCATTTGACCTTTGACCTACATATGTGACCTTTGACCCCAGAATATCATTGAGACCAATATAGGGCATCTACCAATCGAGTTTGGTTACAAATAGATGCAGGGTTGGAAAGTTATCAACCCTAATAGACTATTATCCCAAAACTTTCACATTTAAACTAATTTGACCTTTGACCTACTTATGTGACCTTTGACCCCAGCATATCATGGAGGCCGGTATAGGGCATCTACCAATCAAGTTTGGTTACAAACAGATGCAGGGTTGGAAAGTTATCAACCCTAATAGACTCTTACCCCAAAACTTTCACATTTGACCTTGCTTTGACCTACTTATGTGACCTTTGACCCCAGCATATCATGGAGGCCGGTATAGGGCATCTACCAATCAAGTTTGGTTACAAACAGATGCAGGGTTGGAAAGTTATTCAAGTTTTTGTAAGCGTCATGGACGGACAGACGGACCAACGGATGGACGCAATTTGGATCCCTTAGTCTCCCCTCCACCTATGGTGGGCTCAACAAAAATGAAGTTATTGGAGAGATCTATTATATCTTATTTGAGTAAAGAAACATACGTGGATCGTGGATCCTTGTGGCAATTGTGATGTAACATGATCAACAAAGAAATGTTTGGCTTGAATATTTCGTCACAGAACCCATTAAGTGTACAAAAAGAGGATGTGTTAAAAGGTCCTTTTGCAATCATAGCATAGCATTTTACAAAAATGATTCCAACAAAATACACAGTAAATCCTGCAGTTCTTTGATTCATGACAAAAGTTCTATGACTTCAGACAGCCTATAGGTCCACGACAACTGGAGCCTCATCATCAGGTTCCTGGTCAAAGTCCCAGCTGAATTTCTTTGTCAAATTCTTCTTGAACTTCCTGCCCTTCTCTTTCAGAGCTCCCTCTGCCTTTGAAGTGTTCAGGTTAATAAAGAAGTCTCTCAAGGTAACCGTCAGGAAGTTATCGCTGGAGACAATGTCCACAAAGAAATCTGACGGAATCTCCTGGAGTTGGAAGTACAGGACGCTCACTAATGTGGAGTAGAGATTGCTGTGGGTCGTTATGGCGTCAATGCACGAGCACAAGAGGTGAACAAGCTTCTTCCACTGGTCAAAGGCATCATAGACCTGACCGATGAGGAAACAGACAAAAGCGAGCTGGAGCTCCGCAAGAACACCTAGGTCGTCCGCGGGATACTTCTCCATGAGTATCGCCTCCAGCTTAAAGGTGTGGTCCAAGCTGTGCTTTGTGATCTCCCGGGCAGTGGCACCCTCCGGATAGTTCTGCTTCGGGACCTGGGAGAACCTGATCTCCGTGCCGGGTTCCCGGTGCATCTGGGGAAGGTGATCCTCGGGGTTTTTACTCTTCAACAGGTCCTTGTAGGCTTCTGCCATCAGCTGCCGATCCTCTGTAGTCCTTGTCGCCATGTCGGGCACGAGTTGCGCAACAGACACGATCTTGCCGCAGAGTGGCGTGAGCTGTGACATCACCTGCTCGCTGATGAGGTTGGACAAAGACACCCACCGTTTCAGACTCTCGTAGGGATAAGCCCCAAGGGACGATTCATACTCCTTTAGCTGATCCTTCTCCTTCTCATCAGAACCGTCCACGGCTTTCACGTCAACGAAATCCTCTATTCCATTGTCCCACCGCTTGATGACAATCTCCTTGGGCTTGAAGAAATGAAAGAAGCCTGTCCTAGGGGCGGCGTCTCGACTGCTGACGTTGACAGCGCTGTAGAAGATGTAATGAACACCAGGAGGGATCATCTTGACCCCCTTGAAGCGAGAGCCAGTGTTCCAGGAGTTGTAGTCGATGCCAAACTCTGTCCCAGGAGGAACGTCCAGAAGGACCAGTGCACCCCCTTCTTCAAACAGGGCATTAGCAGTTTCTTGGTCCATGCTGCTCGCAAGGCAAGTGAAGTTCTTTCTGTGGCACTCTGTATAAAATAGATGACAAAAATAAGTGTACTTTATTTTTACATACACCATCAATAAAAAATAACATATTAAAGTGTTCCCTTTGAGTTTCTGAAATCTTCATAGTCTAAGACTTTGTAAACAACTCATCCGGTTCCCATAGTTAAGGGGTTAAGAGTAGGCTTGGGCGGTTCTGCCCCAGCTTGGAGTCGATTCCGGTTCCATACCTATGTCTCACTTCTGAGCGGAATCGGTTCTCAATCAGATCATACACATAATTCATACCTGCAAAATCACAAAATCATACCCTATGTGTACATGGGAAGTACATCGGTTCCGAGCGAGAGATAACCATTAGTACAATGGTGAACTTTCTAGTAGCGCTATACCGCGTAAGGCAGGTACAATTGCAAGTACCAGTAACATTCAAATAGAATTTTCTTACCTGATATATTAAAAAGTTCGCAAACAGCGACATAAACAGCACATCGCCACCACATATATCCATATCGGAGCCAGCGCAAGCATTGCATGCGGAGTTTTGCTTAGCTTGCAATGCTATGCTGCATACACGAACGTACATGCTCGTATGTTCTGTGAGTCATACTCTATATATGGGCATGGCCGACAGCGCACATGTACTGAAGTACATGTACACGTCTAGTCTATTGGCGCGCGCGCCACCGTTGTTTTCTTGAAATGATTTAAGACGGGAGAGACGAGGAAAGACTGTCTGTGCAGTGTGCGAGAGACGAGGAGAGTGTGTCTGTGCGTGAGACACAGCGGTTTCATGCGTTCAATAAGTAAATGATGCCGGGCAGCGCTTTTTAGTTTGCGTCTATTCCGATTATGACCGAGGAGAGTCGGGATTAGAGCCGACTCTCCCCTTCTCGCGAGTCAATAGACACAGAATCGGTTACTCGGTTGTACGCTATTCAAGAATCGAGGGCCGATTCCCATTTCTGGAGTCGAGTAGAATCGGGTAATCGGTTCTCACGCCCAAGCCTAGTTAAGAGCTAGTAATTACCCCCAAAAATTAAGGGAAAATATATGTAAAAAAAAAAAAGAAGACAAGTGAAACTGTATATTTGAATTTCAAAGGCATCAAATTGTAAATCTCTCAGAAAGTTAATTTCTTTCAGGATATTTTCTTTAAAGAATAAAAAAAAAATAGAATCAAAGTCAAAGGTTCAAACTCCGTGACAAAACTGCACTAAGCAAAAAAGGGCAATGTCTTCGAAGACGTGCCCACGAATTGGCATGCATGACGATGCGCTATACAAATTGCATAGAGCATGGGTTCTTTCAGTAATGCATACCAATTTACCAGGTCGTTGGCACGCCTTTCGAAGAGAATGCCCCAAAAAGACTCAATAAAATTTAATGGCGAAAAGAAGATAGTGGTGAACATTAACTATAAGTCATTCTTATAGAAATAATGCCATGGCCATGAACGTTCATTCAAGAATGAACATGAACAAGGTATGCTTATAATATTTTTATTTACAAAACTGCAAAGACCCAAAGTCAAAGACATTTTTTTTAGAATTAGAATTTAGAATGAGCGAAACGTCTTCCATCTAATTATAATCTAAATGAGCATTTTTTTGTACACATTTCTCTAGTCTAGCTTCCATAACATAGACTAGTAAATACCATTTGTTTTTTGTTTGCATTTCAGTTTCATTTTAAATGTTTACTTTAAATGAAAACAAAACTTTCAATCTGAATGAATTGTTTTTTAAATTTATGTCTTTTTATTTAACTGATGTATATTATTTAAAACTACACCATACTGACTCAACATAAATCACAATCAAGCATACGATTTGATGTGGGTATAAGAAACCAAACATGACGACGATTTTGCACCGTTTCCTTTATTGGATCACAAACATGCGATTCATTCTTTCTGGAATGGGTATTACAAGTACACACTAATCAATAGGTGGGACCAGTCTTAGATGTAAGAGTATTTGAAAGGCTGCTTTTCGTAAAATTTGTCATCTTATTATGGTAAACATTACGTTTGACATGGAATAACTCTTACATCTTCAAATTGATCGCATAGTCATGCAAATTACAAGAATTATAAACAAGAAATCTACATATTTTACTTACGATATTTCTGCGTTAGTGCTGGACTTACGATTGCAAACTAGACGTAGATGGCGCTGTTTTTTTAAAATTTGTCACAGAAATACATAGTCACAGAAATACAATATAAATTTGTAATTTCCCTCATAGCCATATTATACGGCTCTGATTTTCCAGAGAAGTACAATAAAATTCTTTTACACAATATTTTCACAGAGCTGAGGCCAATTATATATTTGTCAATAAATTATATATCATGGATTGTTAAGTGTCAACATAATTATTGTAAGATCATAATGCTAACTGATTGAATAATACCAGCTTATTTATGAAATATAAATTTGTTATCTTTGGCGGATACATTTGCTCTTTCCGAGATATACTCCTTCAAAGATTCATCTTATTATTGTATATTACATTTATTTTATCCCTCCTCCTTTGGATGAATTAGGATCAGTTGAGATCAAGCGTAACCTACCATCCAATCCATCCATCCATCTGTCTATCCATTCATCTACTCCATCCATCAAGTCATCCATTCAATCTATAGCCATCCATCCATCCACCCATCCATCTGCCTATCCATCCATCCATCTGCCTATCCATCCATCCATCTACTCCATCCATCAAGTCATCCATTCAATCTATAGCCATCCATCCATCCACCCATCCATCTGCCTATCCATCCGTCCATCCATCCATCTACTCCATCCATCAAGTCATCCATTTGCCTATCCATCCATCCATCCATCCATATGCATATCCATCCATCCATCCATCCATCCATATGCCTGTCCATCCATCTGCCTATCCATCCATCCATATGCCTATCCATCCATCCATCCATATGTCTATCCATTCATCTATCCATCCATCTGCCTATCCATTCATCCATCCATCCATCCATCTGCCTATCCATCCATCCATCCATATGCCTATCCATCCATCTATCCATCCATCTGCCTATCCATCCATCCATATGCCTATCCATCCATCTGCCTATCCATCCATCCATCCATCCATATGCCTATCCATTCATCCATCCATCTGCCTATATCGATCCATCTATCAATCCATCTGCCTATCCATCCATCCATCCATCCATCTGCCTATCCATCCATCTATCCATCCATCTGCCTATCCATCCATCTATCCATCCATCTGCCTATCCATCCATCTGCCTATCCATCCGTCCATCTGCCTATCCATCTATCCATTCATCCATCTGCCTATCCATTCAACCATCCATCCATTCATCTGCCTATCCATCTATCTATCAATCCATCTGCCTATCCATCTACCTATCCATCCATCCACCCACTCATCTAATATCAATCCATCCATCCATCCATTCATCTATCCACCCTTCCATCCAACCACGCTCCCACATATCCAATCATCTCTGGATACATTTGCTCTTTCAGAGATCTTTACTCCTTCAAAGATTCATCTTATATTTATGATTTTGTTTATAATTATACATTCATTCTTTGCTCATCGTTTGGACAAATTAGGATCAGATGAGATCAAGAGTGTACCATCCAATTAATCCATCCACCCATCTGTCCATCTACCTATTTATCCATCCATCTGCCTATCCATATATTATACATCCATCCATCCATATGCATATCCATCCACCCATCCACCAACCATACATCTGCCTATCCATCCATCATTTCCTCCCTCTATCCATTCATCCTTCCCTCCCTCCACCCATCCATGCATCTACCCTCCCATCCATCCATCCATCTATCCACCCATCCAATCTACCTATTCATCCACCCATCGATCTGCCTATCCATCCATCCACCAATCCATCCATCTGTCCATTCATCCATCAATCCATCTGCCTATCCATCCATCATCCATCCATCCATCTGCCATTAATTTGCCTATCCATCCATCGATATGTCTATCCATCCATTTATACATAAATGCATACTCATTAATCCATAAATCTGACTTACAGACCGACTGCCCCACCCACCGACCGACCAACTTACCCATTCAAATATAACTGGATATGAATGTCAATAAATGTAAAAAACAAAAACAAAAACAATACTTGCCATCGGCCAACAGTAAACATAACTCGCCACCACAACTCAATAGCAGGTACACAGCGTAATAAAAGACGATCAGACAACATCACTTTTTTTTAACCGAGTAATGCTTTAATGAAATTTGCCTGCTTGAACACAATTAACTCCAATTCTTGATAAAGGTGGAATGCCAAACAGCTAATATGTAGTAAAAAGGGTGCGTTTAGAAACACCTTTCTTGCCTATCACGATCAGCATTTTGAACCATGCTTCCGGCAAACATTTTCTTAAAAACTTAGCTTTAAACGTGCTTCAAAATGCTGATTTTGGACTAGAAATGTCTTTATAAACCCCACCCCAAAAGTCAAAGTGGCAATAATTACAATTATGATGATAAAAGCTGATAATTATCCATTATTAAAGTTGTACAGATAGTAACAGTTTGTCAAAATTTTGTGACAATATCAAGTTTGATTGAAAAATGGAAAATACAGAGATCAACAGTGCAATGTGTAAAAAATAAAAGTATATGAAATGCAATTTGTGCTAGAAATGTTGGAAACACGTTTGACCAAACTTGGTAAAATTACTCATGATAAATATTACTTTCCTTGTCATTAACAATTTTGGATGATCTAGAAAATGTCAACTGCAACATGAGAATCATTTATTAATTTCAATAATGATTGCTTAAAATATAAAACAGTTCTGTACGACATCTTTCCAATTTTTCTTCACAATAAGCTAGTGCAACAGGGAACGGGTTAGTAATTTAGATTTCGATAAACCAACTTTTGTTTACATTCTCAAATTAATGTGGTACTCGAGTATTATATTGTACAAAGTAAAATTACATCTGGACATTACCGACTGCCTTCAGGCGATTTCAAAGCAAAAAGCATGATAACGTTAATGGTACTTTTAAGAGCAATGGAAAAGATATTTGTGGAAAACTTTTTGAAAGAATAGAACATGCGGTATGTATGACACCAAGCACCGATTCTCAGACAACACTAACAGACACAAATTCAGAGGAAAAAAATGTTATCTTACCAAGTACCGACACCTCACAACATTATGTGACAATTGCATAATGAAAAAATGGAAACGACTAAATCTACCAATATAATCATATTACGAACATAATTATCTTCAATCCCACGCTTCTTAGACAAACATCAGAGGAATATAGAATGGTACAAAAATAAAGAAATAATAATAGAGTCTACTTTTAATACATGTTTACAAAACAAGAACAAAATGTGATTCTAACTTTGTACAAATTGCAAAAACATTGTACAAATTGCAAAATAACATAGACTCTGCAACATTTTAGGTGTAGTTCTGCTATACAGGTGTTTTTATTGATTGAAGTTGCCAGCGGAGCATAAAACAATTTTAAATTAACCAAAATGGGGTGTCCCTGATAATACATGTACATGTATGTGCCAAATTTACTAGTAGCATTTTGCCAATTTTTATTTGGCAAAATGTTCATACCATTGCAGATATAAGGATAAGACTCCTCAATATATAGCGATTTGACCAAATAGTACTATGAAGTATCGTGCTAACATTTGCTTGAGAGCTATGGATGGATTAAACAAGAATAACTATGTGCCTATATATACTAGCAGATTAACTGGCACTATACAATTTTAGCTACAGTATTTAAAGCTATACAGTATTTGAATGCATTTTTGTGTTCGAGTGTTGTGCTGGCTATATTTTGTTAAATGTGCATTCGATTTTGTTTGGTATAATATTCTTGTTATTAGAACTTGACTTGTTTGTATACATGTGCAAACTGTTCCCTTTTGATTTCCTTCTAAAATATTCAAACTAATTATACAAAGAATTTTCTCTACAGATATATGAAAGCTACATGCTCTATCTTTGGCTATATGAATATAATAACCGTACCATAAAATAAATGTACACAATTAATAAATGTAAGTAGATATTTATGCTAATAGTACAATAATGAACAATCACAATACATACACTCTTTCTTATAATACATATATTTGTTTAATAATTACAAGTTTGCTATTACATAAAACAGCTTTTTAACACAGTAATCATATATACCTATATATACAGGCTATTACATCAAAGTTGCTCCATATTGAAGGAGTATATTGGTCTTGAAAATGAAATTTAGCATAACCGGTATTACTATAATGTAATATCTCAGTTTTCATCGAAGTTATTTTGTAATTAACGTGGATATTGGTCTCTAAACTCATGATATAATGAAATTTCAAAGTTTTCATCAAAATAATTTTGTTAATTAATATATTGGTCTTGATAATAAATTTTAGCATGAACTGATAATTTACTGCATGCAATTGAATAATTCAACTATAGTTGTTCCAACTCATCAACAAAATCTTCGACCAGTTATCATCAACTTCTCATAGCCATCCAACAATGTAAGGTCAAAGGTCGGGTCAATAGCCTTCCAATAAAGTAAGGTCAAAGGTCAGGTCAATAGCCTTCCAACAATGTAAGGTCAAAGGTCAGGTCAGTTAATTTTTTTTAACCCCTAGCAGAGATCGCATTCCTGTATAGTGAATGGATTAGCCTATCAAATCTATACTATGGACAATGCAATATCCAGTATATAATATGCATTAAGATTTCTGGTTAGGTTACATTTGTATGTATTACTTTAATAACTACATGTACTTGTTTATTATAGCCCCCAGAGACATAGTGTGTAATTAGTGTGATGGATATTCCTGACAAAACATTGGTGAAAAATGTATTTAAAACCTAATAATAAACCTAAACATTTGTTAAAAAATAAACAACTTTGACAAACACTTTAAATCTCAAGCAATTACTTTATACACGTCAAACCTACTACAAAACAACACACATGTACTGCACATACAACGTAATTGTACATGAAACTTTCAATATATAAATTGTTCATTCAAAAATGTACATTCGTAAGTCGTAACATGAAAGGAACCATTATCCATCTTAAATTAATAATTAATGCAAAAACAGTACTTTTTTTTCTTTTTTGATGAAATATTTACAGTCAAAAGGAACGAAGCTGCTGTTACAGAAGCCGCTACAAAATTAACCTGCAAAGAATGGTCGTGCAATGAAAATAACTACTGATCAAAAGAATTTCAATTAGTACTACAACTCAATAAGCAGCAATGTACGCAGAATAATTCAAATATTTAAATCCTTCAAAAAGGAAATGGGTTATGCAAAGAGGTTAATATTTGATTATTTGTTTTTTTCTAAATCATGATTTGGATTTTATTATACAAAACAAGAAAGAGTTCCGATACTTTTTGAATTTCAGTTGATTCGTGTATTTTGTTAAAATTTCAGTGTAGAATGTACTATTAAAACAGTATGTAAGGCACAGAAGAATTAGATCGCCCTAGAAATAAACAAGAAACGTAGGCATCGACCCAAAAATTTCAATTCACTTCATAATTATTTCGTTGCCATTTTCAAATTTCTTTGTTCTTTGTTCACATCATACCTGCCTTCCATAGCTGTAATCAATCAGAGCTTATATGTTTTGTTCTGGTAAGAGAAGAATGACCAGAAACTTCCATCAAACACAAAATTTCTTTCTACATGCAGTTCCTGAAGATAAAATGTGACCTTACACCACAAAACGACCAATAAGTCGGGAAAACTGATTTTGCTGCTTTTCATAAAACATTAAAGTAGAAGTCATTACCTTCAAAATGGTATATCATGCGTTGTATTTGGACCAAGCAAACCCTCTCAAAATGAACACCAAAGATTTGAAATATGGCTGAAGCACTTTTAAAATAAGGGAGAAACGGGCCATTTAAAAGATCAGTTTCCATTAGAGCGCTGTAATAAGATCACATTCATTAGATGAAAAAGTAATATTTTAACATGATTTCCGATGCTCAAAATGTTACAGAAGCTAGATTAAGAGATGCTTATTCAGGAAATACAAAAATCGTATATCTCCAATTTCGAAAAAAATGTGACTATTTTAGCTAATAAGAGAGAAACTACCACAGCGACATAACGGTCGTTTTGTGGTGTAAGGTCACAAATAACAAACATCATTCCAAAACACTTCTCAAACAAAAGTGAGAAAAAAGTTTCTTTGACAACTAATACAGGTCTGCCCGAGTTTTATATGAGTTTCACTTTTATTCTAAAATGTCTTGCCATGCATAATTATAATCCTGTATTGAATATTATATCTGAAACTCAGTATCATAACTAATATTTTGATGGTCATGGTTTTTAGTAATTAATGCAAATTTCTTGCACGACTGGTTTTCATAGTATTCTTTTAGTAATATTTCTTCAGATACAACTCGATCTTGTTTTCTCTTTGAGTTTTGCTGTGATAACCGAAGCTAGATAATAACTCAAAGTGCCTTCGAAGATACAAACGATGTGCAGAAAGTCAAATAATTATTCATGAAATCGTGCCACAAATTTTGGTGAATAGAAACAGCCAAAAAAGATGAGGTGAATAATATTTTGATTCAATAATTTTGTAATAACATTTTTTTTGGTAATAAACACTGCTCAGGAAAAACGAGCAAACATTTTCATCACCAATCTTGCATTGGCATTTCCATAGCAACGGCAGAAACAGAATGTCCAGCATTCAAAATACGGCAATAGAACAAGAAACTTGCCAAAATTACTAGAAGAATTTAATTTTGTTTCTGAAAATTTAAGATAAACTCTGAAAGGAATATTAAAACTTTGCATAACTTTTAATAATTTAATCAATCTAATTTAAGAGTAAATGGCAGCAAAGCTGAATAAGGAAAAGAAGCAGTTGTTTGTTATGGCTTTCAAAATAAAATGCAAGGAAACTATCGCTACAAAAGAGTCCTACTAATTTGTTGCAAAGAGCTACAAAACCATAAAGATCTGCAAGGAGCCGATTAACAGCTGCTCAGCTGCCAGAACAGTACAAAGAAGCCAATGAAAGATTCGGGAGACCGTCTTGACGGACGAAGCTTTGATTAAAGTTATCGCATCGAGAAGAGCGATATAGACTGGGTTCATACACTTATTTTCAAGTCAAATTCCATGACTTTTCATGACCGTTATAGCAAGAGTTCCATGACTTTTCACGATTCTTTGACTTCTTGAAAAATGTGTAAATCTTGATTTGTATTTCAGTGCTGCAGAAATGCAAATATAATGAAATTCCCTGACTATCCATGACCCATGATACAATTAGCACGGGGCATCATAGCTGTAGCACTGCTGCAGTTTATTCAATAATTGGACACTTACAACCATTTGGGAGAAGTTTGTATAAAACTGGGCCAAGGATGAAGATGGAACAGGATTCCATAGCACTGTGTGCCCCTAAGAGGTGCCTGGCTGGAATGCTCCCCAGGGAGTGGAAAATTTGCAAATTGTGCGCTACCGAAGTAGTCAACATTATCATTATCATTATAATCAAAGTCGTATCCCGATCTCTCAACAGGTTCTTTGCATGTACGGCCCTGGCAGCTCGTCAGGGGTATTCGGCTTTTCCCAGCATTTCAAAGTAGGACTGCTAATAAAAAGATAGCATTTTGCGCAATATATACACACAACATCATCAAAATTGGCAGTTTTCGTAGAATGCAGAACATCAAATTTACTCTATTTTACAAGTATACACAACAGCTCAGAACATGGATGATTCATAACGATTCTGCAGCCACTTTAAATCAACACTGACTAGTCCATACATTATGAATGATATCGATATGCAATGTAGACTTTGTGGTCCGTTGTTTGATTTTAATTCCCTTTTCAATATTTGGTTATTAATACCTACCATAGTAAACAGATTATGACCCATTCTTTTTCCAGATATGCTTCTTTCTTACAACTATATGTACAATATGTTGCAGTATGTATATTGTGGCGATCATTCATTTATAGCAATCTATGAAATCTATCTTCCTCTTTTTTTTGGTGAATGTTCTCTTTCTGAATAGAACTTCATTTTTCTGCTCATCACGACTACAGCACATCAAACGTGACAGAATCACTGAGTTTTACGGAAAGATCACGAGTAACAAGAAAAGCCTGACAATATACAATATACATGTTTTCTGAGCCAATGAAGTAGACAATATGTCTATTATATTAGAGATCTAAGACAGTATACATGTCTAATTGTCTTATCAGACTTGTCAATTAACGGAAACATGTCTATTGAATCAAGGAAGGATTTAATATATGCATGTTTCTCAACTTTCCCCAATCAAGACAATTTCAACATGTCTACCAGTCCAAGAATCAAGACAGTACTTCTATCATATCAAAGATCTAATCAATGTACATGTTTATATAAATCAAATCGAAGACCTAACCAATGTACATGATTATAATCAAATCAAAGATCTTATCAATGTACATGTTTATATAAATCAAAACGAAGACCTAACCAATGTACATGTTTATAATCAAATCAAAGATCTAACCAATGTATATGTTTATAATCAAATCAAAGATCTAACCAATTTATATGTTTATAATCAAATCAAAGATCTAATCAATGTACATGTTTATAATCAAATCAAAGATCTAATCAATGTACATGTTTATAATCAAATCAAAGATCTAACCAATGTATATGTTTATAATCAAATCAAAGATCTAACCAATGTATATGTTTATAATCAAATCAAAGATCTAACCAATGTATATGTTTATAATCAAATCAAAGATCTAACCAATGTATATGTTTATAATCAAATCAAATATCTTATCAATCTACATGTTTATAATCAAATCAAAGACCTAACCAATGTACATTCATGTCTATGTAATCAAACCAAACACTAGTAGCACATACTGTATGTACACACGATAATTTTTTCTTGACCCAAAGAACTATTCATGAATAGACAAAGAAGGTTACTTTGGCTAGTACACATTCAACATATTAAGCTACCCTATGTACAGTACAGATAATAAACTTTCCTTGATAATGGTTCCCCGACTCAAATTGATGAACAAACAGACAACACTGATTGGCTAGTAGTAGTACCACATCCTCTATGTACAAACGATAAATCTCGCGTGAATGTTCTCAAACCAAAATCGACGAATAGACGACGACGTCGTTCGGGTTCTGCGGGACTCTCTGCTCGGTGTGGCCCGCTCCCTTGGATAGATCGATGTCTGCATAGTGCATGCCGGTGTCCGGCTGAGCAAAATACAAAGAGGAAAAGAAAAAAACAAACAAATTCAAAATTAGTAATCATGGTCTACATGTAGTTAAATCCTTACGGCTAAGGAAAAAATAACAGAGAAAAGAAAAAGAAAATTTAGAACCCATTCAAGACGGACTGATTTTGCTACAACATGTATTCTCCATAGACCCAAGGTAAAGTATTTTCGGGACCAGTCCTGAATGGGTTAAAAACAATTATCATTATACAAACAGTTAAGAGATGACAAATAATGTATCATACAAGAAGAACAAAATTATCATTTTTTGAAGGGGTCATTTCAAAAGACTGATTAAAACTATCACTATATAAATCTTTTTCTCATTATGAGGCTCATGAAAATCAAAGTATCCATGGATTTACATCTTCTCTGTAATCTTTTTCTCAGGGAATTTTTGTTGTTGCTTAGAACCATCCCTGTACAGTAAGATTTGTTAGCACTAGATTGTGGAATTTATCATGCATAACTACATGTATGCATATCAACCCCTTGACTACGGGAACCACGTGGGTTGTGTACAAAGTCTATGGAGAATTAATGGAGATTTCAGAATCTCGAAGGGACTGGTTAAAGGGGGACTTGGATTTGTTAAATACATAAAAAGGAAGGATTCATATAAACAATGCTAGGGTAATATCATGAAACCAATATAATACACACCATGGAATAGACCTATTTACAAACATACCCACAATATTTCCCCTAATGTTTATAAAGTTACACATGACACAACATCATTCTGTTATAGCAAGAATGGCTCCAAAGATAAATCACTCACATTATAGTTTTAGTGATAATTGCCATTTGAGAAAGAGAAGTGCGCTTAGTCTCTTTTTGCAGTTAAGAGATTAGAAATCACAAAATTAGGGGTCTGTCATTAACTCTTAACGTGCCAGGGAATTTAATGCTCTATGGCATTTGTGTGTATTGTAACTCGCAAAAATGCGAGCTTGGCACGTTAGGAGTTAATGGGTTTCACGCATTTGCAGACACCAAGGAAGCGTAATGATATATAAAGTATCTAAATGTTATGTTCTGCTAGCATGCCACAATACAAGGGGCTGATCAATCAAGCTGCAGATTCATACAAAGCAAATGTTTTGTATCAAGAAAACATCCAAACAAATGATTTAATAGCAAATGGCCGTAAAAAAGTTGAAATGCTCATCAATTAGAATTGAGCAAGATTCAAAGACTTGCAAAATGCTTAAAATGTAAAATGGTAACCATATATGCAAATTAACATGAGAAGTATCAAAATATATTCTAACAAATTCAAAGCTCTCTGCATACAGTACACGTATATTCAAACCATGCAAATACATGTTATAACACACCAAAGTCTACAATACATGTATATACTGCACAACATGTTGCATTACAAACAAGTTGAGTAATTATACCAAAGTGTAAAGGGGTACATTAAAACTAAAAATACTTGTTGACAAGCAATTAATATATGCTGGTACAGTCATAAACCTTTCCTTTCCCATAATATACTATTCCTTTAAATACATGTTGGGGTGGATGGTAGGGTTTATATAGGGATGTAGTGCCCAGTGCCCACACATGAAAACAAAGGGATGGGACCAAGCAGTGTTCTTTGTGATGAGTTTGAATGAGTTGCATACTTTATACTAAATATGTGACAAGCCTGTGTGTGCCACCTGACTTATACACACGTATACCGTAAAACTCCGTGTATAAGACGCACTCGTGTATAAAACGCACCCCCAACTTTCTATTAAAAAAAAAAAAAAAAAAAAAAAACGTTTTTTTTTTTTTTTTTTTTTTAGAAATTTTTTTTTTCATGAATATTCATTTATTCATGAGGTAGCAATGCTCATTAAATATGCAAAATACTAAATTCATTAATAACTTTTTTGTTGAGAAAAATGTATAACCACTGTTTAGAAAATTGAATATTAAATGAGCGCTGCTACTCATGAATATCTGAATATTCAATTAGTAGCAGTGTTACTGCTTAAAAACTTGCATTTTGTTTTGCTAACCACTATAATTTATGTAGGAAAAAAAGGTATATTTTGATAAATGTTCCCCCTTATATCAAGCTCTTGTCATGCCCTAGACCAGTTTAATATGCATTAAACATGACTACCGGGTGTCCCAAAAAAAAAATTCAAAAAAAAAAAAAAAAAAAAGTTTTTTTTTTTTTTTTTTTTTTTTGGCTGTACCTGTGTATAAGACGCACCCCCCACTTTGAAAATTTTCCGACGGAAAAAAAGTGCGTCTTATACACGGAGTTTTACGGTAGTTTGCAAAATTACATTTATATTGTGTGATGACTGATGAACCATTTAACGAAAGGCAAAGCTAAAAGCTGTGTATTTTTATAGGATAATGATCATATGCACAGATTTCGCAGACATATTACTGCACACAAGCTTAATATTTTACATAGACAGCTTTCAGTATAATTATATAGGAAATACTTTTTTTTAATCCTAAAGATGTAATGATTGCATAAAAAAACAAATGATCTAAGATTTATATCGCTATCACAATGGTAACCTGCACATTAAAAAAACATCTATTTCCAATGCATTCTTAATATGCTTCTTGCAAGTTATGTAACTAAACACCCAGGAAAAAAAGTTACTATTTAATTTTGCCATTAAAGAAGCAAGAAATGCATCACATTAACATGCTGAATAAGAACTCTACGTCAGATTTAGTCTGCTTGCTCTAGGCACCAAACATAAGTTTTGGATTTAAAAAAAAGTGTTATCAATGCCAAATTATACCTGCCATAAAAGGGATACCATGGAATAAGTTTCTATACCCAAATTGTGAATGTACATATTGCACGGTACATGTACTTCATCTAGATAAACAAGGAGGGATGGAGATGGGGGGGGGGGGGGGGGGGGGGGGGAGGGGGTACCCAGGCACCAACACTTTTGGAATTAAGGGGGATGTAAGTTCTTTCCACAAAAACCCTATATTCTTTTCCATTCATACGTTAGATGATAAGGAGGGTGGGTTAATATCATAGGGGAATATGATGGTTACAAAATGATCTGTAAATTGCACATTTTATCCAAATATTCCAGATTTGTGGTGGCCTAGGCCGCCTAGCAAAACAAACTAATTGTAAGAGAAATATAAGTAAACTTTCCATAAAAAGCAGAATAAAAACAACTGCAAAAACAAACAGCTCCATTAAACCAATTCAATATAACAATGAATAGGGGCATATTGTGGTAGGCATGCCAATCACATGATATGTCACATGACTAGTGACCAAGGGTCACCTGATTAGGCATTCACTATAATACCAAAGGGGATCACTGATCTCTACATAGTGGATGTGTTGCAGCACATTCACAGGAGTAAATGCACGACTGGCATCTTGAAACCATCTACTAAAACCTAGTTTGTTTTTTTCTTTTCTATTTTCTATTTTTTAAAGAGGAATAAGGCTATATTTTTGAGAGAGAAGCAAAATCAAGATTCACAAATATTATATTATTTTCTGGTGCTTGATGATGGTCTCAAAATGGCAGCCAGTGACATCATCAGGCAGTGGGGCAAAACCAATCCAGTGATACAGATCAGTGAAGAAGGGGACTGGGAAGGAGCATGCCAGTGATTTAAAGCTGGGTTGAGGAATAAAATCACTGATCTCATAAAAAAGGGCTGGATAGAGTAATGGCTATTCAACTCTACAGTAAGATTTGTCGCTGCTGGGTGGCCACCTTACCGCACCACTGATCAGCCCAATATTGATCTACTGTTGCTTTGTTTACGTTGATATTCATGAGTATGCATTAGTAGAGAAACAATTCTACTCATCATAAATTCCTTGATTTTGGGTGTGGTGGCATAAAAGATAAGCAGCATCATTTTAATCCGCTAACAATCTATCCAGGAATTTTCGATCAGATCAGTGAATGAAATAGAGTTATACCTCGTGCAAGCTACACTGGGTGGCCGGCGTTTGCATCGCCAATCTGTTTATCCTTTTGATTGCATTATCAACAAAGGAAACAATATATGACGGATGTCTTTAACAATCGTGGCATACATTATTTATATATTGTATTTCATGTAAATTTAATTGATATACTGATTCATCTTAAGTTCAATCATTTTAAGTTCAAAGGACACCTAATAGTTTTAAGATTTTATTTATCCAAATATTGTATACTGCTAAATATTGTTCAAAGGTATGAAGTGATGAGCCATAGAAAGTGACTTGTTTCATTAATGTCATTCAATGTGCGATCCTTGTATTATAGGGAAAACTATGACATTTTCTGGTTTTGAGGAGGCACTTCAAAATTACACTTTTTGAAAGATAGTGGAAAACTAAGTGTCGGAATTGTAATCTAAGAAATTCCTTGCTCAAAACAAAACAATGTTTGTTTGATCAAAATCTGTTCAGAAACACCGGACATATTCACAGGGGCTTTTATTAGTGATTTTAGCGATTAAATTGATTCTGATAATCTAACTAATGAATGCTCACTAGAAAAAAAGGACACAATGACAATTTGTTAACAAAAAGGGTTAAATCTTACAGGTGTCTGCATAGCCCCCTCAAATGTTAACATCTGATATTTTAATGAAAACAGCCTTCTAAATGAGCCGTTATGTTTCTTTTAACTATTTAAGCATGGTAGTATGATATCTATTCGTTTTCAATCATAACACACAAGTTTAAGCCACTGAATCAAGTTTTACAAAAACTTTTTGTTCCTTTGAAAACAAAGATCAGGCGTATTATAGAACGTTAGAGACAGACAGAGAGAAAAATACTAATTTTTACACATTTTAACACGATTCCAATAATACGATTCATGACAATAGGAGAAAAGAAGTTGAAAGTTGAAGCATCAGAATAATAACTAAATAAATATGTATATATACAATAGAAATAAAAAGGGTATCTTTCATATATATCTTAATTAGAATTTAAGGTATAACACACATTCGCAAAGACCAAAATTAGTTTTTATAGAAGGGAACAGATAATACAGGTACATACATGTATGTAACAAACTGTAGGCAAACTTGATTTTAAAATGTTCACATTCAAGAACAGCATTCATTTCTAGATAAACATTACACCTATTAAAAATTCAATAAACTATTTAATAGAGAGAGAAAATATTCTCTCCAAGCTCGTTTTATTTTCTCTTATGTTTTCATGTTTGGGAAATGGTTGCAGAGTGAAATGACTAGATAGACAGTTACAGCACACACATCTATGTGAATACTTGGTGGCAATATATAAGGAAAACATATGACTTCATCTAAAAAAAAAGGTGCTAAAATGGATGGGAAATCCTATAGTAGAGTAGATGAGCAGTTTTTAGCAGTCTTTAAAAAAAAAAAAAAAAAAAATGTTTTAGAGAGAACACACAGTTGCTCACCCACTATCTAGTCATGTTCAATAATCTGCTGATGCAACTTTGGGCGAATGCTTCCTGACTTTTTTCTTCTTTTTCTTTGCCTTTACCTAATTTGAGAAAAGTTTCAATTCAGAAATGTAAATCTTACATTTTGTAAAGCCAAATAGTAATCTTTGGAACACCCCACTGGACCAATAATTTGACCAAGAATCAACAACAAACCAAGGGTAAAAACTATGTGCCCCATTTCATAAAACTGTTGTATTAAGTGTCTAATTATTGTAACTGCCATGGCAACAGCTGCAATGCTGATCGGCTGTGGACCTACTAGTTACAATAATTGAACACTTACAACAATTGCAAGAGTTTTATGAAGGGGGGGCACTGGTATCAAAAAAGTTTGTATTCCGACCCCAAAACGCACATTACCCCCCCTCTATGCTACACCACTGATTGCCATTCGTACTTCAAGACTACATGTGTGCACACATCTAAAAAAAAAACGTACATGTAGGTCGAGAAAGATCCCAACTTATCTCGGCTACAAGTGAGAACAACAATCCTCCTCGTTTACGCTTCTACGGTAAATTGGTACCTCATAATCAACTCTATAAAGTTCATCCGTCATATACGCCAAAAATATTTTAGTTACATAAAGACATTCCATGGAAAAGTACTTGTTCATAAAGAAAGTTGCAGCTTTGATAGATATGGTTGCATAACATTCTAACTGGTTTATAGTTTAGATGTACGTGTACTGGTAAATATTTTTCAGACTAATGTGTTAGTAGGAATATATATAAATGCCCTTGAGTTACTGTCAATTTGTTGACTACTAAACCAAATATTAATTACATTATTACATAAACTAGTAAATGTAGGATGCAGATTTGTCAGTTTATAATAAAAACAGACAAATGCCTTTTATAGTAGTGTAGGATGGTTATTTTTTAGCTAATACAGTAGGAACATTTTGGGTCTGGAAATTCATTTGAAAATCTAGCCCGACAACAAAACCAAAAATGTACAGTTTATCGTACACTAGAAGGTTCAATAGAGTATTCCGGTTAATGAATCTAGATCTTTTATTAAGTAGAAAGAACAGACACATGCCTTAGAAGGAATGAAAACCCTGGGTCCTGTTGTTTTTTAACACTAGTTTTAAGACATTTACACAACATTAACAATGTGAACAAGTAGGGACTTAAAACTTCTACAATATGTATGATTATGCAATACGAACATACTGTATGCCAGGGGGTTGCATGATGTAGCAGTGACTTGTGATAAAGCACACTACAAAGAGCATGGTAAATGGACCTAAGCAAGTCTTTTAGTTAGAAATAAAGGGGAGCAAAAGGCCTCTGAGTTATTGGCATATATACGAACCCCTCACAAAAAGTTCTGCAATTCCAGTTTGAGCATTGATATCTATTTCCTTATGAAATGATCCTAGTCGAATTTGATATAATTGACAAGCCCGTTTATTCCCCTTTACATCGATGCATCATTTGTAATGATTATGTAATTATGGAATGTGCGGTAGACCTGAATATGGAGCCGTGTCGAAAGCAAAATGTAACAAAATACAACGTTAATGTCAATGTGAATTCTTCTTTTGTTTGGAGATTTGGTCACACAATAAAAATTCATTTTGCAACATTTCAATCTTGACTTTGGCCCCATATTTAGGTGTAATGCTCATTCCATGATTACATAACCATTACAAATGGGGTATCAATGTAAAGAGGAATAAACAGGCTTTTTAATGATACCAAATCCATGTAAGATAATTTTGGGAGATACATGTCTGGAAACTAAAACTTGAATTGCGGTACGTTTTGTGATGGGTTTATTATCAATGGACCAAGGCAAGTCTGAGTTATTGGCATAATTATGTATAAATGGCCTTGGCATGTCTTTTTGTTGAATCTCATCTAGCTAAGTAAGCGGGCAAGTACATTTTCTCTTTGGGCATGTACAAATTGAACATTAATGATTTTACTTGCCCGAATGGGCCAGTAAAGAAAAGAGTTAGTGTGGAGGCTTGGTTAATGGCAGATATATCTTCTTGGGAACAAGCCTTAGACAGGTCAGTGGCAAGTGCGTCTCCCTCAAAACTTTGAATAGTACATTTTGGCTGTATTGCACGTTCGTTTATTTAAATTTGTTTGAAATGAATAGAAATAACTATGTGCTGCCCTGAACTATTGCCGAAAACAGCGTTGTTTCGGTGTTAGGAATAACTCTTTGGGCAAGAACACTAGCAAGTAAAAGACAGGTTCTAAAAATACCAGTGTACAATACAGGGGCTGGTTTCATAAAAATGTCCCGTTTTTGTTAGCGTCCAATTACTATGGCAACAGCCAATCAGCATCGAGCATTTTAGCTGCTGCCATGGTTGGACATGTGCAACAATCGGAATGGTTTTTTGAAACAGGGCCCAGAGATGTCAATGATACACAAGGCGAAAGCCTGACAATTATGTGCACAAGACCAGCCCTATTCTGATGTCAGCGGGGGTAAATAAGTTAACTCTTTTTTTTTACTTCAAACTTTATGGGCCTACATCCAAGATATAATCCAAGGTATTCATGAAACCTAATTTTGGTGGAATATGGTACAAGTGAGCCTAAATGTTTAGGTCTAAGTGACCAGAGGGGTGTTTCACAAAAATCCCAAGTTGAACTTAACGCTAAGTTGGACTCAACTAAAAATGGAAAGCCATTTGTAGCCTTGGAATACAATTCAAAAGCAGCAAAGCAAGAATTTTACACTTTTCATAAATTTATGTTTCATCAAGAACATGAAATTTCCTTGATAATAGACAATATTAATGGTTTTAATCAACATTTTATGCCTTAGAAAAAGGACTTTTACAACAATTTTTCAACGAAACTGATGGCTTTCAATACTTTTTAAGTCCAACTTAGAGTCAAGTTCAACTTAGGATTTTTGTGAAACACCCCCCAGGGCCTGAAGTCAGGTTCTTGCCTAACTACCGGCATCCCTGAGAAACCATCACTCGGACATTTTTGTTACCAGTTCGTCTCCCTTGACCACTGGTCAGAATTGCAAATTGGGCCACTTTTGGGGTTTTCATAGTATGTGTGTATGCCCACTCTAGCATGACATCCTCAACTCACTGGAGAAGACACACAAACTGATGGATGTGCGCAGTGTCCACAATCACAAAATTGACAAGACCCCATTGCCAAAGTGAAATACATTTTAAATTTTATTTTATTTACTGATTTTTCATATTACTATTACTATTAGTAATATTTTTTATTCATTCATTCATTGATTTATTATCAATATCATCATTATAATTATTATTATGATGATTATTATTATCATCATGTTAGTATTAGTTGCATAATTATTCTTTTATTGATCGATTATTGATTTTTTAATTTTAATTTTTATGATTTTATTTATTTATTATTATTATTAATTCTTTTTTTTTTTTTTTTGGGGGGGGTTGAAGGCTGTGAATGTATAGTTTTCTTTGAGGGAGAGATAGGGTTATAAATGTTACATAATACATACCTGTCCCTTGCCATTCTGCCCTCCATCCGCATAGTCTGCACTGTTCCCTCTTGCTGCTGGCGGCTTCGATACCATGGCATACCTGTGCGTACAAGATTTGGGATAAAGGGAACACATTCCAGAAGAAAAACAAATTAAAACTATGTTTTCGGGGATACTTTTCTTCATAGGTACAAAAAAGATTTCATTTGCTGGTGGCTTTGATACCATGGCATATCTGTGCGTAGAAGATTTTGGATACAGGGAACACACTCCAGAAGAAAACAAATTAAAACTATGTTTTTGATGGATACTTTTCTTCACAATATAATGTAAGTACACCAAAAAAAAAATTCATTTTGATTTACAAAATTTATGATAAAGCCCTGGAACACATTCCGGGGAAAAAAAACATGAAAATCATATTTCGGTGGATACTTTTTCTACAATTCCAGTATGAAGTTAATTTTGCTGGTGGCTTCAATACCATGCCATACCTGTACATAGATGAGTTATGTCATGATAAAGGGAACACATTCCAGGGTAAAAATTAACATTTTATTCAACCCCCTTTCTGTAGCTTGTACTACTTATAGTAGACGTGTGGTCTAAGGCCGCCGCCGCCTTTAACTTGTAACTAAACCCATTCTTTCAAGCAATATTTTGTCATCATGACAGATTCTTATGGTGGCATTAAAAGGACATTTTGGCCTAAATTTTGGCAAAAATTTCGCCAAATTTTGGCCGAAAGGTCCCTGTAATGCCACCATAAAAATGTGTTATTATGACAAATTTGTCATGATGACAAAATATTGCTTTGTGAAACACCCCCCCCCCCGATGACTCCCAAACCCCCCCCCCCCCCCCCCCCCCCGATGACTCCCCCTTTTAAATAGAAACTAATATTCCAGTGTATGAAAAACTCACTCGTCTCCTCCCAGGTTGTCTGTTGTGTGTTCTATTTTCCTTGGAGCGGCTTGAGGTGCCGACTGCAGAAACAAAGGTTAATCAGTGATTAATATATCATGAATTTATAATGATTTTTGTCAATTTTTAACTTATTGGACAATGCTGGTTTACTTATATTATGTCTTATGGAAATAAATAAATTTATAAGTAAACCATTGTCCTTTTCATGGACCATGCTCTTTTAGAAAGTACATTTTTACATGCAATTTTGTATTTCATTGAAGTTTATGACTGGCATGTCAGTCTTTGAAATAGTTGTAAAATGAATCAACTACATGTGCAGAAAATATTATCCTTTGCTCATCGAATGAATGCAATTTAAATGTTCATGCATTGAGGCATCATGGCAAATAAGAAAACAACCAATAATTGGAAACTATAAATTGTCAAACATTAAGAGACAAAATGTTCATTACATCATTGATATCATGTACTGTAAACTGTAATTATTGCGTAATATAATGTTGGCATGGGATGAATGAAATGTTTTTAGTTTCCTAATTCCCCTATGAATTTTTAGCATAGAATATATACATTTTCAAACAACAAGAAATCAAAATCATTGGTTTCTAAACAGATATAGTACACTGTAGCTGTAGACAAAATGCACATTACATCATTGATAATTAAACACATGTACTGTAATTGTTTCATAATAAGTTTGAATGGGATGTATATTATTTTTAATTTGATCAACCCTATGAAATCTTGGCATGGAATATGTCAATATACAAACGGTGGATGCAACAAATCATAATCATATATGTTTCTCAACATATACATGTATAGCCAGTGCTGGATATAGCTGTAATCATTAGAGAGGTGTCATGAACATGATGCATGTAAAATTCATGTGAAAATAATTTACTATCAAGTTATGAAGCTCATTGGAAGCATTTGCACCATGATTGCATATAGAATGGTATGTTGTTGGTGTAAATAAAACATTTGAGGTGAACTTGCTCGGTATGCAAAATAATCAGTCTTTGGCTTGCATTATAAACACAATATGATGTTTATGATAAAAATGATTTTAAATTCCAATATCAAATGTTTGTAAATAAAATATTGTACTTTCAATAACTTGTTCATAATGGGTTGTCTATAAAATTATCACATTTCTGCAGTACAACGTTTGCATGATTTTGATGTTAACTTTGTGTGAAACGGTCTTAAGATGTAAATAAAATTCCTTTAAATGTAATTGGAACAGAAATGTCAATAGATGGATTCTGCTTTATTATCTTACAAGCAGCCAAAAAAATACACGAGGGCGACGGGCGATTCACCCCCGTAACCTTTGAAAGCGCCACTGTGAGCCAACACACAGGGGCGGGAAAAAAATGAAAATGTTGAAAAAAATTGCCCTCGCAGCGTGCAGCATATTCGCCATGCCTGCCGCCGTCAGTCGCGCATATCCACAATCTCTGCGCATATCTAGCTAAATGTCAGTCACGATCTGACGCTGCTTGAAAAACGCTTAATATTTGGCTTTGTCTTGCCGCAACTCTATTTTTAATTTGAGTATATTTGGCTATTTTTAAAGCTTGTGTTGCGCAGATATAGATGCCGAGATATCAATGCGTATATATATTCATAGATGAAAGAAGATATATGGGATCAGCGTACCAGCACTATAGGCAGTAGTATACGCGATACTGCGCTGCGTTGCAGTGTAATTCGATCGCGTAATCGTACTTCTACTTATACTTCTACGTTGATACTCAGCAAGATCCAAAAGTCCAGATATAATGCCGAGGATTCTTGAGAATAATATTTGAGATTTTCATAGAAAAGGAATGTTTACCTAGTGAAAAAAAGAGTAAATCGATGTCTGTTTTTATCCCGATCGTTCGCGTTAAGTATCCAAATTCGGATACTGTGGAGGATTTAGTCTCTGAATTCGGATACTCTTGACTACGTTCGGAAGCGTCTACAGAGTAGATGCTTTCAAATTTAATAATTGAGATGTTAATTGAGATCATTATTACTCATTGTGCGAGTGTTACCGTCAGTGTCAGAGTGATGATTGAAATTTGTGTGACGAGGATGACGATTGCTATTGTTCGAACATTTGTCTGATTTCTTGTTGAAGGTGAATGACGGATCACGGATGGATTAAAGGGACTTAGTAACATTGTCCAAATCCTCAAAATATTGTTTTCATTCTAGCAGTTCCCTCATACCTTGTTGTATTCGTATTAACAATAAAATCATGGGACAGGTTTCGGTTTTTCAAATTTCCCTTTCGTTACAAAGATATGTACGATTGAAGTATTCAGATAAGGAAAACTCCGGGCGAGTTTTTCTTCTGTGTACAAAGTGAGTGCAGTGAGTTATTGAATATCACTTTGCATTTTCGCTCATTACTTGGCCATGCAATGTCCATTTGACTTGAAATTTTCACACAATACCCTGTGGACATATGAGATAACAACAATATACATTGCATCAACCATTCATCACTTTTTGCACATGTCAACAAAGTTACTAGATCCCTTTGAAGTGGATCATTGTACTATTTTAGTGCTTGTGAAAATGCAATTATGAGTTTATGACATGACCATGATATGTTTTGTACTGACAAATGACAGTAGGAATGTTAATGAATTAGTATATTTAGTAAGCAATGCTGTCTCTAGTCTAAGCACAATAAATACAAAAAATACCCCCCCCCCCAAAAAAAATAAATTAAGGAACAAAATAGCACCCGTGAGCCCCAAAAGAACCCTCGTGAACATTTTCACGGGGGCGATTT
The DNA here is from genome assembly GCA_037951105.1 of Echinarachnius parma. Lineage (NCBI taxonomy): Eukaryota > Metazoa > Echinodermata > Echinoidea > Clypeasteroida > Echinarachniidae > Echinarachnius > Echinarachnius parma. The sequence goes on along the minus strand of JBAMJV010002633.1, from coordinate 151,978 downwards.
TTTTAATCAAAAGTTAGAAAAAAGCCCTCGTGAAAAAAATATTAATTTTTTGGTTGCTTACAGGCATGATTGAATATGACCTAATATAGTGTATGCGGGGCTCTACACTCGCACTGGCCCGCTGGCCCGGAGCCAGTGAAATTGCACTTCGGGCCAGCAAAAATGTATGAAAGTCATATTTTGGTGGCCCGATCAGGCAAGCAGATTTTCAACCTGACATTGACAAAATGAGAAAAATCTTGTTTTCTTCTATGTCATGCTTCATCTATAACCAAAAGTTTGAATTGAATAGGAAAGAGTGATATTTTGAATAGTAAAAAGTTTACTCATGTAATAACATTGTCAGGGGCCAGTTATTTTTCTTTCGGGCCACCAGAATAGGGGAATAAGTTATTTTACTGGCTTGATCGGGCCACTGACAAAAAAGTTGAGTGTGGAGCCCTGAATTCCCTTACTACATGAAACTACTATAAATATATTTAATGAGGAATATTTAAAGGAACTACAGGATCTAGATGGCCTAATTTTCACAATTAGGCTAAGCAATTTTTTCTCAAGAAAAAGAATTTGGCAGTCATTTCCCATGAAATCAATACATTTTGGGGTAATTAGTAATAATTTTCCTGGGAGCGCCCCTTTAAAATCGCCAAAATGTGACATCATCTAAAGAACTTCGGCCCGTACACGACGCCTATCTAAATTCTGTAAATGACGTAAGCCGATGAATTGTCAATCACGCTGCTGATTTTGGACCCTAAACTGGCTGCTACAAGTGAGATTTGGCATCAGAAAATTTAGCCTAAAATCACTATTGTGTTTATTTTCATGGATTTTTTTTTGGCAGACCTAGTTTACAAGCCATCAACTATGGAATAAGTACCAAAGTGTGTTGTATTCCTTAGTTCCTTTAAGCAATGGAATTCATTTAATGAGTTGAAGACACAGTATGCATTGTGATTTTTCTGAAATGAGCTGAGCATGGACGTTTGTTAAGCGTTAATAAAACTCAAGAAAATCCTCTACATACCTCGGTTGTTAATGCAAGCTTTAATAAAACTTAAGAAAATCCTCTACATACCTCGGTTGTGAACGCATTGTTAGGCTCAACTCTTTCATTCTTAAGCTCAATTGTTTCATCACGGTATGCTTGTGTCTTTGGCTACAGGTAATTACAATATGAATATTTAGAGAGGTGTGATTAGGGAGACTTAATGATGCATAATTTGTATATACCGTGATTTTGATGTATTTTGATACATGTATCTTTAAAACCACCGACATGAATCAACAAACTTTAAAATCTTTAAAAAGATATATTTGTTTGCGTGTTCATACTTTTTTCATGCAATAATTTTCATAGTATAAATATTAAGCTGACTATGTTTTTGTACACATACTTCAGCAGGATTTATATAAGCCATGAATATGAATATATTTGTACTTAACTACATTTTAACATATATTAGCAAAATTGTACAAATATTAAAAAATATCAGTTGTTTTATTAATTCATAGGTCACGTAGTTAATGTGCCATGTAATTACAATCAATAAGATTTAGCTTCATTTGTAGATTGAGTATATGAAGTAATGCTGTTATCCGATCCGGATCCGATCCGAGATCCCGGCGGTAATGGCTTCCGAGCCGATTCCGAGACGGATCCGAGAAATATTTTTTCTCGGTAGAAAATATCGGAAGATTTTGCCGACCCATTTTCTCCAGTGATAATTGAACATGTGTATGTTTGACAGTCCATTAAGTAGTGTAATTTAAATAAGAAATGGGGAAATCAATATTGTTTACTTTATGAGTGGTTATTTTGGAGAAATTCATGGTTCGTCAGTTCGTTTTGCAGTCGAAAATTGAACAGGATGCGCGAAATTGCTAGTCATTTGAACGATGTTGTGGACGGATGTGCAATCAAAGTTACGCCGATACTCGAGGGGAGACGTCTGTTGGATGTCTGTATGATCGAGCTAATAAGCCAGTGCATTCAAAATGTGGCTCTGAATACGTTTTATTGTCATTTGCACATTTAAAAATGTTCTGATATTCTACTTACATGATTTCTTGGCGTTTGATAGCTGGGCGGAAACAAAAATATGCCCCTAAACAATGAAAACAATTGCGCAAAATATCGATAAAAAATGACTACACCGCTCCCGTTTGCTTGTATAATTGCGTGTGCAGATATAGATCCGCCGCCGGGAATTCCCCAATTTTCGGCGGATGGATCTCGCGTAAGAAAAAACGTTCACCATAACACACGCAAAGTAATACGACCAAATTACGCCTAATAACTTGTTGCATGTGCATGCAAGCTATAGCTAGCTAACTCATTGGAGTTCTCTCGAGGCCTAGCCGTCCGTAATCCGATTTTTTTCTTTGGAAATATATCGATAATTCAGCAGTTTTGTCTTTGATTTGGGGGGTTATTTTGTATTCTGTTCGGCTTTCAGATGCCATGTTATCATGTAAGTAGATTACCAGAATTGTGTGGTTCCCTAAAAGGGTAATTTATAGCCGATTTTTGAGGGCAGTGGCCCGGCAGTGGCTCACAAGCGCGGTTTTCCACGCGATTGGCGGGTTGAGTTTCTGTGAAACGTGTGGTGCGATGCCGAACAAACCATCGAAAAAATACTTTTCTTGCGAAACTCTGAATAATCTGAATATTATTTTTCCGTAAAAATTGATCATGCCTCGAAACGTCATTATTATTAATATTTTTGCCATATAAAACAAGAAAGATGAGTCTACAACGCTGCATTTTTTCAGAGCAAATTGCAATATTTTTTTTCTCCGAGATCCGATCCGATCCGAGATCTCGTTAGCGATATAGAATTCTAACGATCCGAGAACGGGCCGGGATTTTTTGTTTACCTAACAGCATTAATATGAAGTATATTTTGTGTGTGTAAATAGTGGCTTCCTTGGGGGAATTGATAAGCATATTATCTGATCGAATTGATTGCCATTACTGAAAAGAAACACTGAACAAGAATCAAATTACAATCACAAATAACTTTGTAGTGCATAATATTTAGGTTTTAAAAAAATGTTTATGTCCATCGGCTAAGGGGTCTTTTCAAATGAACAACGATACCAAGAACAGTCAATTTGGTTGTGTAGTTTTTGTTTTAGGGCGCTGTGAGTGACACCATGTCAGGTTCTCTTGTTTGTCAATTTTTACCGACCCAGTGCTTGATAAATCGCACGTATCGCCTTTCATAGCGTTGAACAATGCGCGCCAGCCGTGTGCCGAGAGAATGGGCATGGTCGTTGAATGGTATTACGGGCAGGGAGTGCAATTTATCAAGCACTGGCTCGGTAAAAATTGACAAAAAAGAGAGCCCGACATGGTGTCACTCACAGCGCCCTAAATCAAAAACTACTAGACCAAATTGACTGTTCTTGGTATCGTTGTTCATTTGAAAAGACAGGCCCTAGCCGATGGACATAAACATTTTGGTACTGTATTTTGGGAAGTGCCCTGTTCCGTTTTATTTTGGGTCACCCTGTATAAAGCAAATTTTTTTGAAAAGATTTTCTTAATTTATACTATTTCGAACCCAGATTCAAATGATGCCTGGCTGCTTTGCTGCAGAGGCATCACAACAAACATTGAAGTACCTATGATAATCCAATGCTAGGAATAAGCCTTTTTGCCTTGTGGCCCAGTCGGGCAAGTAAAACAAGATTTTCAACTTTGAGTGGCCCGAAACCTAAATTTGGTAGCCCCAAACAAAGAAAAACAAGGAAAAAACAAATTCTGCTATATTTGCTTGTCCGAACGGGCCAGTAAAATTTAGGATCAATGAAATTTGGTGGCCCGAAACTAACTTTTAGTGGCCCCGGGCGAGCACTGCCTATGATACAGTACATATAATTTTCATAGGACTTACCTTTTCAGTTGACACTTTGTTTTTCGGGTCTTCACTACTGATAGAAAGGGAAAACGTAAACATAAAGAAAATAAGTAGATAAGTCAACTAAAAAAAATACAAACAAAAACACTTTGTCTCACATATCTTTGTAACAATAAAACAATAATGTAACAATTTTTAAAATGAGATGACGAAAATAAATACATGAATAATCAAATCAAATCAAAGCAATACGTGCATTTTGTTATTAAATACATAATTTGAGCATTCTCAAGGACAAAAATCAACATCTTCAAATAAAGCAAAAACAGGAAATTAGGAAATAAGGAGAAGAAAATAAAGACTGCTCATGAATGGACATCATTATTTGACAGATTTGAAACAGTTTTTATTTCTTGTTGTGGGAGTCATGGTACAGGGCAGTGAACAAAATACACGGGGACTCATGCGATTTAGCCCCAGAAATGCCAAAAAGAGCCCCGAAAATCAAAATTTTAAGAGCCCCAGTAAATTTACATAGAGTTCAATGGAAAACAAACATTAGAATCATCTTTTCAGGCAGACAAGCTTGAAAAAGAGCCCCCCCCCCCCCCCACCAACAAAAATTAATTTTTTTCCCCGGGGTACAATGCAGGGTCTGTGATGATGTCGCATCAGTGCAAATGTGCAATTCTTCCATCAGTGTACAGAGAGAGCAATTTGGGACAAAATACATGTATGAGAGGAAAATATAGAACAATTATGTGCGTACAAAAATTGAAGTAAATACTACAACATCTAAAAATCACTTTTAACAGACATGTTAGACTCAAACTGTGTTCAAAGCGATTTTTAGATAATGTGCAGTCAGAGAATGGTTATTATGGACACACCCATATCACGACATTGTTTATGGCTCAGGTTCGAGATGCAATTGTAGTTGCCTTGGCAACACGCCGAGAGGTGGAGAGGGAGATGAACAGACATATTTAAGCTTTACATCTTTATAGACTCAATGGAAAACACAAGAATGAACAGATAGCACATTCATGCCATTCAGCGCACGATGTAAAGCTAAGTATGTCCGTGTTAAAAGCGATTTTTAGATCATGAGCAGGCAGACAGAGAATGGTTATTATGGACACACCCATATTGTGACATTGTTTATTGCCTGGGTTCGAGATGCAATTGTAGTTGCCTTGGCAACACGCTGAGAGATGGAGAGGGAGATGAAATGTAACAGAAAGTGTGCCGTCGAGTGGAAATGCCAATAAGACTGGGTTAACACTGAACGGAGCTTTGGGGAATCCCCTTACTTAATCTTTAAAAACTCCAGGGAACATACTGAGTCCACACGGTCAACAAACCTAATGGGCTAGCTTTGGTGAGGTGCTCATGTGAGATTATTTTTAGCCATGTGTCAAGGTTGTGAACATGAATATCTAATGCACACTAAATTAATTATATCCTTGGATGTGAACAAGAAGTCAAACTGCAAACTCCCCACTCTACTATGCCCTCAATTTTCAAGGCACATGTGAACGATCTACATGAGTGATGGCAAGCAACAAAAGGTGCTCCGATAAAAATAGATTGTTTCTGATCAGTTGGGCATGATGGATTCCAGGTCTTTGCCTGGGAAATAACCTTTAGAGTGTGTGCACTTTTTGAAAATAAAACAAATGACAAAGGGCAACATTTTGATATTAGAGAGGACGGGAAAGGGAATATTATATGATTGTTGGCATTGGTCATATGATGACATAAACGGTACCCCGGGGTACCAGACGAAAATCCGCCATTTTGTTTAATTATTTATTTAATTTTTAGGGCTGTACTGTGGGTATAGCGTGCATACAATCGCGCGCTGCACTGCATGCACAACGCAATAGCTGCGGTACGGTTGGACGCAATATGGCGCTACACAACGCGGTACCCCGGGGTACCGCGTGTGTCATCATATGTATATTTTCTCTGAACACTTTTCAACTCTTGAGTCAAAGTGTGGACAATATTTCCTAGATTCACAAGGCTATGTGTGAACCACATTTATTGTATAAGAGTGGTCACAAAGACATGCGATGGTTGATCATAGATTACTAACAATCTTTTCTCTGGATACTTTCCAACTCTCCAGTCGAGTTTGGACAATGTTTCCTAGATTCACAAGTACATGTGAACCATGTTTAGTTTATGCAATTTGTTGTCATAGATTACTACATAATATCTCTTCTCTGACTGCTTTTCAAGTGTGTGCACTATTTGAAAACAAAACAAATGAAAAAAGGGCAAAATTTTGACATAAGTGAGGATGGGAAACCGGGAAAGGGAATATTATGTTGGTCATGAATACTTCACATCTTTCTTTGAAATCTTTTCAACTCTCAAGTCAAATGTGAACACTGTTTCCAAGATTCATCAGATGTGTGTGAACCACGTTTAGTGTATAAGAGTGATGGCAATGGACACAACATGCAGGGATAAAAATAGAAAACATCTGAGTGTGGACAATGCTTCCTAGATTCACCAGGCGTGTGTGAACCAAGTCTAGTGTATAAGAGTGATGGCAAAAGAACAAAAATGTGCAGGGATAAAAATAGAAAACATCTGATCACTAATGTATGATGTATACCATGTCATCTGGAATGACATTTCCATTGCACTTTTGAGAATTATACACACAAAAACAAAATGGGCAGATGTTGACGTTACGAGGCAATTTTTTGCAGTTTGAGAAACCTATCAATTTAACCGATTATGTATACAAATTATTATTTTTGACACATGAAAATGTTTAATCATACATTGTTCTATGTCTCTTCATTTTCCTATAAATAAACTAAATTAATAATGTAACTTAATATACTCATAGTAAACTTGAATAAAAATAACCAAAGTGTATTAGATGCGAGACACTTTTTGTTCTAAAAAGTGAAGAAAAATATATTGGAAATGATAGAAAGAGTGATGAAATGAGCTAGGGGACATTAATAAAGTGCACAGAGTAGAATAAGTCATGCAACTTACATAGAGAACAGCCACAGTGAACAAGTACATACATGTACACACATGCTATACTAAAACACTAGGAAATAGAATAAATACTATAGACGCATACACAAATGTCATATTTTTGCAGAAAAAGGGATAGAATGCAAAATTTTAATGAAAGTTAGTATTTCACTAGGAAATAGAATAATCATGATGCATACACAAATGTCATATTTTTGCAGAAAAAGGGATAGAAATTCAATGCAAAATTGTAATGAAAGTTAGTACATGTATTTCACTAGGAAATAGAATAATCACGATGCATACACAAATGTCATATTTTTGCAGAAAAAGGGAAAGAACGCACACTTTGAATGAAAGTTAGTATTTCACATGCAATAATACTAGAATAAGGACAGAGTAGTTTAAGAGTTAAGAACATGAAGACAGCACAACAAAGTCAGACTAACAAACAGATTTAAGTTTCATTATATTTGCATTGCTTTCTCGTAAACTGATTGTGCACTGAATATAGAGACATCAAGAAATTGCTAAAAATACTTCACTTTTTGTGCTAGCAATTAAACTTATTCAGCCTTCAATTCACTTGAATTAACTACTGTTTCTAGATAAATTTAGAGCTTTATTTTGTAAATGAAATTATTATAACATTGCGCAATACTTTAGTTTAAGCTCAGCATCTATTTAATCATATATGCACATTTATATGTCTGTTGTTATCTAACTAAATGTACATGTATGTATGGTTAAATGACGATTATTGATGTAGAAAACTCCAATTTATATTTTAAATATAAATAATGTTTTCAATTATTAAAAGCTTATTGAGATTCCCTATAGTTTTGAAATGCCCACAAAACAGACATTCAAAGAGACTGAAAATATACACACCATGAAATACATGCAACTTGTACACATAAACACACCATGAATAAGTAGACCAAATGTTAATTTATTACGTGAGTTTGTATGTATAATACATTGTTATCGTCATACATTGTATTTAATTGGTAATTTTGGTTTCATTTGTATATATAGCGCTCTGATACCTTGTGTTTAGCACTATATAAGTAATTATAATATTGTATTGTATTGCATGACTGAAATATGAACACCACTATCACAAATAAACTACAATATAAACCGAAGGTGCAGAAGGCATCAAACAGTATGAAACATTTCAAAATAAATTTGAGTTTATTTTGCATCCTTGAAAACAATGTACAAGACACCAACATGCATGATACATGACAACAGGACACAATGTGGACATGGTGGATACCAACAGTAGTATACAGATGGGTTAATTGGTGAAAGAGAGTGAACATTGCATTTTCCCCCCCTGAAAATTAGTTCATCCATCACATCAAAGCCAAAGATATGACAGGACCATAAGCCAGGTTGACAGTATGACGAATGGCATCAATATTGCATTGATATCATTCTCCACATTTTGGCCCAGGGCTTGGCATATTAATCTACGGTTGAGATCGAGGATGGAGCAGTCACTTTTTGTCCTTCGGAAATTATCATCGGAAGCCTTTTAGAAACCCAATATAACTCTCTTGTATATTTTATTCAAATTCCAGAAATTTAAAGTAATTATTATCTGAAAATTTGGCATCACATAGATTGACCTACAAGATACTTTACAATTTGTCACCCAATTTAGCTCAGAATTGATTAACGGCCTTCTCAATCTCACCAGACAACATTTCATTGGGCAAGCCAGCACCCAATGTAGCATAATCTTCATATAACCCATAACTCCCCGATGAGTCAGTCAGATCAGCTTATTGGGAGGATGGGGAGGACTTAATAGGATGAGACGAATGGCATCATCAACAAATCAGGAGATGGGACCAGCTCCTTCATGCATTTGTGGGTCTCAACAATTTTGGTCAAGCACTTTCAAATTGAATTTATAAACTTCAACATCCTTGATATCCACACATGTTAAGATAAGAGCTTGATACATTCATACACCATTCAGATGCACTTGTTAGTCTGTAAGTCACTATGCAGTATAGTATAGTAACCTTTCTTTCTTTTATTTCAATTTCTAACAGCGCATAGAAATACATTCCTGGGGCCACTTAAAAAAACATTGGGCAATCGAAATATCACTAACACTAAACTTTACTTGCCCAAATGAGCAACTAGGAATATCAGACTGGGGTACATACATGTACATGTGCAACAAAGAGATTAACATCAATTGTCAACACGCGGATGAAAATTTAAAAAGATAATCATCAAGATGAATAAATTAGATTAGAAAGACATGCAAGAACACGGTACTAGGTCATATATGGTATTGGCTAAAGTAATAGTAAAAGTACAAAAGATGCACAAGACAAATTCACACAACACTGATTTTTTAAAGAATGTACAGAATATACAAATTTGTACAATTTAGGAAAGAGTGCCTATAAAATGTCCATGAAAGTTTTAAATGTTTGAATAATATAATACCAAGTACAAAAATGAGAAACATGCAAAAAACACAACCCTGATTTAGTTTGTAAGGTAATACTACACCAAAACATGTGTATCAGTAAACAACATTGTTAGTGTTTTTAATTATAGGACTACATACTATGATAGACAGATGATAGGGTTTTAATATAAATGATTTGTCCATTACTACTAAATAATTATGATATTCAAGAAATTTGATGAGACATGCACCCGGTGGTGTCACCTCGTATTCAGAGGTAGGACACATAATCGTTTTAGAGGTTGAAAATTACCCCCTATTTCGCAGGGTTTCAGAACGTTTTCAGGAAATTAGACCCCTTTTTATCGCAAAACCGAGTACAAAGTGGCCTTTAAAAGAGACCCTTATTTTTGCATTTCAGGTACATACTTTACAAAGACCCTCTATTTTCACGATTTCGAGAACACGAACAAAAAACAAGTACCCTTGCGAAATGTTTTACATCTTGCGAACATCGTTGTGCATGAAAATAACCTTGTAGTCATCACAAAAACATACCTAAATTTCAAATTTCGAGAACATCGTCATGAAACATACCTAAATTTAAAATTTCGTGAACATCGTCATGAAAAAAATTATCGCGTACATCATCTTGAAAAAAGACCCTATTTATGGAATTTTGCGTACATCGTCGTGAAAACCCCCCCCCCCTATTTGTCCATTTCCGCGTTCAAGTAAATATCGTGTTCACATGCGAAAAAGACCCCTTTTCACTCGAAATTGTGAACGATCATGTGTGTCCACTGCCAATGTGTAGTGACACCACCGGGGACATACATAACAAGAAGAAAAGATCTGTATAACAACTATAAAACATGCACAAAACACATGACAGAAAACAGCATCCAACACATCAAGGACGGAGTCCCAAATATTTGTGGGTTGGTAGTCCTACACTTCAGCAAGAAGATACAATGTTCTATGAAGTGTACAAGGAGAAAGAGCATACATTTCTCTATTTTTAGAGCCCTATTTTGTTACTCTACCTGCTTTAGTTATTTTTTAATGATTTGTATTATTGTGTAGATCGCTATAATTTAGGAAAATCATTGCGATATTTTAAAAACAGATTTCGGCATTCAAATTGGCAACTTTGCGGCAAATTCACTTCATACTTGTCTTAAATTGTAATTACTAAATATTTTCAACCTATTTTTATGTCATTGAAGGAACTACAGCGTCTAGATGGCCTAATTTTCACAATTAGCCTCTCTATAAGTAATTTTTCCTCAAGAAAAAGAATTTGGCAGTCATTTCCCATGAAATCAATCAATTTTGGGGTAATTAGTAAATACCTAATTGTCCTGGAACGCCCCTTTTAAATCGCCAAAATGTGACGTCATCTACACAACCCAAGGTATTGACATGGTATTTTCATCTTCAATTAGTAACAGTATCTAGTAAACTTATATTGAAAGTGATTTTATATGGTCATTATATAACACAAAAATAGTGTAATATGTTTAAATTCATTGTACTGTCCAGGCTTTGACATGAATTAGTTCATTTATATAATCTATATGATCGGTGACAGGTTGTCATTATCTGAAAAAAAATTTCATGGATATTTCTTTTGTTTTTCTTTGTTTTTAAAGACAAAATGGCGCAAAACAATGAATATAATAAGAATTAAGTCATACATGTATATAGTTTTGATATATTTTTAGGATATTTTTGTGATTAAAACATTTTGATATGAAAGAAATCCGTTTGGTTTAAGTTTATAGGGTAAAAATTAAAGAAATCGCATACGTAAATTATCATGTACTGTAAAGTGTATGATAAGATGTGTGAAGGTCACCTCCACAATGACTTTGCGGACCTAATGGGCCTCTAAATCCCATCAAATTCCACAGAAATGTTCTGATCTATGTTCCAGAATATGTAATATTACATAATTATGTTGAAAAGTTAAATTTGCCTTCTTGATAACAGTCCATTCGGCTAAAACAGCTCCAAATTTCTATATTCTGACATTTTCTGTTTTTTATCATATTATCGTAAATAGCGCCCTCATATGGTGACATTTAAAAATGTTTATGATTTCAACTTGTAGAGGTTGACCTGCTTGACACATGTGCCAAATATGAAAGTGGTTGATTGAATAATAAAGAAATTAGAGAGGGGGGGCCCTATGAATAGCATGGGCTTGATAGGGTTAAAAGGTAGAAAATAATTAGGAGTTGCCAATCTATATCTATAGGTAGAGTAACAATCAAGCAAGCTAATAATGGCATTGAGAAATGAAATTGGACATGTTAAAAAAAAAAATCAAGTCCAGCATTTTATATTTTTAGTAGAACAGAATGACCATGCAGGATAAAGGAAGTAGAAGAAATGTATACACATTGATTACATTTAAAAGTTTTTTGAAAATCAAGTCCAGCGTTTTAAAAAAAAATTAATATTTATATTTGTTTAGTAGAACAGTTCATAACCATGCAGGATAAAGGAAGTAGAAGAGGTGTATACTGTTGTAATTTGAGCGAAAGAGAGTTGGAAAGATAATATTCATTTTTTTAAAAATTTAGTCCAGAGTTTTTATATAATGACCATGCAGGATAGATAAGTAGAAGAGGTGTATACTGTAATTTGAGAGCAAGAAGTTGATGTTCAGTTTTTAAGTTTTTAACTAAAATCCAGAGTTTTTGTATACATTTCTGCAGTAGAACAGAATAACCATGCAGGATAGAGATGTAGAGATGTAGAAGAGGTGTTATTCGAGAGAAAGAGAGTTGGAAAGATGATATCGACAGACTCCATGAATGCATCCAACTCACCTTGATCCACAATTTTCAAACGTTCCTGTAGAAAATGAAGAGAAAGGACGAAATAGAGTTATCATCAATACAAACCACTTTGAGCAGATTTTTAGAGACAAATATAATATTTCTTAGTTTAGATTTTTTAATAAATATAATAATAATATAATACCAAGTACAAAGATGAGAAACATGCAAAAAGCACAACCCTGATTTAGTTTGTAAGGTAATATCACACCAAAACATCTCTAGGCCTGAAACAAATATTCAAATAAGTCATATACCGTAAAACTCCGTGTATAAGACACACTTTTTTTCTGTCGGAAAATTTTCAAAGTGGGGGGTGCGTCTTATACACACCCTGTAGTCATGTTGAATGTGTATTTAACACATGGTTTAGGGCATGACAAGAGCTTGCTGTCAGTTGCAGCATTCAGCAATATATACCTTTTTCTCACACAAAAAATATTGGTTACAGATGTAAACATTGCAAGTTTATTGAGCAGTAATACTGCTAATGAATATTCATACATTCGTGGGCAGCAGTACTAATTAAATATGCAATTTTCTAACCAGTGGTTATAAATTTTGCTCATAATGAAAAATAGTTGTTAGTAAATTTAGGAAATTGCATTATATTTAGTGAGTATTTGTGCTCATGAATATTCATGAATATGAATATGAATATTTATGAGCACTAGTGTTACTGCTCAATAAATGTGCAATTTGTGTACTAAAACCACTATTTTTATGTGAGAAAATGATGTTCATGAATGCTACATTCAACATTAAGCTATTGTCATGCCCTAGACCAGTGGTATAAGCATTCCAACATCACTCCAGGGTCTTTAAAAAAACTACAGGGTGTCCAATAAAAAAATGTAAAAAATAAAATTAAAAAAAAAAGATTTTTTTTTTGCTGTGAAAGTTGGGGGTGCGTTTTATACACGAGTGCATCTTATACACGGAGTTTTACGGTAGTTGAATAGCTGAAAATACCTTTCTCGTCAAACAATCTGTTTTTTAGTCTGACTTTGTTGTGTTTTCTTCATGTTCTTAACTCTTAAAAAAAGGTAATTGTCCCAGGCCTAATCATTTTCCCCTCCCTCCCTCTCCTATCCTCTCTATTTTACTTCTTCTTCCTCCAGCTTGATAAGTAGCCCCTCTAGAACATATTTCCCCCCGAAAAATTAAATTTCGGGTGACAAATTAAAGAAATTACTTACCTTTCTTCCATAAAAACACCAGGACTACAACGAGAATGATTACAAACAGTGCACCACAAATTCCTCCTGCAACTGCAGCTGCGCTAACTCCAGCTGTATATAACAAAGAGAGAATACACATACACATTAAAACAGGGATTTACTCAGTCATTCATTTACATGTATTTGTTTTACACATTTTTATAATTTACTTAATTTATAACTTTATTTGTTAAATAGCTCAAAGATAGAAATGTACCCCATTTTTTTTATTGCCTTGGCAATTAAAATCTTGTCATTTCACAATTTGGTGACCGGAAATTAAGAATGGGTTTGCTCACTCAAAAAAAAAAAAAAAAGAAAGAAAAAAGACAGAACCATAAAAAAAGAGAATCCATTGCATTGAGAATGAACCAATTTAAAATTGAAATAAGAAAAACTTTCATCTATTCATTTGATGAAGCCAAAGCAGAAGGGGATTGTTTCACAAAGATCCTAAGTTGAACTTAAAAATTATGGAAAGCAGTTAGTTTTTTTGATTTGCAAGGCATACAATTATTATTAAAATCATTAATATTTTCTTTTATGAAGGAGAATTCATGAATTTATGAAAAGTCTAACAGTTTGCATTTTTGGTTTTTGAATATATTTTATTCCGAGGCTAGAAATGGCTTTCCATGATGTTTAAGTCCAACTTAGGATCTTTGTGAAACACCCCTGGGGGCTAACGAGCTAATGCTAACTTGAAGTGTCCATTATCAATCGGTATTATCTTTAAATCAATTTATTTGAAATTCATTATTTATCAAGTTTCCTATTTAGTAATTTAAGATTGGCTTATCGGTTACAAATATTATAACGACCAATACATCCCACAATTTATTGACATGATCTTTATTCTATATTTTCTTGAATTTTCAATGTTTTGAGTAAAACAAAAGACAACAAATTTCACAAATTGACAAACAAATGAACATTGCACAATATACAAAATGAATCAGATATACCGAGATTATTTTGCCCTCTTTCTACCCATCACAAAATAAATACCTTTGAATGAGGGGATCTATGGACAATGTTACAATGGAATTCTGCATAGGGATTATATTTAATATGAGAAACCTTGAATACACCATCATGACATTCAGTTGCAAAATTATGTTAGACGGATAGATACAATGTTGGATTGTGGGGACGTTGCATTAGAAGAAGCCTGAGGGGAAAGTCTTCGCATTGCAGAACTGTGAATATGTGCCCCAAGCTCTTAACCTACATTATTATTAAGATTTTTATAAAAGATAGCGGAAAGTGAGAAACTGTCATTGCGACAACATTCAAGTTCTAAAAACAGTCATCATTATAATGAATGATCAAAGAAAAATCCTGGGAACCAAGACTAAGGTTTCCTAAATATGGGCCCCAAGCTCTAAACCTATATTAGCTGAGATAGAGACACAGTCGTTGCCACAACATACAAGTTCTCAAAACACTCATCATTATAATGCACGATTCAAAGAAAAAACCTGGGAACCAAGACTAAGCACATTCATGTTCAGAAGGGGAGTCCCCTTTTACCCTCTCCTGCCCAGATGGTAACCACGGCAACGTGACGTGAATGGGAGAGCCCAACAAAAAAAGAACATTCTACTCGTCGAAGTAATGATAGTAAGAGCAATAATGGTGTGATGCAACCAAAAGGCTCGATGCCTGTGTACAAGCATACTGCTCAAACCTGCTTTAGCTACCTGTATATATAAAGACCACCTGTCTATAGACTACTACTCCCTTGAATGCAGTGTATATATGTAAATGAACCTGTCTATAGAGACCACTAATCTTGTCCCCCTTAAATGCAAGTATATGTAAATGAACCTGTCTATAGGGACTACCTGCTGATCAAGACCACCTTTCTGTCTCTCTTGGGTGGTCTTTATAGACAGGTTTCACTGTAGTGCAGTCAAACCTGTGTATAGTGACCACCTAAGGGAAATAAGAAAAATGGCCACTGGAGACAGGTTTGACTGTACATATGGACGGACATACATGTAGTAGATGCCACAATGCAAAAGCCCTTTTTTAACATATTACAGAGTCAATGTAAAACATATTTCAGAAAGAATATGGGGGTGGGCGGAAAGAGTAGCTCAGAGTAACTAATCCCAATTGTATTTTTAATGAAATGTTGTTCCCTGTGACAATGTATCCACTCTGTATGCTTTTAAAAATGAATATATGAGCATTATTTATGAGGTTGGGGAAATTGTCCATCCCAAACATGGAAGGGGCGAAGAAAGTAGTTGGAGTAGTAGAAGTAGTGATGGTGTAATATAATGAAACCCAATACTGTGCATGGATGGGAGACGTACGCTCACTCCCCAGCAACGTCTTATATTCATTCATACACTTAACAATCGAGAGGCTGCGCACATCTGATTATAATGCAATTTTCCCAGGCTTCGACAGCAGAATGCCAATCTAGCCTCTCTCACTAGAATTCTCTGCGGTGCCTATTCTGCTCTGCGCACAAAACAACACAAATAGAATCAAACAGAAAAGGGATGGATGGCAGTGAATATAATACAGGGGGAGGGAGGGAGGGGGGGGGGGGGGGCTCAGGTCAATTTAGCTCCTGAAATGCCAAAAGAGCCCCTGAAAATCATGAAAGAGCCCTTATAAAATTACATAGACTTATAGAGTTCAATGCAAAGCAAATTTGATATGCTAAATTCATGCAGGCTACCTTAAACAGTAGCCCCTGTAAAATGTTTCCCTGGTGGGTGGGGTGGGGAGACTCTATCAGTTGGTTGGGTGGAGCATATACATCACCCTTCTCTAATACCTGTAAGCCATTTGGTGCCAAGTAACCTCTGCCTGGTCTGATGCAGTCCATGAATCTGAACACACACACACACACACATACACACCAATTATGGTGGTGGGGTGGGGGAGGGGGGGGGGGGGGGGAGAGAGAGGATCAATCAAACATCTGTACAGCATTCAATATCAATTGCTCTGCTGGGCATCGTGTATATTGAGCTAACTGCACACACTCCCTCCGGAGGAATGGATGGAAGAATGATGAGAGATTTGTCAAGGCTCCCAAACGAGGGGCAAGGTTGCACATAGTGGTTGTAGTAGTGGGGTCAGTAGATCTATAGACATCTTGATTCCAGATGCTATGTATACATACACCAAGACCTGATGGTAAATTGTGTATAATTCCATATTCTATTCCACATACTGTATAGCTTCCGAGTACATCAGAGGAAAGAAATATTATTGCTCTTATACAGTGGCAGGACAGTCAAACATCAAATTTGAAGATTTGTTTTCCTTTTTTTTTTCTTCTAAAGGAGAAATTCACTCCTCTTCATCATCATTGTTCTTGCATATGAACTCTTTGCATGCATACGCTTATAAGATAGTATGATCATCAAAATATAGTCTGAACTGGGAGATAAGTTCTGCTCTATGCATGAATTGAGAAGAGAAAAAAAAGGATGGGTAAAGATGATCAGATGTCCCATAGGCTGCAGGTGCAAGGAGAGGAAATAATTACAAGGAAAAAAAGAAGGTGGGGATCTGCTGTCAACTGTCCCAAAAGCTTATAATTGCTATGTAAAGATCTGCAGTGATGGTGGGTGGAAGGGGGCAGGGAGGGAGGGTGGAAGGGGGCAGGGAGGGAGGGGGGGGGGAGGTTGGAGGAATCATGTCATTTGGTCAGAACACGGATGATAGATGACTAAGAAAGAAAAAAACGGTAGGACATATGTTAAAAGCCCCATAAGATGTGAAGATGTGAAGATGATACCCTTTTTTACTACATTGCAAATGTGAAAAAAGTGGGGTGGGGTGGAGGCAATTAATAAACTGCATAAGGGCCAATACACACTATAATTAGGGTAAAGGCCAGGGGGGGGGGGATTGGTCAAGGAAGATGGAATGAAGAATTAGCGTCCCCAAGGGCTGGAGGTGCAGAGATGGGTGGAATACTATACTCTCCAAGACGTGACCTACTTCTTCTTACACTTTTTCCCTTTTTATCTATTCCTCCACTCTCTCTGCCCCGCTCTTCCACTTGATCCTGCTCCCTCTACCCCTCGTACTCCTCCCTACATCCCTTCCTCCCTCTCCCTTCCTCCATCTTCAGCTTTCCCTACTTCCTGCATCTCTCTTCCTACTCTCACACTCACTTGCTCTGATGACAAATACAAAATTTCAAGCAAAAAGGATGCTTTTCCTTCCCCCTGTCAAGTGTCAACAAACATTACCTATACCTGGGTAGTTTTTCATTCATTGAAGATGAGCCCGCCTTGTGGAGATTTGCTCACCAGCTTTTAAAATAATATCAAGAAACAAAACTACAAGTTGCCTTCAAAGTGAATCCTGTATTAACTCTACGGATAATCTAGTAGGAAACAGGTTCAAGTGAATATGTACAGAGCGCTTTTCATATTTATCTGTTCGTGAACAGATACAAATATAGAGATTTTCTCCTTGTCACATATCAAGAATCAGAACTGCAATTCAAATTTTCTCCAGCATATTCTAAAAAAATAAAACAAACTGCCAAAATATAAAACATTTCTTTACACCAGATGCCAACACATTTGTTAAACAAAACACAGAAGTCATATATCACTTTTCCTCTTGTCTTAATGCCAACAACTGAAACTAGTTCTCAATCAAAACAAAAATCACTTCATAATGGAATTAAATGACAAGCCTCTCAAAAATTATGAACTCCAGATTTAAACAAATATACAGAAAACCTAGATTCAAGACTAGTCGTTAATGACAGCATGTTAATGACTGGTCTTTAATGGTGGGGTTGTAGGACAGTTTTCACTGCTTATTAGTTTTTCATAATTGCCTTGAAATACTGTTCATACCATAGGAAAATTGAAGGTCAACTTTTATGCTGCATTCACATTCTCATAAAACCAAGAAAACTTAAAGTGATCTGAAAGAGATAAATTACTTTCTAATTTTCATATTTACAAAGCACTGGAATAATATATTCAAGTGCTGCAAATAGTTGGCATAAAAATTACAATTTTTTGTTTTTCATGGAAAAATTTGTACAAATTGCAATTTTGTTCTCAGATTTACATTAATTGATACAATAAAACGTACGTACAGTAGCTGCACATATTTGAACACAGGTCTTATTTATTAATTTATCGCATGATGGAATTAACAACTGATTTTGCCCAAACGTCGCTGAAGCTGAAATTCAATTTGATGCTTAATGTTAAAAGGAAATACCAAACCACATGAAACTCTAAATACTTTCATGATTGCAGTATAAACTATACATTTACAGTAAATGTGAACAGAGCCAATAACGTAAACACGACTGAAGCCTTCCGGGGACGCATCATTAATCTCAATACTGTGCAATAATGTGATGAGATGAGCAGGCGGAACCTGTTTGCATATTAATTGGTGGAGCATCAACAAGCATCAGCGTAGGAGATACCGGGGGTGAGGGCAATTTTGCCCCCTTATTTTCAAAATAGCCCCCTCAGATCAGTAGGTAGCCCCTAAAATTACCATCTTTGGGTATTATGTGAAATATTTTGCAATATCCATCAGATTAAAAAAATAGCCCCCTAAAATTAACAATTAATTATTCCCCTGCATGCATTTATAATATGAGGTCAGGGGGGGGGGGGGGGGGGGGGTCAGCCAAAATTGTTCACCCTCCAGCCCTTATTTTGATCCATTTTCCCCATTAGTTTTGGTTAGCCTGGCTATGCCACTGCGTAGATCCGGGCAGCTGAAAGGTGGGAACGTGGGATGTCAACCATGATGCATTTCATATCGGAGCAAGACACAGTCACACCTCCTTATTACTCATTCAGGACTGGTCCCCAAAATACTCCGGCTGAGTCTTGAACGAGTCTTGAGTGAGTTAACCCATTCACTACGAGATTCTGATACTCCCATAGACTTTGTACATAGCCTACCCGGTCCCCGTAAGCAACGGGTCAAGTGATGTTATAGAGGGAATTTCCATCAATTATGTTGTTTCTTTTTTAATTACGGTTTATACAAATTAAAAAGGCAATTAACTAGCACACTAAATGAGAAGTTCCTCTATAGTTCCTCTATATCAATCAGGAGGCACTGTCCCCGTTCATATCAATGCCATCCAATGAATTTCAAACAACCCACATATTTGAACATTCATCGCAAAATAATGCAGAGTGGACAACATGGTTATTTAAACCAGGAAATTATATTCATGCATGGAATGCCTGAATAAAGGAACCAATGTACTTAATTTGAATTCAATCATACTAATGAAACATTCTTTACAATAGACATGACCACAAAAGAAAACAATAATACTTCCCCTACATCACTCCTAAAGCTCTACCAACAAAAATCATAAATCCTTTCTCTTTCACTTTTAAAAGTGGAAAAAAAAAAAATCAGCTCGAACAAAATCACGAGACTCTTCTTTGAATTGCATGTGATTTTCTAGCTTTAAAATCTGCTTTCAGACCAGAAATTGATAGTAAAACTATTCATTATTTGAAGACAGTCAATGGAAGTAATTTTCTTGTGCACAGGCACATATTACCAACATTTGTAAAAGCTACCTCCACATACGCAAGTTGGACAAAAAGGAATAATAGAATGATTCATCAACGCAATATGGGTAATCACGAATTGATCTATCCCTCGTCTATTTTCCACTTGCACTTGAATTAAAGTCGTTTTCCAATCTGCCTGTTTTACCATAAAACTTCTGAATTTGTTAAAGATTTCACCCACTTATATTCATACATGCTACAAAACCCCCTACAAATGAGTGATTCATACACTTAATGAATAATAATGATAGCTCTCCAACACAGCATCCCTGCCTACTCTGAATAAATTTGAAGTCCGGGGATAAAAAAAAACGTCCCAATTTGGAAGTCGTTTCCCCCATTTAGTTAAAATTGGAAAGATACACGAGTGTGTAGCAAACGGCTATGTGATGGGTATGCCGTGAATACAATGAAAACAAATGTGATACCACTCTACTGCACTAATATGCGGTATGTACATAGAACCACCCCTAATTTGCGCAGAATGCCTACAACCATGATACATTATTTGTGATGCGCAATAAAACATGGCTCAGTTGAAATGCACAAAAAATTATAATATGTTGCAAAATTGCTAAGTACACTGTGAGCTGAACATTAACAAACATACAATACCCCGTCTCCCTCGATACACCAAATGGGTACATATGTAAATCGATGTACGTTATGTATAACCGCCCATTATTTGTGCAGCCCCATACGCATTATTCCCCATGCGCAATAACGCTTCCCATACCTGAATTTCGAAAAACAGCAAGTGTGTGTAGCAAATTGCCAAGAACGCTACTATGCTGTGACCACAACATAAACAAACACGATACCCCCTCTAATACGCTAACGTGCGGTACATGCCAAACCGCCCTTATTTGTGATGCGGAAAGAGCATCCCGATCCCTCGATTGATGAATTACACGTTTGCCTTTTTGGTGGGCCCCACACCAGGCATCAACTCAAATGCATGGATCCCAAGTCCCCTGTGCTTTTAAATTTGACCGGAGACAGGTTAGGCTGATGTAGCGCACTGCTACAGTGAAGCAGAGCAGTGAAATAAAGACATGGTGGTTCATGGTGGCCAATTTGCCCTCAAAATACCAAAAGAACCCAGAAAATCACCACCATAAATATGCATAAAGTTCAATGCAAAACACATTTTAGAGTATTATTTCTATGCAGGCAAGCTTGAAAAGAAGGCACCCAATTATAGAATTAATTTCTTCCCCCCTGGAGCAGAGCTAAGCTAAGATCATGTTCAGTATACCAATAACCAATTCATGTATATTTGATTTGAAATGGAAACACTTGAATTTAACATAATATTCCATAACATCAATTTTGGATATGGATTCCCTATTCCCCTCTGCTTTGACCAAAGCCAGGTGAGGATGATGTGGCAAACTGCTACAGAGGAGTGAAGCTATTAACATCACCTTCAGTTTACAATTTTGTTTGGATTAAAAATGGAAACACTGCCAACATTGTCTATATTCCATAACATAAATTTTAAGAAGATCACATATTCAAATTCATGGATTGCTAATTTTCCTGAGTGCAATTTTATAAATAAGTTTGCCTGTACATATTTAATATGTACACACAAGTCAGATTAACAATTGACAATGAACGTAAATTGGAGTGGAGTTGTTAGATTAAAGTGCTTTTAAATTGATATATATTTGATATAGTTGGCAGAAGAACACTGGAGTAATTAGATGATCAGTATACATTTTTAAAATGCAATATATTATTTCAGATGGTAATTAGTGTTTCAGGTTCCTGAATTTGTGGGGGTAGGGGGAGGGGGGGGGGGGGGGGGGTGGGGGAGAAGATATTTTTAAATGGAATTCATGTAGTTAGCAAGGTTTTGTAAATAATTAAATACTCTAGTTTTCCGGAACTATATATTATAAGTGTGTGGATGGGAAAGGTTTTGTAAATAATTAAATACTCTATAGTTTTCTGGAACTATATATTATAAGTGTGTGGATGTGAAAGGTTTTGTAAATAATTAAATACTCTGTAGTTTTCTGGAACTATATATTACTGTATATATTATAAGTGTGTGGATGTGAAAGGTTTTGTAAATAATTAAATACTTTGTAGTTTTCTGGAAGTATTTACTGTATATATTATAAGTGTGTGGATGGGAAAGGGGGGGGGGGGGATATGATTCTTAAAAGAAGCATTTATGAATTATGTATAAAGAAGACCTAAAATATTTCTATACATTCTTAAACGACAAAGCAGTATGAAATATGAAGTGAATAAAACACCATCTTACACAATGAGATGAACCATCGCAATAATACATGTATTTCAACGCATTGTGAGTGCAACGGGATTGCCAATCCATGAGGAAGTGTAAATTACAGAACATACACCGACAAAAATGATCATAAATTTAATAAGCAAGTAATTTTCATGTGTAAATTAATTCAGTAAAAGCTGAATGTGAACAGTGTGAACAAATTAATGAATACGGTGATGACAATGTTTAATTTTGACATCAGCTATGTGTGATAATCAATGGAGGCATGTCAATAATAGAACACAGAAAAAAAATGATGAATACAGTCATTTTCTTATGTAAAATTAATTCAATAAAAGCTGGATTTGAACCATGTGTGAAAAAAATGAATATCAGCTATCAATGAAGGCATGTGAATTACAGAAAACACGGACAAAAATGGTGATACATACATTAATAAAGACATTTTCCTAGATGTCAAATTAATTCAGTAAAAGCTGGATTTGAACCATGTGTGACAAAAATGATTAGTATGGTGAAGACAATTTTTAATTTTGCCAATCGCCAGCCAACATATTAGTGATCCACAATACAACAATGAAACTTGTACAATTTCCTGTCTAATACATAATGGCATAGACCATGGATGAATGTGATCTTTAAAAAAAAGAGAGGCATTATCTATCGAATTGTGTGCCCTGTGCCTATTTACATACATCACAGCCATACTGACTTTTAAGAAAATGATTACTAAATTGTGCTTGCAAATGAGAGCATTCCTGTGTATCTATTTTGTACAGGTCTATTAGTCTCTACAGTAATTGATTGGAAAAATGTGAATGCAAATATCTGTGTGTTAGTTGTACATGGATGCCACTACAATACATCCTTTTGAAATTGTATCTGATATTTGTTAGTGTTTTGCATAAAGGCATGTTATTTTTAAACATATTTTATTTAAATATCTTTAAGTTGTTTTTTTGCTGGGGTGGGTATGGTTCTTGCATGCAGATATATATTATTTGTTTTGCATATTTATGTAAGGAAATTTGTTCCACTTTGTTCCACTGAGAAAGCATTTCCATCAAATGATTCTAACAGACAACCACTCTAGATGAAATTAATGCAAAAATGCATAGATAATACACAAATATCCAGCTTATGAATACAGAGCTCTGCCATGCAAGATGTATTGAAATACATTTCAGGCTTTTATTATTTGCACATTCATGCTTCTTTAATAATTACTTGCAGGTGGTTGTATACACATACATGTAATTACCTACCCTTTTTGAATGTCGGCATTGTTGTACTCGAAGGTGCAGCAGTAGTACTAGAAGCTGTTCCATCGATTATCGTATTAAACAAACACTAATTTAGTACCACAATTTACAAGAATTATAAAGTAATACCTGCAATCTATGCTTACATTTATATATCAATTGTTTGACTAGTTTTATGACCAACTCTATGTACAACTTCAAATCAAAATTGCCTAGAGACATGAATAGCAAATGAACTTTACATTAAATGCTTAAAATTATTTAAGCATGCGTGTAAATTGTAATGAAGCTATTTTTGCATGATGCGTCATAAATGTTTTGGAGCCAGAATGCACTGCTTATAGTCTAGTTAATGTTGTCTATATAAAACAAGTTAAAGATCAAAACAAATATCAAACCTCACAAGCTTGATCACGTACAGGACTTTTTTCATGAATTAAAGAGAAAAGGTGTGTTTAAAAAAAAAACCCACTCTGTAATTATAAATGAATTGCTTTCACAAACTTCTGAATGGAAACTATGTCTTCAATAAAATAAACAAGGAAATAATCAACACAAAGTGTATCATGTTTACATAGTAAAGCATAGTATAGTATAGCATTTCATTATTATT
The DNA here is from genome assembly GCA_037951105.1 of Echinarachnius parma. Lineage (NCBI taxonomy): Eukaryota > Metazoa > Echinodermata > Echinoidea > Clypeasteroida > Echinarachniidae > Echinarachnius > Echinarachnius parma. The sequence goes on along the minus strand of JBAMJV010002633.1, from coordinate 127,890 downwards.
TAAGGGGATAGTTGACTTTTGGTATAGAAGGCACTAATTTGAAAGAGCATATAATTTTAATGACAGAATAAACTTCATTTGACCAAAATCGGTTAAAAAATGGCTGAAATATCCATAAACATAACCATTTGTAATAATTGTGGGGCCCCACAATTATTCAATAATTTTGAACCAGCCATTCCATTTAAAACAAAAATGCTTCCTCTTTTCAAAAATGTACAAAGGAGGTTTTTAAATAGTTGTTGATTATCTCTCTATCTAATCACTATTTCAACAAAACGCCACATGCACAATATTGTATTTAAAATGGTTGAAACCGATGAGGGTTTAGAGAGCGCCCTCTTGAGTTTTAACAGCTCTTTTTGAATGATAACAGGCTTTTTACTTAGTTATTAGTAATGTTGTAGTCCTTTCAAGCATGGTGGAGTTATAACTATCAGTTTTTACTGTAATGGTGCAGGTTTTGGTTACTAAAATTCAGTTTGACCAACACTGTACTCTCTTTACCAGAACTCAACTATCCCTTTAAATATATTAGAGCTGTTAGAATTTCCTAACAACACAATGTTTTGAGGAATACATGTAGATCTGCCCTTGTTGAAAAGGGAATGGAACTAAATTTTAAAACAAAATGCTCTCATTCTGTCAATATTTTGAATTTGAAAATCTAGTTTCCCAACGGACCATCACAATATGACATTCATAATTTTTGGCTCGCCCAATATAATTTTATTTTAGTCCCGGGTTAGTGCGCCAGAATTACTGCATAAGTGAAAGTACGTAATACCCTAGTACTGTACAGTGGAACATCATCATATTGCTGAGCTTGGGACCTTGTTATATAAGGGGGGTATTTCACATAAATCCCGAGCTGAACCTAAATCTAAGTTGGACTTAAAACTTATGGAAAGCCATTAGTTTCTTTGAAAAATTGTTGAGAAGGTTCTTTTAAAAGGCCTGCATAAAATGTTGATTAAAATCATAATAATATGTTGTACTATCACAGAGATTCCATGTTCTTGATGTACTTTATACTTTTCTTAAATACTTGCTTCTGATTATGTTTTATTCCAAGGCTACAAAGGGCATTCCATAATAGTTAGGTCAAACTTAAGAGTTAATTTCAGCTTAGGATCTTTGTGAAACACTCCCAGGTATCTTGTTATATCTGGGTATAAAACAGGGGACCAGCAACATTACCTTATAAGAAGGTTTTATTACAGTCAGAGCTGCTTATAATGAGGTTCCCCTGTATACCTTGGCTGATCATTCCCTTTAAGACCATACATTACATGTGTCATCCCCAGCAAAAGCCTATTGCATCCATTACAGCGTTACCCTGCTAACTATCTGCCTTCACTTGACACTAGACAATGTCAATAGAGCAGTATCTATAGAAAACTATGTGTACTCAAGCAGCAATCTACCTCATAGGGTTCTGCTGTTAGTTTGGCTGTTACTGTACTTTGCCCCATTTGGTAATGTTAGTGCAATTTTACTTCCTCATTCAATTTCAAAGACGGAACGTACGCTATATAAGTATGTAGCCACCATTAGTATAATTCATTATTAGTAAAATTACGATAACGGCCCAAAGAAATTCACAGAATACAACGCGAAAATATAATTTGAGAATGCCATTTCAAAGCAAACAAGTAATACAAACCCCCCCCCCCCCCCCCCAACAAAAAAAATAAATTAAAAAATATGTCTACATTGTTTTTCCAAGGTAAAAATAATCTCAACGTAATAGACTAACGCTATTAACGACATTTAGCCGTAATGACTTTCGATAGAATATGCAATGAAAGTGGAAGTTGTAACAATAGTACACCTGCCTGTGTGTATTATTTATGTACCTTATATTTATTCCCAAATGAGATTACATGCAAAGATTTTGTTTGTTTTATCATGTTTATACTTAAGGTTTTTTAATACATGCATATATGTTTATATACAATTGTATCTTTGTATTTCTCCCATGAACATGAGGGGCTGTTTTTGAGAAATAAAAAAACATTGCATGTTGTCAAGCCTCCACACTAACTTTTGTCTCTACTGGTGGGCCTATTTACACAAGTAAAATCATAACTTTTGAAATTGACTTGCCTGATATACAATTTACTTGCAAGCATATGTTTAAGATGAGATTTAGATGCAAGGAATTCAATTACAGTATTTGCTTGTAGATGACCAATGAAACATGAGGATTCAGGATCCTTTTTGTCCACATTCCGCACAGTGCACAAGTTCACACTCAACGAGACAAGAGATGCCATTAAAGTGTCATGTATAATTTATTAGGTTCTAAAACTTGAATCAAAACTACACAATACAGCGTGTTCACACACAAACATTTTCATCCCTTAATCATGACTAAAGAATCATGACTAAAGAATCATGACTAAAGAATCATGACTAAAGAATCATGATTAAACCAAACGTTCACACACACCAAGCCGTATTTCCACAACAACTGGCAAATCAAGTCCTTCTTCTTTTAGTAGTCTTGAATGTACAGGCCTTTAGTACTCCAATCAGTGACAAAAATAAACAGGGGCACGGGGCGATTTCGCCCCCAAAATCATAAAAGAGTAGGGCTGTCGATTTCGGGAGTTTTTCCCTCCCGGGACTCGCGAAAATTTTTCGGGCGAGTCCCGGGTACCCGAAATTTACCCATTTGTTGATTTCCCGAGTGGGAAGATAACTCTGGAGTTCAAAGAGGGAACAACGAATGAAAAGAAAATGAGAGTGGGCAGATAACTCGGGAGTTCAAAGAGGGAAAGAGGAATGAAAAGAAAATGACAGTGGGCAGATAACTCGGGCGTTCAAAAAGGGGACTTTTTGCTTTTTTTCCGGGAAATCGAGTATCGATTTTTGCGCCCGGGACTCAACATTTTTCGGCGGGACCCGGGTACCCGTGACTCGTCAACAGCCTTATAAAAGAGCCCCCATAAATTTGCATAGAGTTCACTGCAAATCAAATTTCCAGTGCAAGCTTAAAAAGTAGCCCCCTTCCCCCCAAAAAAATCCCCCCAAAACCAAAATGTTTTACCCCGACTCTAATAGCTCTTCTTGCAATGTACATCTGAAATACCTTACAAACCATTTTAGCATCTAAATTGAAAATGAAAGCTGTTCTTGTTCCTTTCCAACAATGTATGTTATTGTCTTGTAATATCAACATATATCTATTTTAAGACATTATATCCCTTTCATAACATTCGAGAGATTCAAGATTTAGAGTCAAATTACGTATTTCAAGCATTAAAATATTCCCACTATCTATATAAAGGCTCGGTGTTGATTACTACCATGAAAGAATCAAGGATAATATCACGTATAAACATGAACAAAACCTAATGATCATGTAATATAATCTTTACTGATCATTAGGTTCATTATAAGTGACCCACTGACAAACATCCTGGTAGAAGTAGGATTGATTATATAATGTAGTGTAGGTCAAATGAACTTCCGGCAGAGAGGACATTCACATTTAATTTATATTTAATCCCTTTCCTTATATTTCCTTATTATTTACAAACACCTACAGGCCATAATTATATTGTATTACTTACAGCTGTAAATTTGAGTCAATAAAGAAACATTTCCACTAACAGCAACAATTATCTACAACAAATTGTATTAACTCATTACATTTACATGTACTAGCATCTTCCTGGTAGAATATGCTTTTAAAAATACAATGAAGTGTAGGTCAGATGAACTTCCGGCTGATATAGGACATTCATTTAATCTAGATGATTAATCGCTTTCCTTATTAGGTCAATTACAAACACCACCACTCAACTATACAGGCCATAGTTAGATTGTATAACTTACGGCTGTAAATTTGAGTCAGTAAAGAAACCTTTCCACTAATAGCAGCAATTATCTTCATAACAAATTTAATAACTTATTACATTTGACCCATGTACTGGCATCTTCCTGGTAGGATGATAATACAATGAAGTGTACATGTAGGTAACATGAACTTCCGGCAGAGACATTCACATAATCTCTAATTAATCCCTTTCCTTATTTGGTCATTTACAATCTCCGCAATGCAACTTAGATATACAGGACATATGAGTCAATAACATAAGATAAGAAAGAGACAGTTTTTATAAAGGAAAACTTTTTCAATAAACTACTAAATGACAAATGAGCGTTAGAAGTAACCACAAATCCATTAAAAAAATGTTCTTCTTTTCTTTTCTTTTGTAACAGTGAGATTTTATCATTTATGATAAATAGATTTAAACTTGAGTAATCATTATTAAACAATTTCAGGAAACCTGTTTAAATTCAAGTATAAACCACAAGAAGGGAATTTCTAAGAAAGCGTGGGAACTTAAAAAGGACAATATTTTGAGGGAAAAAAAAAGATAAAATGACAAATGAGTGTTAGAAGTCTCAGATCAATGAAGTGTTTTCTTCCATTGTTTTTTTTGCTTTTAGGATGAACTAGTCTTGGACCAATTCAAAGATGACATCAGTATCCCTACAATGGGTACTATTGTCCAACGTGTGCTGAGCCAACCGGAACTAAATATAGGTCCAATATCTAAACCACAAAAAAGGGTGTTCCCTATACTTCCGAGTATCACTACGTATACAATATGTACAGCCTAGTGATGTCAGTATGCATACATGTGCACCTACGTTTGTATCAGGCTAGTGCTAATACAAAAGGAATGCGGTGATTTGGTCATAGTATTATGAGCTATTCAGGCATGGCAACGTGACTGCAATATCCGTGTTTCTCTTTCACAGTACCTAGTTCGTCATGTAGGGTGACTGTACACATGTATGCATCTATAGACAATTCTATACTGTAATATTAGAATATAGAACTGAACGCAACAAAACAGGGAACCCGAATAGACCATAGATAGCCATAGATCTACATTGTATGTTGAGTTTGAAACTGAGCAAGTTTATACCATAAAAATGAAGTGTTAGTTTGACACAATCGTTCTGACCACTAACAAAGTACGGTACACATTTAAAACAAAAATCATAACTATTAAAACCATATTTATGAAAGTGTGAAGTCCTGATTATCAATCATCAGGCACTACAAATTAATACCAAACCCCTAAACCAGTGTGGTGAGTAAACTTGTAATCAAATGATAATAAATCAACTTTGGTAAAAGATTGTTTTTGCTCCAAATTTGTGTGATATCACAAAAATGAAAGTAAAAGTATATTATTCGAAGTACTAGTCTAATATGACTTTTACGAGTCTGTATGGACAGACTAAGAGTAAGAAGAGTGAAAGTTATTTTGGGACAGTCTAGTGTCACAAGGGCAAGGCATAGTATCCCTGAGTTTTATGAATGAATGGGGTGGGCGGGAGATGACAGATTGTGAACTTGACCTCTCAAATCTGACCCCCATAGTTGAGATCATTAGGTCTGGACTCTTTCACTTTCTTTCTCCCCAGTCCCCTTAGTGTGAAACCATGCCCGTTCGTGCAGGAATTTCCATTCTCTTATTTTGAGTTAGTACTAAAATCCATTATTGGTGGTTCCATAACTTTCACTATGACCTTAATAAATAATGAGTGCTCGTTGTCACAAAAGAAGGGATTTAGGAATAGGAACTGTTTGGGTGGAGACTTTCTTATCAATATCATGACATAGTGATGTTCAAATGGCAAATATGCTCAACTAGTCAGAATGAGTGCCTGAACATGAAATGGGGAATACATTTTTAAAGTTTTGCAGGTGATACAAGACTGCTATCTAATCGTTGTATGTTCCCATGGCAACACATAACTCAAAGAGGAAGTTTACAGTCTATCACATCGATAGATATATTCTTTTTTTGAAGAGTCGTGGTCCTAAGAAAGACCCACTCATCACTCTATCTATCTGGAGGGTGTTGCGTTTAATCAAAAAGTTGCATTTTATTATAAATCGCAAGTCAGAAAATGCGCCTAAAATGCGCAACTCTGATTGGCTCAAGTGCGCGCGTTTTCTGACTTGCGATCAAACGCAACATTGCGATTACTCGCAACTCTTTATGCAACACCCCCCAGGACCCATTTTCATAAAAACCTGCTAACTTCCTTGCTAAGTCTATTTTTGACGATGTGGCTAAGAAATAAACACAAGATATTTTTGTTGCTAACTAGGGTTATCTATTAAGGCTAAACCAGCTAACCCCAGTAGGGAACACAGAAACAGTTTGTTACTCACTAAAGTACATATAATGTGAAATAGACTTAGCTTGTAACTAAGCTAGCAGGGTTTGATGAATATGGGTCCTGCGCTCTAGTGTAAATAGCTCTTACAATTAGTTTAATTGAAGTGAAGATTACCCATTTATAATATATCTGTTTTAATCATTGAACATAACTTAAGTTACTTTATAAATGTAAAACTTTTAATTTTGATACTACGTATAATAGTTAATTTACTTACACTAGGTTGATATTAATATTGAAAATTTTGCTGTTATTCCTCATATTTTGATAGGCAATATTTCAATTCTGCCACTATTGCATAACAATCACTTGCATTCTTATTTATATTTTGTATTGGTATAATATTATGTTTATTTTCTTTCAATATGTATGTAATTTAGCATTTTGGCTACAAATAGATGAATAAAATACCTTGAATTGAGTGTGTGCTTTCATTTAGTTTCTTCTTATTTACCTTCTTCTTATTTACTTTCTTCTAATTTACCAAGAGAATAACAATGTGAACAGTACAGAGTGGCATAAATGCATATAGCAGAAAAGTGTGTCATATTTTTGGTTCCAGCATGTCCATTGGCATGACGATACTGCCCTACTTGTCATGGACTACAGAATTTCCTTTCATATAATAACAATGACCAGTTAAAAAAGTCTAGTAATATATATATACAAATCACTGACTATAGGCGTATAGGCGAGCCTAATTTTTTTCATTCCAAGAAATTTGGTGTTGCATTGTGAACTCAATCGCCGATGTGTCCATTGCACAGAGCTAAACTGAAATTCCATTACAAGTTGCTCGAACTATTCACAAAAATATTAAGTAATGCACTAAAATACAATCAATTACTACTAAGTATAGCAGTTAGTCATTGATATTTCCTGCTTGTATCAATGCTGGAACTGCCCTAATTAATAATGGTCTAAGGATTTAGCCAGGCCTTCCATGGTTCAATATATTAGTTGTCATCCTATTGTGTTTACTTTACATGTACATGTCTTCTTCTCTTTGAAAATCAAAGAAGGAAAAGATTCAGTGTGGAATATAAAGGAGAGTTATCCTTCTAGTTCTGTATTCAGACCAGGGTGGATTAACATTCTTTGGGAGATTATGGTAAAGACATAATTCAAGCATTGGAAGGAAGGACATACTGACTGCACTCAACAACTTGTACTCAATTTGTTATCTAAATTATACAAATATACCAAGAGAATACAAATGTGAACAGTACAGAAAATTAAATCTGTACAAATCTAGTATAAGAATGTAAATTTGCAAAACTGGACAATGACCAATACTCTTGTATTGTACTTCGAAAATGAACTTTTCATAGTGGGAATACACGCGACCTTACTGATATACTATTGGCTGTCATGTACGGTCTAATTTATTTAGGTTTATTAAATACATATTTACGAATTTGAATTATTCAAATTATTACATAATTTGAATTATGACTTTGAAAATACACCATCCATCTATGACTATGTATTTCTACTACCATGCCCACGAGTACTACAAACATCCAAAACACACAAGGACCTCCTAGTACAATCCATGCAAGGACACACGAACGATTCAGGTATTTCATTGCGCATTACTATCTGTGGGGGAGAATAACAACAATCACCTACACTACACCCACAAGTTGTTGTATACATCGTACTTGTAGCTTTAGATCTGCCAACGAAGCATGTTACGCACACAGGTATGTACAGTATGTTGTACACCTAGACACACAGCAACAGTCAGTATACCAGGCGTACACCTTCGCAAAAACAAACAACTGGCACACACACACACACATTATGAACACACAATTGTATACATGTGTACGCTCTAGTAGAGAGAGCGGGATGTAGTGCCCTGACTGTGGGCCAGATATGTGAGAGATAAATGATGCAGATCCCAAACACAATTGTGTTCTTTATCGCAAACTATTTGCAGGTAATCTGCACAAATCTGCCCATTAGGGATCCTCCTGGCCTCTTCATACAATTATCATCTATGGTTTGTGCACGGAGGTATACAAAACCTCCTAGGTTTGAGACGCTACAAACTGCACAAATCATCCAAGATGTTACTAGGCTCCAAGCATCCACACTAACCCCTTTTCCTTCTAGTCTACTGGCCCGTTAGTTAGGGCAAGTAAAATCATACATTTTAAAATATCACTTGCCCAAATAGAAAAGTTACTCGCCCGGTTACTTCTAGATGACATTTGTCTCTTGTAATTGACCAATAATTAAGTTGCCCATTTGTGAAATTGTACTCGCCCGACATCAAATTTGATTTGCCAGGGCAATAAAGTAAGTGCTAGTGTATTAGCTATGGATGATTAGGCCTCTGGGCTCTGTATGATACTAGATGACTTCAGTGCTGTACTATAACTCTGACTCTGATGTACAATTAGGATTACAATTAGAATTATTACTGTAGGATTAGTGTTACACTATAAAAACAGTATGATCATATTTGCACAGACAAATCTGCCCATGGGGCCTCAGTTCTTATATAAAGGCTGCCCATTAGAACCCTTCAAGTTCAGACCGTACACATGATTAACTGATACTAGGTAACTACTACAAATTCATGCAGGGCTATAGTCAAAGGCTTAAATACAGATCGATGGTAAATTATTGTTTGTATGTAAATTAGAACCTGAAATCATTTGAAAATAAAGAATATTTGTTTTGTTGAAGAACTACACGTATGCACGTTGAAGCTAAATAGTTAAATTTTTCTTAAAATGGGATTTTGAGAATTAGAGAAAGTTGCCTTTAATGGGTTGATAATTAATAACAAGCAGTCATCTTCTATTATACACCTCCTCAAGTTGCACAGTTGTGAGGACTGACAAGTAACTGAGATGACATACAAAATTACCTAGCCTCTCTTCCAGGCTCAACATTATTGTCACCTAACAACTCCAATTGCCTGAGTACCTCAATCAATTTACCATCATACTTGTCCCACCTAGCAACAGTATATTGGGAGCAATATTAAAAGTCACATCAGATTTATGTGGTACTTCTAAGTCAGTAAAAAAATGTCACTTCAACAAAACTGGAATATTCAATAGAGCGCTCATAAAGTATTGAAAACATTGCGCTAGGCTGATCCAAAGTGAATCCCTTAATCCATTCAGACAGCCAAATTACATTCACGACCAGCCCTCAATTCTTAAATGGCTCTAATAGTAGTTTGACTTCATAAGTTCATAAAGGTATTATCTGTTCTAATTTTACATCAAAATGCAATCCAATTTCACATCAAATCTGCCAAAAAGAAAATTAATTCTAGATTTTTAGTTAAAAAATCAAATTGCCTGAAAAGCAGCCTAGAGTGCTCATGCATTTTCCATGAGATGGGATACATTCCCAGGACATTGAGGCACCTGTGCCCTATCCAACACCCTGTCAGAGCCTGCCTAAGACTCAGAGGGGGAAAGTCCGAAGTTCACTAATCATACAAGATGCTATGTTGTATGCAATGCAACAGAAAAATTGAAACACTATTCGTAAAATACTATGTACAGTATGCAATCTTCTTCTTTTTTAAATGATACTATGGATGTACTAGCTAATTCTCCAAGTGGTGTGATCTTTCTCTTCACATTTTCAGATAATAAATACCCCCCCCCCTCAAAACAAAAACAAACAAACATTCCATATCCAAATAATGAGACCTTCCTTTTCTTGCACCTACACACAAAAAAAAACATGTCCCTGCAAACTACAAATCCTACCAGATATTATGCAAGTTTAGCCCCATATTGTATCATAGAATATCGAACATCAAAATAACTAGTACGAAGGAATGCATCATGTATTGTTACATACTGCACATTGTACAGTCATGGGAATTGACACTTTCCTTAGCCCCCCCCCCCCCCCCCCTCCCCGACTTGAAAACCCAAGTTCAAGTATGGAATAAGAAAAACACATCAATACAGGAATCTAAATTACATTTCCAGTCTTACGACTTTACCAAAGATCTACATACATGTACATTGCGTGAAGGCACACATAATGAATTGTCATTTTACACCGATCTGCACGTACGCTGTAGCCTACTGTCATACCGCAAATTTTGTTTACAATTTGAGTACTCGACAGTCGTCGTTCCCGAACTTGGGGATGATATCGTCAGTTGAGAAAGAGTAGGGCATAAGTCACATTTTGTACTTCAGAGATAATCATGGTTAAAGTTTGAAAGCCTTCCAGAAACCCAATGCAGCTCTCTTTAATTTTTGATAAATATTTGAAAAGTAAGAAATAATGACCTGCTGAAAATTTGGCATCACATGAAAATTTGATGAGGCTCTGACCGACAACAGGGATGCCAGTGGCAAATGGCTCCAGGGCCTGAAAATTTGTGGAGACTCAAAATAATGCGCGCGAAGCGCTACATCACGAGCGTGAAGTCCGTTTAGCCGGGGTCCAGGGCCCGCTTTATAGGGCCCTGGAAGCTCTGGGGTTCCAGATGCTCTCTGGTGCAATCTGAGCCTATTTTGGGGATCATATCTATTTTCAAAAAAAATTTTGAGCCAGAATTTTTGTAAAAAACAACAGAAAAGCCGGAACTCTGGCATCCCTGCGACAAGATGGTATGCAGAACTCAATTTAGCCCAAAATCATCTTTATGCCTTTCTGACTCTTACCCGACTAAATAAAACATGCATAGATATTGGATGCGCATTAGCGATATGCGAGAACCACTTATGGATTCTGTGATTTCGATCTCCCATCCTGCTAGAATATCATATGATAGAATGATTGCATTCTGATAAAACACAGAGACAAAACAAATATGTAATCTATGTGTGCTATGAACACTGTCGTACATGTAGCACACATTTTGTTTACAATTCAACATTGGTTATTAAAATCTGTATTTGGGGGAATATATGAAACGCCCATTATTAATGATAGGCAAGAACCAGGGTAGGAAAAACATGGGGGCTGAGGGTGATTTTGCCCCCTAATTTTCAAAATAGCCCCCTGAAATTAGTAGGTAGCCGCCCCTTTTGTGATCCATTATATTGAAAAAGTAGCCCCCTAAAATTAAATATTAATTCCTTCATTGGCAAGAATCTCTTTACTGTAGGATTCTGTCATTGCCATCATCAATATTTCTATAAATTGTTCATTGCATTATTGCAATACTTGAAATGAGCCCTGGCCTAGGGCCACCAAATTTTAGCTTCGGGCCACCAAAATTAAATCATTGAACTTTACTTGCCTGATTAGCCAACAAAATATAAAAACATTTTCTTTTCTTTCCTTGGTGAAGGGCCACCAGATATAGGTTCCGGGCCACTCAAATTTGAAATGCCTTGGTTTTAACAGCTCCATTGGGCCACCAACAAGATTAATTTCTAGTATTGATTATTGCATTCATGACAAAATGGTGCGAGGGGCCATGTTTTATCCTCTACGACTACATGTACCTTATAAATTTATGCAAGCTGTCGTAGTGCAAATTTTTGTTTACGTTTCTGGATTGGTCGTTTGTGAACTTGAAGATCGTGAGATGAAATGCGAACATATTGGATGCGCATTAGGGATACGCACAAACCACTTATTGATTCTGACATGTAAATTGTATGTGAGAAGCTAGCTTGCTATGCCGAGCCACCATATTATGAGCCCACGTCAATACACGTACATGTAGTGTACAAACACACAGATGTTCATTGTGTACTTCAGTGCATGCACAGTTAGCTACACTGTTTGGTTACGATGTGTGAGAGATACAGTATGTACGTGCTACCGATTTACCTCAAACCTAAGTGAAGATCATAATATCAAAATAAATTTGACATTTTAGACTAAATACATTTTAGTTTAAAGCATGTGCTATCGTTTACACGTACCTCTATTTTTCGAAGATCATGTCTAAATATTAACTTTGTCTTTGTTTACACTTGAGTGTATGCAACAGATAATAATTAAAGGGGTAGTTTAGTTTTGGTAGAGAGGGCGCTGCAGATCACAATTTGTTTGTGAGGTAATGAAAAACTGAGTGTCGAATTTGAGAGAACATGCAATTTTAATGGCAGAATAAACTTTATTTGGTCAAAATCGACCCAGAAACGTCTGAAATATCAATAAATATATCTGATCTTATAATTATTTGGGGCCCAAATAATTAGATGATTTTTAGAAAAAAGAAGAAAAAATGCTTGCACTATTTCAAAAATTTTCAAAAGCGTTTTTTAAATAGTTGTTGATGATCTCGCTATTTAATCATTATATCAATAAAACATTACATGCATAATTTTGTATGAAAAATGGTTGAAACCAATGCCTTTTTTAAAAGCGCCCTCTTGTGTTTCAATGGCTCTTTTTGAATGATAACAGGCTTTTTACTTAGTCGTTTGTAATTTTGTATACCTTTCGAGCATGGTGGAGTTATAACTATTAGTTTATAATGTTACTGTGCAGGTTTTGGCTACTTAAGTTCAGCCTTACCAAAACTAAACTACCCCTTTAATTTGTTACATCTAGATCAATTCAGAATTGTTTGCGTGGGGATAGACTTTGTATTAATCATTACCCAAAACACTATTCCCCTCCCCCCCCCCCCCCCCCCCCCAACAAGCGGAGGGGAGGCAGCATCTGGGCACGTAGTCATGGTAATGTGTTGGGATTGCCTCCCCCCCCTCCCCCAAGTAGTCAGGGTAAGGGGTTTGCTACCCCCCCCCCCCCCCTTCCCTCTTGCAGCTATAAAGCAACTGCCATATTACTATTAATCAAAACCTACAAGGCCATTATCTTAGTTTCCTTTCCATCCACACCCAGTGAGACTGAAACCCACGTACTGTAGACATGTGCAATACTGATAGTATGGTACACACCCATTGTTATTGTTTGGGGAAATCCCCCTCCCGCCACCTTGAATGACATCATCTTATAAATACTAGTTAGTAGAAACAGGGTGTTCTAAATGGTAAATAATACTGGCCATTTGTTATTTAGTGTTCCTGAATAGTGTAGGCTCAATGTGCACATGCCTGTATATTTTCTCATTCAATAAATATCAAATTCCCCTTGAAATTATTCCCCTTGTTTTCTCCTTGCAAGGAAAGGGCATGATCTCATATCAGGAAGTACTGTATGTTTTCATCAGGGTTGAATTGCATTAATTAATGCATAGCATGTACATTTTTGTTATTTGCTTGAATTGTTGTTTGTTTAATGATAGTCATAATGTACAGTATATGAAAACTTTGAAACAAATCATAGTCTATAAAAATGTACACCTTGTTTTGTTTGTTTCACATTTCATACTCCTGTGTTTACAACAGCCTATTCAAGTAATAATTGACTAGATGAGGAAATGGTTTTGCTCAAATACATGCAGCAGCTCACTTCCTCATAACTGTGCAATGTGACAACTGTAAACAATTTGCCAAGATTGCGCAAATAAATGTAGCAAAATTGTACTAACAAGATTAATACATCAACAAAATTATAAGAAACGGTATACATGTATTGTCAATAATATGCAAAGATTTTTCAGTCCTGCTGCTGCATGCTCAATTTATTTAAAGTTGCTTTCGATATTGATACCAAAAATGTATTCCAACAAGAGAACTAATAAATAAAGAATAATACAAATAAAAATAACCAAATGAAATAAATAGACACAACTGAGAAGAACTGCTTAAAATAGGCTATAAAGGTAAACATTTAAATTTGGCCAACCAAAGGAATGTATTTTACTTGCATGCACATGCAAAAATATGAACATTTCTTTCAATTCTAGAACAAAGAGGCCTCATAGACTAAACAGATGAATTGTTTTTTTTTATTTCAAGCATGTCAATATTTGACACCTACATGTTTATTCTTCCACCCACCCATACAACTATCAAAACAGGCCAAACTAATATGATTGAAATTTGAAAATATTATTATTTACTTATTCAATATAAGCCAAAAATTGAGTGTTACCTGCCCCCACACATTGCATACACATGTTTGACAATGTGGGTGCATGTCGGTTTATTATGATGTTTTACATGTATCACGTAGCAGTTATCTCATTCCGATATTACCAGTCATTAAAACGCCTTCCCAACTAGAACAAACACAATACGATATGGGAGTGAAGGGTTTTAGCATGTTTGGAACACCACCCACATTTTACTGAAATGATTTCATGAATTATTTAGTCGATCTGGCATCCACCTACCAATTGTAATTAGTCACATGTTGCATAGATCTGTAACACTAGACTGTATAAAGAGTTACCACACCCAAATAGTCTACAGTACAGGGTACTAATCAATTTAATGCGATCTGCAATGGATGGATACATCATTGCTATTTATAACTGGTATACATTAGAAGTGGTATCAAAAGGCACGTGTACACTTTGGTAATGAATCCTTTGTAGCTTATATTATTGAAATCATTAATCTGATGACTAATATCTCTCTCTAAAAAGACGAGTAATATATTTACATAAATTTCCTTTCTTTTTATTATTATTGTAGGTATTTTAGTTCATCAGTATTTGGATGAATGAATATCATGGTAAGTTCCCCTTTTGTACATGTACAATGTACATGTTACATGTACGAAGTAAGCATAAAAATAGGCATCATATTTCCAATGAAGCTACTGTACGTCTACTGCACACAATCTATTTATATTTTAATGTCTCTCAGTTTTGAACCCTACAGTATAGGTCAAAAAAAAACTATCCAGTTTACTGCAGTAATCTCTATTCATGTGTACAAATCAATAGGTATCACTGCACACAAACGTTAGGGGGGTCAGTTTATATGTACCAATACTGTACGTATTTTGACATGCTCATATTATGTCCTTTGGCTTTGGCTTTGAAATGGCTTTGGAATTGACCTTTGACCAATTTCATCAACTCCTGTTTCTCTGATACATTTCTCAACATCTCTACAAAGAAACAATTTCAATGTTCATCATAGTAACACAGAAAGACCCATTAAATTCCCTAATCAAAATTGATCTTTTCATCGGATTTCACCCGAATAGACCTTTTGGATAGGGCACTTCACTGAACACATCCACTTAACTACCAATATAAGTTGGTCAATGTGAAAGGCATTCTAGATTGCAATCACAGATCATTGAATACATTTGTAAAGCCATTCCTATCTGGATTTTCAATTCCTACAGTCTTCAATACATAGTGAACAGGGTTCCGATAGGAATTGGGTTTAGACCAGTGCGTGGCTTGTCAATCCCCACCCGTCTAATTGGTCATCAATTGACACCCAATTGGAAGTCGCTTTCAGGTCAAGCCGTACACAGGTTTGATTTCTCCCTTTACAACAGTACTAATTAATTGCATCCTCCCGTCTGTGAAGGAGATTAACGTTTGTCTGGGTTGATGCGTACTTCTAGAGTTCTGTCAAAACTGTCACATCTTCTGTTACAACTGTCTCATCTGTCTTGCTATTTAAAACTTCATTTGCATCTAGTTCATTTTATTTAAGTTACAATCTATACTTTGATATATTCCTTTAAACAAAAGTCATTAATTGCAACCCAGTCTGTGAAGTAGATGAATGTTTAGGTTGATGTGCACTTCTTGAGATCTGTCACAACTCTCACATCTTTCTTGCTATTTTAAAACTTAATTTACATAATTATATTGTTTTTTATCATTTTAATTACAATCTATACCTATTCCTTTAAAACAAAAGTAATTACTTGCATCCTCCAGTCTATATAAAAGTAGGTTAAATTTTGACTGGGTTGATGAGCACTTCTAGAAATCCGTCATAACTATCACATCTTTCTTGCCATTTAAAACTTGACTCATTTCAAGTTTAACTTTAAAAGCTGCTTTTGACAAAGTATTTGTTAAAAAATTTAAACTCTAAAATATGATTTTTTAAATTTGTTAATGTAGCCTTGAAAATACATCCACCACATTTAAATGGTGCATCCCTGCCAACCTTTTCTTTGTATGGCGGAAACCACAAATTACAATTATAATATAAAAAATATATACTTTTAGTCAAAAACATAACAAGCTCTGCCAAAAGCGTTTTGTAGTTTGCTATCACACTAAACCTCAGTAGATTTACACTGACACCTAAGTAGATTAATACTGAAACAGGGCTCAACATTACTTCTGGTCATTACCTAAATGGGCAACCAACATTGTGAAGCAGATTTTGTGGTCTTTGTTGCCTAAATAGACAATCAACACAGAGTTTATTTGATATCTTGGATTGCAGCCACCAAATTTAGGCGAAACTAGAAAAATTTTGTTTTTATTTGCCTGACTGTGCCACAAGGAAAAAGGGTTAATTTCTAGCATTGCCTATTACAAAATCATATCTGATATCATTAAATTATGTCCCTCATATGCGACAGAAAGTGTAAAAAATGTATGAATCTGATACTAGAACGCTTTCAGACATTTGCACACTGCGGGGCACGTTGCAATTACATATAGGATCACTAATATACCGAACGTCACCTTCCACCCTCCACAAAATACCAATAATATTTCACATTCCTATATGTTTTGATTTCAGCAGCAATAAATCAGTTATTTCATTCCTGGAACATTGTAATGTCATGGGTTGAGAAAGAGAAGGGCATAAGTCACTTTTTGTACTTCGAGGACAATCATATTTCAAGTTAATAGCCAATGGATGTAGAAACAAAATTAAGCTCTATTTTATTTGTGATAAATATTTCCAAAATAAAAAATGAATTATCATCTTAATGTCATTGCTTGAGAAAGAGAAGGGCACCAAGTCTCTTGTTTTGTACTTTGGAGATAATCAAGTTTATAAAGTTTGATAGCTATGTATGTACAGTAGAAACCAAATTTAGCTCTCTTATATTTTGTTATGAATATTTCCAAATAAAACATAATAATCATCTATTAAAAATGTTTTCATTATATAGAAAAGGCTCCAACTTACAAGATAGTAATTGTGCAGAACTCGATTTAAAGCCAAAAATGGACATAACGCCCTTCTCACTGTCACCCGAGGATCAGCAGACTGAGAGTGTCAGAGACAAGTTATTGCCAAGGGCAGACCAAAGCATGGATATCAATTGAAGGTGTAATATTACCTGACTGTCTAGGGGGGTGTTTCACAAAGATTCTAAGTTGAAGTTAACTCCAAGTTGGACTTAAAAAGTATGGAAAGCCACTAGTTTATTTGAAAAGGTGCTTTTAAAAGACTAAAAATTGTGTTTTCCAATCATTAATATTTTTCTGTTATCAAGCAGATTTCATGTTCCTCATGTAAAAATTATGAACATTCTAAAACACTTGCATTTCTGCTTTTGAATATATTTGATTGCAAGGCTACAAATGGCTTACCATACTTTTAAGTCCAACTTAGAGTTAAGTTCAACTTAGGATCTTTGTGAAACACCCCCTAGATGTCAGTAAATGTACAAAGGAGATTCAATAGTCATATTGGCAAATGATGAATAGACACATTATGTGAATGTCTCGATTTTGAAATGTCACATTCATTTATGTTTTAAGTAGTCTTTTTAAAGTTTTATGCTGCTTGGCTAGGTCAGTAATCGCCGAAAGATACGAAGAGACATTATGTTGTGATTTCATGAAACATGACATTAATTTCTATTACCGCTTTACCCAATTCTTTTACATGCTCCTTTGATAGTCATAATTGGCAAATTACTGTGTACGCATTCATATTTATGTCTCAATATCATCATAATTGTTAGATTCCTTATTCTCACATCGGATACATACATTACAACAGGGATCTTGCAAGCCTGTGTAATATTTTATCTTCACACTTTTTATCATTTGAGATTTGAATTTCAATTTGTTAAATAATGATTTTAAACTATTATAAAGGGAACTTGTCCGTGTGTTACACTTCAATGTTTGAAGCATGAACAAGTTGTTTCCAGAAAATTGTGTTGTTTCAACTTTTCAAGAAACACAAAATGTGCATCTCTCTTCAACAAATTAATATGAAACATCATTACAACATGCACATGTAGACCATGTACATATGTATGGTGTATGGCCAGATTGCCCTAGTATTAAAAGATAGGTCCTATACTTCATCTGTATTTGATAAACAATCATTTCTTACTGTTTAGGGGAGTGTGCATGCCGTGTGTTTTCCACCAAAACACAAACAATGAAAATGCAATGAAGCACGAACAATTCATAGTCATAGTCATAGAGGGAGAATCATTTATAGAAGGAGTATTGTTTACTCTGATTCGTTTGATAGAGCTCTGTTAGTCACTCTATTCAGACTGGTTGTTTGCACAGTAACTATGACACGGCCACGGACAATGTCAGTGTTCTGTCATAGCCTATCTGCATTCTGTATCAATGCTTAGAAATTGGACTGTTGATCAATGTTTGCGAGTACTGAATTATTTGCACGGAAATGAAACAGCTCCGTTTTTAAAACAGAAAATCACTACTATGACACAGCCATACAATGACAGTGTTCTGTCATAGACTAGTATCAGCGTTCTGTATCAATGCTTAGAAATTGGACTGTTGATCAATGTTTGCGCGTACTGAATTCTCTGCACGGAAATGAAACAGCTCCGTTTAAACAGAAAGTCACTACTGAAATCGTTCATACAACTACGCAATATCTCAGTTACAGACACAATATCAGTTTAAGACGTCGGTCTTCGTCAGTGTAATCAAGACATATAGTAACGATACGTTTAATATTAAAATAACTTTGAAAACATTGTTTTCATGTTCACGTTTCATTCATATATATCAGTTAGTTGAACATTTTAAATAAAAAGAACTGTATAAGGTACTGAATAGGGTAAATGTTTGTTCTAAGCTTCTCCATGTATTTCATATTCAATGTTATCAATACATACTCAACACAAAACACTGAATTTCTACACAATAACACCAAAACCATTTACTCAAAAGGTCAAATGGTCAAATATGGTTAAGACTGAACTACAGGAAAATGTTTAAAAGGAAATTTTACGAAACCGTGTTAGAATTCGGAAATATGACATTGAACTGTTAATCGGGAAAGAAGAAAGTATAATCTTTTTGTTATTTAGTTAAAATATTTACACAAAAGGATAACACATGTGAATCAACTTCCTCACAAATGGTTTTAGCATGACGAGAGTTGGTTCAAATGGTTAAGAACTTGTTCGAACGATCTACAGATTATATTGATCAAAACTGCAATACGCAATAGCCAGTGCTAGTTTTAGGCAGCGGCCAATTTTGACTTCATATTTCATACTGCATACAATCCTTAATACTTTACTTTGACTGTTTTCAAATGTTTGAAAATATTAAATTAAAAGATTTGTTGATCAAAACTACAATTTATTCAGTGCTAGTTTTAAGCAGCGGCCAATTTCGACTTTATATTTCATGCTGCATACAATCCTTAATACTTTATTTACAATTTACTGTTTACAAATGTTTGAAAACATTAAATGTGTGGGCAAACAGATTGCAAAGTATTCCAAGTAAAAAAAAAATAATAAAAAATGTTGTATCCGTAATGCGGCATGCAATGTGTATATTTAAATCATTTTGAGCGGTACATTTGAGTGTTCAAATTTTTAAAATTTAGCTTTTTTATTCATTATAAAGTTTGGTATTGAAACAAAATATGTTCTTGCTGCTTATCTATGCCTTCAAGGAAAGGGTGAATATTATGTAAGTACTGCATTAATTCTTCAACAAAATAATAAGTTTTGATCAACGAATCACCAAGCTTGAGAACTCATTTTGAGTGCGTCCTAAAGATGCGTTTTAAATATAAGCGAAAGGGAAATAGAAGGAATGGAAATAACTTTAATAGGGGAAACAAGTATGCATACAAGTATTCAAAGATAAGGATAAGAAGAAAATGCATAGAGTGTGACATCACAGCTATTCATTGCCATTGGTAATGGTTCTAAATAATGTCGGGCAAGCCAGAAATTTCTGACCGAGTGGTTGCGAAGAAGGCAATCGTCCAACTCCAACCCACTATTAACAAAATTCCAAATCAAATGACAAGTTATTTAGAACCATTACAGCGTTATATCCAAAGATAGTGGCCCGGATTCACAAAGGAGGTTTGTACAAACCATTGTTTAAACCATGGTCTACATCTATGGAGTGCCATTTGCAAAGTGATGGAGAAAGAATGTAAACTCCTTACTTGTTTTACAATGTTGATGGCACACATTTACTAAATGCCCCAAATAAATGTTTGTCTTCTCAGATGGTGAAATTTGCTGGTTAGCAAGCACTAACGGTCATATCATTATAAATTATAAATTGTTTTACTTGAATATGAGCAGCACTCCATAGATGTAGACCATGGTTTAAACCATGGTTTGTACAAACCTCCTTTGTGAATCCGGGCCAGTGAAATTGCTACTTTTGCAATCTATAGAGATTTACATTAAGCTAGAGGTAAGAGGTGCGAAAGAATGCTGCAGGGAAAGCTCACACCCATACCAACTGCGAAAGGAGAACAATGTTAATATCAACTTTGAAAGGGGGGAAAAGTGTTAATTGATATCAACTGTAACAGTAGACAAAGATGATGCCAACTTTGAAAGTAGAAAAGTGGTTGATCTCATCTTTGAAACAAGTTGATAAGTAGAGAAAAGTTGATGTCAACTGCAGAAGTAGACCAAAAAGTTGATCTCAACTGCAGAAGTAGACCAAAAAGTTGATCTCAACTGTAGAAAGAAGGATAAATGGTGAATATTAACGGTGAAAGGACTTGAGGTCCAAGAGAAAAGGTTAATACCAGCTGTGGATAGAGGGTTAAAAATTATTTAAAATTTGTGTGGATGAACATACCATCTGTATTTGCGTCTGTGTCTCCGGTCATGGGTTTGGTGGTGGGAGCTGTTTGAGTATTGGCGGGGGATAACACATAGTAGTTTATTAAATTGTAGAATCCTTCCTGCCTAAAACTAATTCAGACTATGTACATTTAATTGTTCAACAATACAGGGACAAATCAAAATGAATCATTCAGGAGCTATTTTTCAAGCTCGCCTGCATGAAACTAGCACTCTAAAACATGTTTTGCATTGAATTAAATGCATATTTACAGGGGCTCGTTTTGGCATCTCGGGGGCAAATCACCCTAAGCCCCTGTGTATTTTGTTGACTGGTACAACATGAATAATTCTCTATGTCTATAGACAACAGCCCAAGTTTTTTTGGGGGGACCAGTCCTGAATGGGTTATTGGAACATTCATGCAGAGCTGCCCATGCATGTGTACATACAAATTTCTCTTCTGAAGCCCAAACAAAAATTAGTGAAATGGGTTTACCAGTTACCGGTTCATTAGCACCTGTAAAAGGCTGTTATCGAGTTACACCTGGACTCAAGTCGTGCCCCTGATGAGAATTTGGGCCATTGACTTCTTATAATTACATTGTATTTTATGCAAAAATAAATAAATGAATAAACATTTTACCTCCATGTACATGTAGCCCTTTAAAAAAAAATCTGCATTAACATATTATTTGATAAATTGCACTCATCGTTGACATTTAATACAAAAATGTAGTTTGCACTACTTAAAATATTCATAAGTGCAAATAAATGAAATGTAATGTCAGATTCATAGCAACATTTGTAAATTATGTAAAATATCTACTTCTAAGTCACTTTAACAAGTTAATTTGATTTGGAAAAAAATAAAATGAAATTAATTTAAGTACAAACAAATTAAATCTAACAAATGTTTTCGAGAATGAAGGAACAGAAACAAAGCAAACATACATGAAAAAGTGCTCCCTTTTCAAATTTGAAAGAAATTTGTCCGAGGTATTCTTCTACATGTAAGAAACACTGTAGGAGGAACTAATGTTAGAGGATAAGAAAAATTCAGCATGTTTGCAAAAATGTAGATATATTGTGCAAAAAAGTTTATTGTTGATGCAATTGTAGACTGAGTTAATACACCATTGCCCCGTTGCAGAAAGAGATGCATTTGATTTTAACGTTACAATTGCAAGTCTGATCATGTGACTAAATGCTAAATGATTGGTTCAAATGCGCATATTATCTGACTTGCAACTTTACAAACAAATGCAAATCTTTCTGCAGCAGGGCCCTTATGATTCTTTCTTGAAAAGGGGAGTTTTGTTCGAGAAAACAAAAAGGAAATCCAGATAAATTTAAGGAGGAAAGGCAGATAGAGATATAGCAAGATAAATGAAGAAAACATTTTTGGGAAGATTAGTGCTCTTAGTCGGTTCACAAACACAAACCATGCAGAATAAAAACTACTCACTATGATGTTTCTTTGGTTGTTTGTTTCTAAAATTTAAAGCTGAACTATTACATTTTGTGTTAGTAATATGCAATGACAGCATTTGCAAAGTATTAGTATTTCCAACAGCACACCAAGTTAACACAGAATCATCCTAAAAACAACAAAAGAAGATTAGTCCTTTTCTCTAAATGTAGTGACACAAATCAAGTTTTACGCTAAAACAATGTCCATCCATTCCAATGCTGAATTCACACAGATCCGGCCCCTGTTTCATACAATGTTTGCAATGGTTGTAAGTGTCCGATTATGGCAACGGCTGTGACAATGCTCCATGCTGATTGGCTGTTGACCTACTAGTTACAATAATTAGGCATTTACAACAATTGGAAAAGTTTTTTATATGAAACGGGGCCCTGTGGTCAGTTGATTCCTACAAAGATCTCGGAACTAAACTGCTTCATTTGACTCTACTTTCAAATAGTATTTTGATACAAGTTACTTAAAGATACATTGCAATACAAGGCACTTTAAAAAGTATACCCTTTTGTAAAGCCATATCACCTTGTTCCCACGGTATACTATTTTTTATTTAATGACTCACAAAAAAGTTTCATATCATAAATTAAGTCCTTCAAAGGCCCTCAATACAACAAACAGTAGCAAACAAAGTCATGTTTCACTTTTGATCAAACTCCTTGCGAATAAAGAAAATACTTTGATATATTATGTTACATGAGAAGGTGCAAACACACATCAAGTTTGATCTCTTGGACTATGGGAATTACTTTATTTTGCTTAATAACAAGAACTGTTGAAGTGCATAAAGTGCTCTATGTAATGGGAATACAATGTATTTTAGTAATATTTCTTTCCCTTTCTGCTTTTTCAACAATGGAAAGATGCAGAGTACAATGTATGTACAGCCAACAGAATCCTTTGTATTGTAAATCCGGTTCAATCCAGTTCATCAATAATGAAGGATCTGTGCCACTGTGGACAAAACTGTGTGAAATTGGCATCGAGGGATGAAATCACTCAACAATGAGTCCATCAATTACTTCAACCACTGAACATGATAACCACGCTACTTAGCTACACCAGCCAAAAGGTTGATTCATGGAGAATGCAGTGCGCCAGATTTTATTTGGAAATTATCCAGATAATTATGATGATGAAATTGCTCATAAATTTGCCAGTGAAGTATCATTTATTATTAAAAAAACTATAAACCACTGAACGGGTCTACATCGCCATTCAGCTACACCACTCAAAAGATTGATTCACGTACATATTGCAGTGCACCATTTTTCATTTGAAAAATTATCCACGCGTAATCTAATGATGAAATTGCTTATTTGCCACTGAAGTATCAATTATTACAACCACTCAACATTTAGCTACACCAGCCAAAGGATTGATGCATAGAGTATGCAATGTGCCAGTTTTTATTTTGGAAATTATCCAGATAAGATATGATAAAATTGCTTACAAATAAATTTGACAGAGAAATATGATTATTAGATATAAAAAAATAGACCGCTTCTGTAATGTAATGCAAATAATATGCGTATGACGTAAGCAAGCGTTGGCAAGCTTAACAATAGTAACTAGGTCCGGCAAGCTAAGTTAGCCGGAGCTTGCCGGACCTAGTTACTAAATATGTTAAGCTTGCCAACGGGGAGTCTGACGTCACACGCACATTATTTGCATACATTACCGAAGCGCTCTATTGTATGAATACGTCGCTATTTAGCTGCACCAGCCAAAAGATTGATCCATGAAGAATGTGGTGCCAGTTTTTATTTGGGAAATCATCTAAATGATATGATAAATTGCTAATTTGCCAGATAGCTGAGCACTCTGAAATATGTATACCTAATTTAGCTACACCGCCAAAAGATTTATGTACACGCAGCGCAACAATTGTGTTTATTTATTTATTTATTTCTGGGGGGGGGGGGGAAATATCAAGATAATAAAATTAAATTGCTAATTTGCCAGTGACGTTGCCAATCAATAAGTAGTATTTTTTTCAGACAATAGCTCCAGAAATCTTTGCATGAAACTTATAGTACTGTACATCCCCACAGTATGTATGGTTCATATTGTAGTGAAGTTTTTCATCTAGATTGATTAATTCATGTATAGCCTGCCATAATTCGACTAGAATTGATTTCTCTAAAAACTTTGAATGTAAACTAGATATTGATTATAAAGCATGCACAAGATTCCAAAATTGTATGGTTTTGGATGTGGGACCAAAGCCAAGGCCAAGTCTACGCACAAGTGGTCCAGACACTGAAATACAGATAAACAATGCAATGTATCCAAATGAACATGAGGTTAACTGTTATTAGAGTAACAAACAATTTTCTAGTATCCAGTTTTGCAAGATTAGTCTAAAAACTAAAAAGGAAAGTAATTAATACTAAATCCTACTCCTTAGGTTGAGGAAACAGTACTCTTTAGTAATTTAGTGGTTAGCTATTCACAAATTTAAACTATTATGCTATGTCCTTTTCGTAAAGGTACTTCCTTGAAACGAGGGGCCATATTCATAAAACCACAAGTGTAGCTGAAGTCTGTTTTTAGATGAAAGGGCAACGTGAGCAACAAGCGATCCTTTTAGTTACTAACTAGAGTTAACTTGAATACTAGGTCATAAGTGCTTACCTAGATCAAGACAATGCCAATATTGTGTTGCTACCATAGCCCCAACATCCAAAGTAGACTCGGATTGAAACTAAGCTAGTGATGCTATTATAATTGCCTTGAATGTTACATTTAACTGCTCCCTACTAGATTTTGCATCAGGTTCCAGTATACAATCGGATAGCATAAACATATAGTGTGCACCACAAATCCCTTGAAAATGTCTAATTATACTGTAAAATTATTTATAAACAATGCATTGTGGCTCCCAGATCATTTATGTGTGAATAATCAGTTAGTATGCACTTCATACACCCTAACGAAAGTAAGAGCTATGTTCTACATTTCTGGGGCAAATTATATAGACATTCATCGGTATAAGATTTTTGCTACATGTACTGCTGTATGTAGAGGTTTTATATGATTTTGTTCCCCTTTTTACAAGATGAAGAGATGTATCTCAAGCCGAAGGCGGATGACCCCATCAAAACCTTTGAATACATTCTGTCAAAAAAAACATTATGTAGGCAATGATCCTCACAGAATGTTAATGAAACTTCAAATGTTTCAAATACATTAGGGCTACATGTAAATCACTGAGCTGAAATAAATCATCATTCTAAACCATTTCCAAGATTTTCCTTAGGAGATTTCACTTTTGAACAGTTTTTTTTTTGTTGGTATTATATTGAAATGACAAAATAAACAGGTTTTCCCCTTGATTCTACCCCCAATACCTCCGGATTGCTAGTCCGCAATCCGGTGCTCTACCAACTGAGCTAGAATGCCCTTCTGAAGGTTGTTCGTCCCTGAAACCCTTTTCAATGCTCTTATGTTGTTTATGATGGTTCAACTAAAATTATTGAAATCACAAATCTCTGGTAGTCTATCTCTCAAATACAGAATGCCAGCTACATACATGTGTCACTTATGTTCATGTTCAAAATTGCAAATAGTTAGTGCCCACTGCCTTCATTGGGTGTATTGGTTTGACGGTGCAGGAAAAGCGAGGAAAAGTAAAGATGAAACTTTTGGTATAGGAAGGCACCTAGATTAACAGGATATTGTACATAGTTCCTGTATGAACTTTCAAGATGTTTAAATATGGATTGCATTGTATGATTTACAGCTCATTTTATAAGTTTGCAATGGAAACGTAAATTAATGTTGGTAATAAACACTGAATTAATAGCTTGATTAAAAGCTGTGAAAAAAAGTATCTGAGACATAAACACAACACTGAGAGGAACAGATTATGAAAAGAATGAATTCAACAAATTAAAAGTTTGTTTTTAAATAAATCAAACAGGGAACATAATGAATTCCTTTCGAGGACAACAACAACAACAAGAAACCTACCCCTAGGAGCTTTTGTGGAACCTTCTGTCGTAGCCTCTGGAGTTGTTCCTTTAGTAACGCAACACATACAATATGTACCAAGTATTAGTGGTGAACTTGTTATTATGGGTATGAATTAAAAATCAATACAGTTCACAATAACATACCATCATACCATGCATGACATTTGTTGCCTGGACATATTTAACTCACTGCATGCCAAATCAGATAATTCACTGAAATCCAGCTTTAAACATGCGACCCCTTTCAATACTACAATACAATATCAGGGATACCAGTGACCTGCAAGTCGAGAGCCTGAAAATGGAGTCTTGATTAGAGCTGAGTCAAACCGGATATTTTGCATTTCGAATA
Source organism: Echinarachnius parma (assembly GCA_037951105.1). NCBI lineage: Eukaryota > Metazoa > Echinodermata > Echinoidea > Clypeasteroida > Echinarachniidae > Echinarachnius > Echinarachnius parma. Next base: position 101,051 of record JBAMJV010002633.1, on the reverse strand, counting down.
TGAGTCGTGTAAAAACGGTCGGATATCGAATATTCGAAAAAAAAAGAAAAAAAAAAAAAAAAAATCGATATATTTTTTTTTTTTTTTTCATCATTTTTAAAAATAGATATTCTGTCCGTTTTTTCAATTAGAATCGGCAGTACAGTGTGCTGTTAGTGTACAAACTGCTGTCAAGATGAAATACTTTGATATCTCATCATAGATTCTTCTAAATTTGGCACTCACTATACCACTTGTATATTAATCCTCTTACCTTTGGTTTATTATTTGTTTTGTTTATTTGTGAATTTATGTAAAATACCTAACTTTTAACTTAAGCAATAGATAAGCAGGGTTCAATGTGCCATTTTTTGATCGAATCTATCGAATAGGGATTACAAAATTAAACGGGAGAGAAAAAAAAAAAAAAAAAACGATTTTTTTTTTTTTTCTTTTTTTTTCTTTTTTTTTTCGGATATTCGTATCCGAAAATTTGTATTCGGTATCCGACCTTCACGGTCGGATATCGAATAGCCATTCGATTTGACTCAGCTCTAGTCTTGATGCCTTGTTTGGTGGCAAAATGGTACAAATAAGCCTGAATTTTCGGCCCTGGGAGTAAAATGCAGGATTTTGTCTGAAAACTGGCATCCCTGCAATATTATGCAGAGGGCTAGAAAACATGAAAACATGATTGAACGCGAGGGCAAATATCATATAATGGTTCATTTATTGGTGAGCCCAACGCAGAATGTGGTAGCACCAAAACAACGCTACTCGTGAAAACTTGAAAAGTACTGAAAGGGTTACAGTCTGCACCAATCCTACTAAATAAACCAAAGGAAAATTCACCATGGGTAATTTATTTCAAAGGATGGGACATCTACAGTTGACAGTTTCTACAGTTTACATGCAAATCATAATATTAAACTGAGTTTCATCTTTTAAAAAGAAAAACTAGGCCAACTTAAAGAAAGAAAATTATAACTGCTTAAAACAGAATTTCATATCAATCTTAGGAATAATATGGGGCTTTAAATATTGAGAAATAATTTTTTTAATGTTGCACAGAGAAACATAATTGAATGTTCTTCTAAATCAAAATAGACTTAAACATTAATATCCATTTCATAAATTAAAAATAACAATTTTGATATAATTCTGATTTTGTACAAATGTATGTTTGTTGTTTGGTTGGGAAAATATACTGTAAAGGTATGTATGTTAGAAAATTGGAAAGTATCAAGATATTTCTAAATAATTCTGAAAAATGTTGATAAGCTGATAAGCTGTGCGAAAGAGTGAAATGACCGTGAGAAAAAAAAATTAAATAATTAGGGAGGTGTTCAAAGAAAGTGAATAACCTATCTATAGGCCTCTTTAGTCTTGCACCTATCTGCACACACATGATATCAATTTGTGAATGATCATTCTAAATCAAAATCAATAATTGAACAGTACTTTATACTATGGATTTCAGTAACATCTTAAGGTGTAATATGGACGGAGTTCCTATACTACTGACAGATCAATGAGTTCATGGGGGTGGGGCAGAGGGTGATTATGTAATACATCATATTTTCCACAATGAATACAATAATGAACTTGTGTCCATGTGTCATGCATAATATCTAGACCCCTCTCCCTCCCCATGCAGCCTAAACAATTCATATACAAGACACATCACTTTAAAGTTTTGATTCTCAAATAACATTTACTTTTTAAAGTACTTTATAGCATTCCCAAAGTTAGTTACAGGTTTACATAAAAACCAACTTGCACAACTTCTAAAATTACAAATGTATTCAACTTTGCATGCTTAGTTTTAAAACTACATTTAATTCCGTAAGAGATTTTTATCTGAAGGGACAAAAAGTTTCACTTTGAAAACAACTCATGCTATTGGGGTTATCGTCAAAATTACTTCTCTTCATTTACATTTGTGCCATAAAGAATACAATTGTATGTATTCTTCCTTATTTGCTCACACAATTTTTCAGCAAAAAAAAAAAAAAATTGTAATCGTATGCTAGCCATATCATAGTCACACACCATGCAACCTTAACATTTCATGATTGAGTTTACAAGTACATTTTCTCTCAAAGTCTCAATCATTTTTAGATTTCCAATTTCATTATTAATCTTTTAGGATCACTTATACTTATTTTAAAGTGTAAACAAATCAGAATCAACAAAGTAAATTCAAATACAGGTTCAATCAAGGGCTTCGTATCATGCTTTTTCTTACTAGAGGGCAATAATCACGCACAAGGGTTTACTTTAAAAGCACCATTAAATTGTGCATAAAGACAACTATGCAATGTAATGAGAATACCATGCAGCAAGCCAATCATTATTTCATTGATAACATTATTAATTTTAATTTATTATTGTAATTTTATATTGTCAAATTCACATATTTGAAAAAAATAAAATAATGTGTATATTTGTTACTTTTAAAATTCAGTTTCTTGATTGAAAAAAACAACCAAAAACACGATTTCAAAAAGTAGTCTGGTATGTATGCATGCAGTGTAGTTTAAGACTTCCTTGGTTTAATTACATTGATATGATTATCAACTTGTTAATCAAATTGTATCTAATGCAAAATTGTAATTCAACTAAATTTACTATTCTGAGGTGGGATTTATAAGCCACAAGATAAATACAAACTTTATACAGACCTGTGTGAATTTCATCTATACTAAAATGTTAAACCCGTTTTCATGAGTGTGCCATATTAATTACCCCAATGAATGAAGATGTGAATAGAATAATTGTATAATATTGGTGACAGTTTAGTACAGGAATGAGGTATCAAGTAGTGTGATAGTGAAAAAGGTGTAAGATAAATATATAAAGTCTGTGAAATAGATCTTGATTTTCCTATGGGGTTAGAACAAAGCTGAGGATTAAATGCAAGTGTTAGTTAGAAACGAGATAGATGAAAATTATGAAAAGAGAAAAGGAAGTCCTACTCATAGATTGTGTGATATTTGTTTAATCTATCAAAAATGATAATTGTGATCAAACGATTTTGTTTTTATATATAAATGGACTGATGTAGGAATGTATGACTTTAGAAAATGTTGAATATAAAATATATAGACCCTACAGAATAAATAATGTTCTCACTATTTGTTAAACCAGATATTGATTATAATTGGATGTAAAACAATTTAAAAATGAATGAAATTGAAAGGACATACCAGTGGTTGGAGGTGGGGTAGTGGTACCTGTTCAGGGAATGAAAAGTGCAAAAAGAAATAAAAGAAATAAAAGGGATGTTAGAAAAATAAAAATCCCCATGGATGTTTCATGCATGCATACATGTGCAAACCAGTTGAAAAAACCAACCAACCCACCCATGAATTTCACAGCAAATAAACACAAATAAATCATACATTTCCGGAATATATAAATGGACCCACAACCACAAAGTAAGTTGAATAAAGAGAATAAAATATGGCACTTATTATTTTCATTTTTGTTTTTGTTTGTTCATGACTACTAGGGCTAATTTTCACAGAACTATAAATCAAATCAAGCAATTGAGATGCTACCTACAATCCCTCAATCGGGGAATGAATATTTTGAAATATAGAAATCAGATCATCTTAATTAAACAAGTCCATGCATTCAATGAATGGGACAAAAACAGAGTGAACAATGCATACAAATAACCAATTTATAAAGTGGGAAAGAGCGTACATGTATACGTACGTCTAATGCTGAAAATTAGCTTTCGGCCACCATACCAAAATCTAATTTGGGCATAACTGACGTTGTTTTTGTTTTAATACGGCCATCAAGGAAGAGGGTAATTTCAGTCACTAAGTATGTGTTTAATTTTGTATTCTTCATTAAAGTGAATTAGATGTTTAATTAATACATGGGAAAATGCACAGGGCATCATTTGGGGCAAGTTTTTTCCCTTGCACTATTAACAAAAAGCATCATAAATAATAACTTTGATGCAAAAAATAAATGTAGAATGATGTTTTTGTGCAGGCGGACTTCATAAGTCCCTCAAAAATCATTTTTGACTAAACAATTATAATTCTACAGTAGAAACTAAGAAAGACGGAAACCTTGTGTAATCTACATTTTCTTTTGCCTATAGATGGAAACAATGCTGCAAGAGATCAGAACTTTTGATAATTCATATATGAAGATCTTTAAAAAAATCAAGATCATTAGAAAAGGAATCCACATGGAAAAATACTTGCAGTTAGCAAGTTGAGAAGATAATCAATATTTGAATCAACTATCAATGTTGAATACAAATTATTCACAAATCCATACTGTCGTCAATTTCCCTGTAATATCTGATTTTCAATTCATTGTTTTGTCACAGGTCTATTTATATGGCTATTTTTTCAGAAAGGATGATGATGTAAGAACTTTTGTTAAGATCTAGAAAACATTGTCATTAAATGACCTTTATACAAGGTACAGTGTATCCATGGAGAAATGGAAGCAGAACTCAACTGTCATTGGCTCATTACAACAATGAAATGGATCCTATTCACTAAAGATTGTAAGGACATGGTTTCCAACAATTCATAATCAATGAGTTTACACAACAGCATGTTCATAATGGTAATTGATGCATACTAAGAAAAGAGAAAGGGAAACACCTTTCAACTACTACAATTTGGCTAAGAGATTTTTACATGGGTGTGATACATTATCCGTTTTCAGAATTGTTTGAAAAACTGCACAATTATGTGGACATGCATCATGTATGTGTACCCTTGGTGATAAGGAGCTGGAAATAACCCCGTTACCTAGCAAGGTGAACTACATTACTGTGTGTAAATGTATGCATGTAACCAACTTCAACACATTACGTCTCAATGGAAATTGCAAACTGAATCCTGGGGCAAGAGGTGGACTGATCAACTATGTCTGGTTTGACTAAGGCTGTAGTGAAACGGTTACACGACGGTTAACCGAACGGCATCGGCAAAATGTTTTCATTTTCACGGTTTCGGTTAGCCGGAAAAACAAAAATAAAATAAAATACAAAATAAATAAAAAATAGTAAAGGATAAAATGATGTTCCTGGATACTGAATTGGTAAATCTTACGAGTGTAATTTGAAATCTTGTGAAGAGGTATTTCTTGAAGAAAAACAAAATTCTTTGTGAAGTAATTTAATGTTTTTCTCATGTTTTTATTTTTACAGAGTCTTTTTCAGAGCTAGTCAGAAGTTGTACAATTGAACAGAGACAGAGGAAAACCTATGACATTCACCAGTCATGAAGATTCATTTCACTGAAATGTTGTCCATAGCTGTGCTTCTTATGCAGGGTATGTTGTATGAATTTAGTGTTGGCTAAATGCTTTTGTTGCAGGGACAGTTTTTAAATTGACAGTAGATACATGTAGGGCGCCCTTGCCAAATAAGCATTAAAAAGCATGAAAATGTCCTAGATATCTTCATTTTCAATACTAGGTATTAGGCCTGTAGTGAAACGGTTAATTTCACGAGGGCGTTTTTCTCCCTCAAAATTTTCAAAATCGCCCTCGTGAAAAAAAAAGGATTTTTTTTTGGTTGCACTGCACTATTGACCCAGTATCATTAAAGGGCAATTCCATGAAAATGTCTACTAAAACTAAAAAAATAAAGTTTGTTGTCCTTTTTACTATTCATTTCTTAATTCAACTAGTTTGTTGCTGTTTTATGATCTGTTTAGCTCCAACTGTCACTTAATAGGCTTATCACAATAGTGGATGACATTATCAACTTACATGTAAATAACCTGCAAAAAACAACATTTTAGGTAATTTGGGGGGGATTTTAGGATTTTCTACAGTCCCATGCATTGGATATCGTGTTGCACTATGACAAATTTGAATATTTCATAGTTTACCTACCTCAATCAATTAAAATATCAAAATTAATGCTGTTTTTATCTTTTAGCAAGTTCTACTATTGTCAGTAAAGGTACAATTTATTTCAGAAAAACTCCCAAAAATGACTGGAAATGTATATTTTACAGATTGTCCAATTATCCCATAGGAATTGTACATGTCCCGTCTGTCACGTTTTTCTTGTCCTGTCTGTCACGCTTTTATTTTGGATTTTTTCACTAAGACAAACATAAGGGATTTCCCTTGGTAGTGGCATACAACTGGCCCTAGGCAAGTAATAACCCACAGACATGAGCAACCTTGTAAGACCATCCAGTGAGCAGGGATTTTAAATGAAGTAAGGTTGTGAAAAAAGCATGGTAAAAGTGTGTCCCGTCTGTCACGCTGACTTTAACGACCCTCTGACAACTAGGTCTGAGGTCACACAAAATTAAACTCATATATTTTGAAAGTATGACTGCAATTTAATATCATAAGCATAAAAACTCCTGTTAATGTTTAACTATAAATTGCCTACAAATCAATCAATACTGTTTACTAGATGGATCTTCGACTGCGCGCAGTCGAAAATTATGCCTCCGCTATGACGCGATTTTTAATATCAAGGCCAAAATAACGTGCACTGAAATTTTTTTTTTTCATATATTTTGAGTTCTGTGACCTTGACCATAGACCGCAAACTTTGATGGTTACATTGGCTCCCAAGAAAAATTCAGGTACCAAGTTAGATTGAAATCTGACATTCAGTTCTTGAGATTTTGCCATTACAAGCAATTTTTGCATACATGTGACCTTGACCTTTGACATCATGACCCCCCAAATATAATCCAATCATTGCCACCCTGATGTGTATGTAACTCATTCCAAGTTTGAAATTGATCCGTCAAACGGTTCTTGAGATATTGTGAGAAGGATGCTTTTTGGGGCATATATTGAGTCCTGCGACATTGACCTTTCACCTCATGAACCCCAAAATCTAATCAGATCATTGTCACCCCAATATGTACACTCATACCAAGTTTGAAATTGATCCATCAACCGGTTCTAGAGATATCGTGAGAACAAGGCATTTTTGCACATATATTGAGTCCTGTGACCTTGACCTTTGACCTCATGAACCCCAAAATCGAATCAGATCATTGTCTCCCCAATATATACACTCATACCAAGTTTTAATTTGATCTGTCAACCGGTTCTAGAGATATCGCGAGAACGAGGCATTTTTGAACATATGTTGAGTCCTGTGACCTTGACCTTTGACCTCATGAACCCCAAAATCTAATCAGATCATTGTCACCCCAAAATGTACACTCATACTAAGTTTGAAATAGATCCGTCAACCGGTTCTTGAGATATCGCGAGAACGAAAACGGGACGTACGTACGGACGGACGTACGTACGGACGGACGGACGGACGGACAACCCGAAAACATAATGCCTCCGGCCACTTCGTTGGCAGAGGCATAAAAAGTCATGAGTGGATGTCCCGTCTGTCACGCTGGAATTGCCCTAAACACATTTTTTTGTATTTAACCTTCACGTTATCACCTTTCATGCATACAAATAGATTTGCTCACACTCACTTTCAACCATACAAAACTGTCAATTTAAAACTCATTACAACATGTATTCAAAATCTAACTTTGCCCGAGTGGTAAAGTTAGGATTACATTAAAAATCTAACTTTGCCCAAGTGGTAAAGAGGGTTGTGTAAACCTATCTCACACATTTACACACAAGACATTCAGCACAGCCTGCCCTCTAGATAATCAAGCTACATGAATGTATGAGCAATTTACAATTGATGGTATTGAATACAATTATACAGGGTGGCCCCCAAAAAACAGAACGGGGCACTTCCCAAAATATAGTAAGAAATATATTATGTCCATCGGATAGAGTGTCTTTTCAAATGAACAACGATACCAAGAACAGTCAATTTGGTCGTGTAGTTTTTGTTTTAGGGCGCTGTGAGTGACACCATGTCAGGTTCTCTTTTTTGTCAATTTGTATTGAGCCAGCGCTTGATGAATCGCACGAACCGCCGTTCATACTGTTGAGCATCGCGGACTATTGTTAGTGTGCACTCAGCCGTGTGCCGAGAGAATGGGCATGGTCGCTGAATGGTATTACGGGCAAGGAGTGCAGTTAAACTGGCATTGACTAGGTCAAAATCGACATAAATCGGCACCTGACATGGTCTCACTCACTGCGTCCTTAAACAAAAACGACCTGACCAAAATTACTGTTCTTGGTATCGTTTTTCATTGGAAAGGACACCCTATCCGATGAACATAAACATTGTGGTATTATATTTTGGGAAGTGTCCCGTTCCGTTTTTTTTGGGGCCAACCTGTATTGCACAAAAATAGTTTCCCATGTTTTGATTATAATTTGCAATTAATTGTAAATAATTTAGCGAGACATCTAGTCAGTGTTTTAAGAATGTGCACTTCTGAAGATAATCAGTTGCCAATTCTGACTATGAAGCACATTTTCCCTGATTTCTTCCAATTTGGTGGTGCCCGACTGTCTATTAAAGGGCAAGTCCAAGATAATGCGCGTGTTACGTATGGGACATTTCAGAGAATTTCACCCCCCAAAAAATAATGTAGAGGGACTTTGATTTTATTCTTTTACCATCTCCAATACTGGTATCTACAAGAAGAATAACCTTGGTAAAGATGGTGACCTTTGACCTTTGCAAGTATTTTATTATATAAAATGTATGGCGTTACGTATGGGACCAGAAGAAATGAGATTTTTTATAAATAATTTTTTATAAATAAGTTGATAACTCTGTGAAAGTAATTTAGAGAACAGGTTGTAATTCAATGTGGTAGAGGGTACATTGCTCAGGTTTATTGAGGCAAAGTTTAATTTCATTCCGAAAATTGCTTTTCTTGCAGGCTCTAATTAATTTTGGTAAAGACGTGTTACGTATGGGGCAGTTACGTATGGGACATTTTGTCCCCATTTGTTTAATATAGGGAAATCAATATTTAAGGAAAATTGAGGGTATTTGGTAAAAAATAACGAGATGCCATGATGATTGGTGTAAATAAGTATCAGAAATGGTTGTAATCCCTTAAAACCCTATAAAAGAGGTATCACTCATTAATTTGGCGTTCCTAGATCAGAATCATTACAATTTTACAGGAATTTGGGGATATGCAAATTAGGTAAATATCTTAATTATGCAAATCATATGCTTTGTATAATGTTTTTGGAGTCAAAGTAAGTTAACAAATCTTAAATACATATTAGGTCATGATTAAATCAAATTAAAACATTTTGTGCATTTGTAAGCCACTGTTTAACAGTAATATTCATAAATATGCAAATTAGGGGCAGCCATCTTGGATTTCAGGGCTTTGCTCAAGTAATACATGCCAATGAGAAGCAGAAATGGCTTCATTTGCCCCAAATACCTTAAATGAAATGTTGGAACATTTCACACTACATTTCTGAATACAAATAGACATCTTGCTCTAATTCATGAATATGCAAATTGGCTAATTATCTTTAAAAATGGCTGCCGAGCCTTAAATATTGTTTTACTTAAATGGCTCCACTTCTAAAAAAAAGTTTATGGACCTAATTACTTTCTCTGTACTCATTAACATTGATATATATCATGACAATATCACTCCAAAATAAATATTTGCCTATCTGCCACAAAGGCTCCCAGGAGCTACATTGACTTTGTATACTGTGAATTATGTCCCATACATAACACATCGTCCCATACGTAACACTTTCTATAAATTCTATTTTTTTTATAAAACAAAGGACTAATGAAAATTTCCCAGCTTATTATAGTATTTTACTTTTAAAATGCATGAATTAGAACTTCCGAAAGTTGCACTAGAATAATTATTAAATTATTTGAAAAAAATGAAAAAAGGTTCCTCATTTGGTTACGTATGGGACATTTCATGCCATGACATGACCTAATTTGCAAATTAATTAGGTCATGACTTAATGTTTGTGTAAAATTTATACAGATGCTTGAGTGGTCATGTCTATGTATGAATAAAATATCATATCATTCCCTTTGATTTTTTTTGAATTTTTATAATTGTCCCATACGTAACGCTCTATCATTTATGCAAATGAGGCTCTTCAAATTTGCATAAATTTACATAAAATTTAATTAATTTTTATGGAATTCAAAACTTCAACTCATGGGCTTCAATATTATGTGAAACATGTCATCAGTAAATCAAGATGAAATTTCAACAGCTAGGTTGACATTATCTTGGACTTGCCCTACAACAGACCTGTCACAAAATGGGGAAAATGTTTTTTCTTTAGGAACAACTACTGCTTCGATTCCCACAGAAGATGAATGTTCTATTACTTAGTAGCTTCTTACAGCCTCACCATCGCCTCGCCTCTTCTGACACTCTTATAAATAATTAGGTCACATCATTGTTAATAACTGATAACTACACAGAGAAATTTGATGAATTAAAAGAATGATAGATTCACTTACCCTCTGGGTCAAATTCCACTGTGTCTGTGGCATTTCCATAGTCATTCCCCGCAACACACGTGAAGACAGTGACGTTCTGTGGCACTGCACTAAGCTGTACAGTGCTACTAGAACCTTTGAACTCGCTGCCCTGATAAATCCAGAAATAAGTGATGCTGGGATTTGCGGACTTCTTGCCATTCGCCTGGTCTACCACAGTGCATGTTACAACCATGCGATCTTTGTCGAAAGTTACATCAATGGCACCAGATACAGGAGGGACTGAAAGGAAGAAAGAAGCAAAGTAAAGGGAATAATGTGTTTCATAGAAAAACATGAATTAAATCTGATTATTTACCATCTCACATAACCATGATTTCACGCATATTCATTACCATGGGTAACAGTAGGACACAATGTCACAAGCAAGCCAGTTTAAATTCCGGATGGAATTTTTTGGAGGGAAATCAACCAAGAACCAAGAACCATAACAATTTTGTTTTTCAAATTCATGAATACAATAATTTTATCATGCAATTATTGTCTATACTAAAAATATTAAACAATAGACAAAAGTTTAAGAACTTAACATAAAAATCAAATCTAAAAACAACATTTTGCTTTCAGAGTTCATAATGATGTGCATTATGCAGTGTTCAAAACACAATCTGTTAGCGATAGGCAATGATTTTATTTCTGATAAAAAAACAAGAAAATATTACATTTTTAAAAATTACATAAAACTTATAGCTCATCAATTTTGTTAAAAAAATTAGTTGCATTTTGTGTCCACAGTTACTTACATAGTACGTCAAGTGTCTCCATTACGTTCTCATTGAGTGCAGTCACTGCATGGCCTCCGATGCTGCACGTTAGTGTTTCCTCGTCATCTGCTGATGTTGGTGTGAATGTGAGCACACTCCTGGTGTTGTTCAGGTATTGATTAGGGTTGGTAGGGTTGGTTTCTACCGTGACACCACCCATGGACCACGTTATGGTTTCCTGTGGCTTGCCTCCCTCTGCATCACACTGGGCTGTACAGTTGCCATCAGCAACGCACGATGGTGATACACTCAGAGTGCGTGTTGTTGACCCGACTAGTGGATAGAAAGGTAACCCGATTGAAACAGAGAACAAACATGCCAGAAGAGTGATTTCACACCTGTTAACTACCATGGGTATTGGAAGGACACCGACACAATGTCAGAAGCAAGCCAGATATATTTGTGACATAGTAGTTGCTTCTAAGAAGACACTTGTCTATATCTCTAAATTAAACACACTACCAATATCCTAAATCAAAGGACACGTTGTGGCTTAGTTCAATGACATGCACATGTAATAACTAACACTGTGATGTCATTAAATGAGTACTCATGCTCACAATTGAAGACTACTTTATATTTCCAATGATGTATGGTTTGACAGACCTAATCAAGTAAACACATTTAATAATGATTCCTCTTGTGCAAAATTAATATACTATGCACAATTAATATAAAAGTAAAACAAACAAATTGTTTGGTACGAGTCAGGAAAAACTTAAATATTATCAGAAGTTATTTGTTTACAAATATCATAAATTGGAGAATGTGACCGCATGCAGGTACACAAGACAGTATCCCCAGAGAATAATCTTTTTGCCCGACACGTATAGTTCTATTAACTTGCTACAAGCTATAATTACCTTCAACAACGAGGGCAAGAGAATTTGATACCACACCAGACACCTGGCATTCATAAAGCCCATCATCCCCATCCGTTCCAATCTGTGCCCCAGTCACCGTCAAGGTAGATGAATCGCCATCCACTGATACTCCAAAGTTGGCATATTTACTACTTGTGGAAGCTGGCGTTTCACCGAAGAATATAAGTACTGATGAATCTAACCAGGCAAATGTGGGTGAGCTACTTCCACCAGGTGCTGAGCATCTGTAAAAAGCATCACCACCAACAACCACTTCTGTGGGGCCGTTCAGGGTTTGAGAGAATATGCACCTCCCTGTTTAAGAAAGATAAATCATAATTGTCAACGTTGTGCAGGGTAAATTGGTGTAATTGTTAAGTAATGCTCTGAAGGCTGAAGCTTCATTCAAACTTCATTTCACACATGTACAGCACGTGGGCACATGATTAAAGAATAGGTAATGTTTGAATGCAGCACTGGCCTGCTGTACCCATATCCACTAAAATAAGTTTCAGAGTGGTCACCAAAATACAAGTTACACCAAGTTTAAGTTGCCCCCATATTTTGTTTGCACTGCAAAAACCATATAGTACCTTTCCTACACACAATTGGTGATCACCCATTTATAACAGGTCATCACAGGCCCAGTGTGACCCAAACGTTATACGAATTATTTTATTTCAGTGGAATAAGACAATGATTTTAAGTCTCTTTTCTCTATATTTTTTTTCCTAAGTGTTTTGTTTTGTCTGGTTTTCATTTTGTTTTTAAACAATTATATGAAATACATCAAGTTCATCAACATATCTATGAAATACATTTAAAGGGATAGTTGAGTTTTGGTAGAGAGGGCGCTAGACTACTTTTTTTTTTGTGAGGTAATGAAAAACTGAGTGTAAAATTTGAAAGAGCATAATATTTAAATAATAAAATCATCTTTGTTTGATCAAAATCGGTTCTGAGACGGCTGAAATATCCATTTAAATATAACAATTTGTAATAAACCTGGGGCCCCAGGTTTATTAGAGAATTTTGAACCAGCCGTTAAAAATATAAACAAATGCTTCCTCTTTTCAAAAAGTTACAAAATAGGTATTTAAACAGTTGTTGGTTATTTCTCTATCTAATCACTATTTCAACAAAGCATCACATGCACAATGTTTTATTCAAAATGGTTGAATCCGATGAATGTTTAGAGAGCGCCCTCTTACGTTTTAACGGCTCTTTTTTAAATGATAACATGATCTTTACTACGTCATTTGTAATTTTGTGTTCCTTTCTAGTTACCGTAAACCGGGGTGACTTTGGCACCCGGGGTGACTTTGGCCACTTTTTGAGATGAATGTATTTTCATCAAGCATCACTTTTCAGAACAAATTTCTTATTGTTTCTAATGCAGTCCTATAGGATAATGTTTAGAATAAAATATTAGTTCTGAAGAGTGAGACCTGATGAAAATACATCCTTCTAAAAAAGTGGCAAAAGTCACCCCGGGTGCCAAAGTCACCCCGGTTTACGGTATAAAGTTTGTAATGTAATGATGCAGGTTTTGGTTACTAAAATTCAGTTTGACCAAAACTGTACTCTCCTTACAAGAACTCAACTATCCCTTTAAAATATAAGAGCAAAAAAAAAAAATTTAAGGATTAAGCAGATGGTCTTGTTTGCTTGTTGTGGGTGGGTGGAGGGGGGGGGGGGGGCATTCCAACAAGTTTAAAGAATATTATTTGCATAATTGTGTTTATTATAATCATTGATGAAACATACAAAAACAAAATTATCATACAAAGTATAGAGAACAGTCACATGAAAGATTAATCTCCCATGTAGCTAGTTTAGCTCGCTAACTCTAGATTAAACCCAAGTGGTTACCTTGAATAGAGAGAAGCACAGCAATGGATACAATTCCAGCCAAATGAATCTCCATGACTGTTCAATGTCATAAGTTTTCCTCTGTCCCTGACAAATTGGATGCTTCTGATTCTCTGAAAAGTCTCTGAAAAAACATGAAGAAAGACAAATTAGTACACAGTGACAGATTACCCCACAATGATCAAATCATCCGAATGTGAATAAAAAGATTTATTATGAGCTGTAATTGCAATACGTGCATTCTTACCAGCATGACCAGAAGGCAGTATGATACCATCTTAACCCTAACATTAGCATACTTGCCAACATTTGAAAGTTAGAAAACTGAACACCCGAGCACGAGGGAGCGGAGCGACCGAGGGGGGGAGGGTGTGGGAGGGGGGTGTCCCCCTCCTACGGTAGGGAGCTTTTGCATTTTTGGACTTACAATTGTGCAATCTGGTGCATACTAGGGCTGTAGTGAAACGGTTACACGACGGTTAACCGACCGGCATCGGCAAAAACGTTTTCATTTTCACGGTTTCGGTTAACAAAAAAAAAAAAAAAAAAAAAAAAAAAAAAGATTTTTATTTTTTTATTTATTTTTTTTTTCCCCTTCCCATTCTATAGATTCGATCAGAAAATGGCACGTTGAACCCTGCCAATCTATTGCTAAAGTAAAGGTATTTTACATGTAACAAAATGTTCAAATAAACAAATGGTAAGAGGATTAATGAATAGATTAAACCTGGTAAGAGCCAAATTTAGAAGAATCATTTGTGATGAGATATCTTAAGGCTTTCATCTTGACAGCGGTTTGTAGACTAACGTGGCACTGCCCTGCTGATTACAATTGAAAAACGGACAGATATCGGATGGTACATGTATATCCGAGAAGAAAAAAAAATAAAAATAAAAAAATAAATAAATAAAATAAAAAAAAAATAATAAAAAATAAATAAATTCAAAATCGGAACGTTCCGTTTTTTGTGGCTATAAAAACTTCAAAAACGGGACAATTCCGTTAAAAACGGAATGGTTGGCAAGTCTGCATTAGTAAGACCAAGTTTAGTGGTAGTACGGACTAACACGTCAGATCTGCCATTAAATTGGAATCGGCAGGCGACTTGAATGGAGACCAAAGCGGGATCATCTTTCGTTCAAAAGTCGCGCTACGACACGGAGAGAAGTCGAAGGCGACTTGAATGGAGACCAAAGCGGGATCATCTTTCATTCAAAAGTCGCGCTACGACACGGAGAGAAGTCGAAGTGATGCAGAAATCACATATTTTCATTAGGAATCGAGCTACAAATCATCATTTTTATCATCAGGTACATCACATATTTGTGCAGAGATAGATGGCAAGTATCGTATCATATAGTATATACAGGGTGGCCCCCCCCCCAAAAAAAAAGGAACGGGGCACTTCCCAGAATAAAATAACAACATGATTATGTCCATCGGATAGAAATAGAATGTCTTTTCCGATGAAAAACGATACCAATTACCAATAACAGTCATTTTGGTCGTGTAGTTTTGTTTTAGTGAGTAACACCATGTCAGGTTCCCATTTTTGCAAAATTTTACCAAGTCAGTGCCTGATAAATTGCACTTGCCTCCCGTCATGCCATTGAACACGCGAGCAATCCGCGCGCCATCGTTAGTCAGGTGTAGACCTTTTGCCATATCGTGTGATATGGACTCATAGCCAATGTACATTGGGCATTACGGCCACAAAAAAAAACACCTTAATTTGTGAAATTCCCTTCATGTCGATATACTATACTCACGTAATAAGATGCAACAAAAGATGAAAGCATTGTAATCCACTCTTTTACCACATGAAACAGTCAAAAAAGTGTTTTTTTTCCTGTCGAAATGAAGTCCATCAGAACCGCCGCGAGCCACAGTATACGTAAACACGAGTTGACTGAAACTGAATTTTTGATGTCGTACGCAGATGGCGCTATTTAATCTCACGTATCGATAATTCGCGGTGGCGATATTTTGGCCAAAATAAATTTTGAGACCTTGATTACCGGTAGCCTCAAAGATCAAGACGTTTTTATTGTTTTTTTCCTTCCCTTTCTCAATTTTGTTTTACAAACAAGTCTTGCAATTTCATGATCAGTAATGAGGGAGCCACACAGGCTATGTTTACCTGGGACGAACACAATTAGGGCAAATCTTTTCGCGGTTTGATTGCCGAGATGAGACAGGAATAATGGGCTAAATGGATTCAGTAAAAATTGATTGCGAATTGAAAGAAAACTAACGTGGTGTAATCGGAGTAGAACCGATATCAGTATTGAATGCGTGTATTATATCGCGAAGTCTGTATACGCACGTTGTTTACATAGCATTATACAGGTTGGTGTGTTGTAACTACTCAGTGGACGAAGAGAAGGTAAGCCTAAAGTTCATTTTTCTGCTTTTTAAGCTGTATATATATTTTTTTTTAAACATGTAATAATCTGTCATTTAATATGTGTAGAATGGTGTGAGATGAGAATGAGGCGAGTAATGATCTGGAGAAAATGGAAATGTTTGATGGAAAATTTTTTCTTTCTCTACGGTAAATTGACCTATCGGTATTTCCCACTACAGTCGCAAGGGGCTTACGCAGTAAGCCCCTTGACTTGCAGGGGTGATCGTTAGTGTGCACTCAGTCTCGGCTGTGTGCCGAGAGAATGGGCATGGTCGATCGATGGTATTTAGGGGCAGGAAGTGTGAATATAAACAGGCACTGACTCTGTAAAAATTTGCAAAAATGGGCACCTGACATGGTCATGGTGTCACTCACAGCGCCCTAAAGGAAAGCAAAAACTACACGACCAAAATTACTGTTCTTGGACTTGGTATCGTTGTTCTTTGGAAAATACACATTCTATACGATGGACTAACTGTGATCAGCGCTGTGCGTAGTACAGCGCTGTGACGATACGTCGCTCGAAATGTTTGGGGGGATTTTGCAACGAGGTGATTTATCAATTTTAAATGTATTATAATTTATTAATTTTGTTTAGATCTAACCATGCATTATTCCCTCAACCTACCGTACGTGAGATATAATTTGTTGAAATAGAATGATTTCTTACCTCAAATTGATGATTTATTACGGTAGACCTGGTCATATTCCTTTGATCGCTGCAATAAGGTCACTCAATTCCGCGCGTAATTAAGTGGTCGGTCGACTATGTACATAGGGGCCATTCTTGGTCACGTGTGTGACCCAAAACATGACAAATTTTGAAATGGGATGCTTATATTTCAGTAAGTATGAGACTATAATGATTTTTACTTCATATGTGACTTGAATATGTTGTAGTCTTTCAAACTTAACACAAAAGATTTTATAAGGATTATGTAACTCAATGTCAGAGGTCAAATGGCATGGGTCACGTGTGTGACTTCGCACGGAGCGCTTTTTTCATAACTAAATTTCATTTGGAAAATTCTTTAAAATATGAATAGCTATAATGTTCATCTTATTACCAGAGAAGTACTATACATTTGTAAGTACAACAATAGCAATGAATGAGAATTATATCAAACCGTTGTTTTTTATAGTTACTTAATTATGTGGCAACGTCTGGTCACGTGTGTGACATTTTGGGGTGGTCACGTGTGTGACATGTACAATATGAATGGAAAAATGGGAATTTTATAATATCGGGTTTAGAAAAGAATGAAAGGTTGAATTTTTACAAAGTTGGTATCAACCTGTACAGGAAAGTGAGAAGAATGAGCTTGCTAATTATCCTTTTGATATCTTGATTATTTTCTGAATTATGATTATTAGAAAAATATTGAAATATGTAAATTTATGCAAATGAGTAAAAAAGTTTCATTTTAAACTTCAAATCATGTATTTCATGAAACTTTACACATGGATCATTCCAAAAATGGAACAAAACTACAGAAAAATAAAACTTCAATTTGTCCGAAAAAGTTTCACTTTTCAAAGAATGGCCCATAGCCACTATACTCACTGTACATGCTGGGGGGACATTCTGAATATCCTAGGGAGTTACGAGTCTTAAAGTCATACCTGTAAAGTGTCCAAATCCACGAAAATTACTTGGAGCTTCCTCGTTTCTCTTCTACCATGTTGTTTAGCTTATGGTAAAAGAAGAATAAAATAGGGTTTGATTTTTTCAAATGTCCCTTTAGTATGAAGATAATTATCATTTAAATCTTTTATTTCAATCACGTTGATTAACGCTTTTGATAAAAAGTACAATTGTCCTAGCTGAGAACGTCCGCATGCACTTTTGCGTGAGAACATTCCGGAGATTGAACTTTGAGCCGAGCGAGTACAAATTCCATGAATTCTGTACTACGTGTGTAAACATACACGGGTGCGAATATCTCAAACGGATCATTCATTACTGCAACAAATGTATGGCAGACCATCAGTATTTGGTGATAAAATATGAACTCAATATTCGTTTTTTTCACTAGGTAAACAGTGTTCGTTTTCTTTCAAAACTTTCACAAATCTTTCAATTGTATTTTACAATGATATTGATATAGGATTGAAGTCTCAAATGTCATTTTGTGCAATATCTGACACTTTACAGGTATCACTTTAACTTGAAAAGATAAGACGGCGCTAGGACACGTATCTATTGGGCAATTCCATAAATATGTCAACCAGGAGACCAAATTTTCAAAATGATCAAATTAAACTAAGTGATACATCATATTAAAGTTAAATGTATGAACTTTCAGAAATCAATAGTTAAATATATTTTCACCCAAGGTCAAGGTCACGAGACCCTTTCAAAGTGAAGAAAAAATTTGATACTTTCTTATCACCATGATGATTTATAATTCAATTTACTAAATATTTACAATGTTAGAAAAGGTGATGACAAATCATTAATAGTGATAGAGTTGAAGAGTATAACCTAGTGAACAACAAATCTGAAGTGGAATTGAATTTGGCTCTTTTAATTATTTTTGATTGTAAATCAATGTTAACATTCTTTTGGTTGTGTACGTCCGTAACGAAAAAACACATTATTTCAATTTTTCAGAAAGACAAACAATTCAATCAAAATGAAAATGTTAATGCAAAGCAAGCTCAAGACCCTCTACTAAAATAGTACATTAGACTTTTCCAATCATCACTAATTAAGTAATAATTTGATGTACAAATGTGTACGTCCGTAACGTACGTCCGTAACGGAATCCACCCCCTCTTTGACATGTCATGTGATAATTCTACAATGCTGGTAGGTATCGATGTGCAGCTTCATGAGTTTTTTTAATTGAAATATTACGCAACTTTTGAGACCAAATTTGTAACGAACAGGTATACCGTTGAAAAGTAATGTGACCTTTTGTAAGTGAATGTCAGCTAAGAAATCCTAAATTTTGTGATTTGTGTACAAATCCTATGGAAATTAAGTAATTATAAGATTAATTTATAAACCCTTAATTTTTTTCCATTCTAATCATTGCCATTATTTAATTTTAGTCTAATATTGATTGGACCATGGTCAATAATCAATTTCATCGAAAAAAACAATTCCACGGTAACTGACGTTACAATGTAGGATTTGTACAACTTTGTTTTCATTGTAGTTATGTAAATAAAGATTCCTGGGGGTTATTATTTGATACATGTATATAGTTGATGAGAGTGAAGAAATCAGTATAAATGTTTTCACCAAAACTGAATTTTTAATCGAACAGCGAGCAAAAAAAAACGTTACGCAAAAAAGACATGCAAAATGATGGTCTTGAATCAAAGTGTAATATCTCATGTCCCAGACCTGCTAGAATGATGAGTTTGATGTGACATCATCCCTAGGTAACCAGGAACAGATGTACCAAATATGGAACAATTAGCACCATCTCCCTTTATGCTATGATAACTTTACTGAAGGCACGTCGGTAACTGACGTTACGTAACTGACGTTACGGTTACACTTCCCATAGACTTAACACATGAAAAATCATGTGTTGGAATCAGTTTGAAATATTTCAATTCCGTAACTTGTTAGAATGATTTTTGGGGTATGGATTAATACCTTGGTCCATCAAGAACATATACACAAATGAAAGGAGACCTTTGTCCATTTTCTTTTAATTCTGTGGAAAGTTTATTGTGAGCATGCTGGTAACTGACGTTACGGTAACTGACGTTACAATGCTTTGTCTATGGGGTTTACATGAAATTGATATTATCACTGTTTTTGCACTGCATCAAGAATTATATCATACTAGTGAAATGTTAAATACTGATATCTACCTAGCAAAAGATCAAACAATGGGAACTCGGGACCTATGGGGCTAAATGACGTTTTACATGTACTTTACCTATGGGTGGTAACTGACGTTACACATGTAAATTAGGTTTAGGTTGTAGAACAAATTTGTTGATTCCTCATGAATCATACCATACTAGTCACATGTTTAATGTTAAATATATTAACTTTTAAGATTCAAAACAATGATTTATCAATAATTTGGAATGGATATGGGGTGTGGGGATCTAAGGAGAGGATTTTGCCTTTTTTACTCCACTTTATTAACAAAAGCAGATAAATTAAGGGCTTTCCACCCTATTTGCACATACTGGGAGATAAAACTTACAGAGAAACAAATGAAAATTTAACTTAAAATGAGATTTTTATAATCCATGATTTTGGTAACTGACGTTACATCCCCTCCATCATAATGTTTAGTCTTTTGAAAGAACTTCATACTGATTTACATGATAATAACTGGCTTAAACAACTTAGCAATTGCCTCCTTAAGGTTTATGAATCTATCCAATTATCATTGTTCCATTGGTAAATCATATGTTAGTTGTTACATTATGGTAAATTGATGTTAAATTATGGTAACTGACGTTACATGGTAACTGACGTTACACACTTTGAAGAGCCAATTTTTACCAATGGTATGTAGGCATCCCAATTTTTTTTGTATAGAAAGAGAGTTAGTCAAAGATAACAAATCTCAAGTAGCATCCCATATATCAACTTCTTTGTGGAATAAATTGAAAAAATCCTTGTTTTTGGTAACTGACGTTACATCCATGACGGTAAACTGAGCTAATCAAGATTTTTGTCAAATTCAATAATCAAACCAGCAATTTTGTTCATACCATTTGGTAAAGTGTTATTCTGGTAACTCTGTTCATGTGAAAGTTTATCAATTGAAGTAATGGTTTAGTAGATTTAGAGACAGCAAAATGTATGTGAATTTATCTTTCCCGTCACCATATTTTCTACTTTTATACTTTGATGGCCATATTGAGAAAAAAAATGGACGTCATTGAAACAAAAATTATTGTTCCTTAAACTTCAACTCATGTATTATTAAAAAATATGAGTTATTTGATCCAAACATCATTTTGGATTTTTGGCATCTATGTCCCATATGTCGTGGAATTGCCCATAAGTTGAAAAAAACAATGAAATACATAAGAAATTCACAAAACAATGAAATACAAAGAAATCATTTTGGCTCTTGCAATTTTTTATGTTGGAAAATTATTAAATATGTCAAAAAAAGATTTTTTATGCATAAAACTAGTATACTTTCCAAGAAATAATTGTGACCAATAGACTATGCACATGTACGTCCGTAACGGAAACTTTGTACGTCCGTAACTGTACGTCCGTAACAAAGAAGCAGTCTAATTAATTCTTAATTAGAAGTGGAAATAATTCTTTATTTTGGGTGATTCTCATCATTTGACATCTAAATGAAATGATAATGTATCATTTCAATGGAATTTATCTCACAATTCACAGAGTTTTCCATTTTAAATTCAAATGTCAGACAAATCACTTTCTCTGCGTACGTCCGTAACGGTGATGTTTTCAATTATTTCAAGGTCATAATGCTGATAATATTGCATGCAAGTTTGCAATAATTGCTTAATGGCACTTTGAGGGCATATATTTTTAACCAGAACGTCAATGACGTAGCGCTCATCCGGCATCTCGCAACATCAAATATCGCAAATTTCATGTGGTACACTTTTCAACTGGTCAAAAAATAAAAATGTGATGCCCTGGAAGGGACATAACAATTTTTTTTTTTTTAAATTAGAGCAAAAAAAATATAAATTTGACGCCCCAGAAGGAACATGGGGAAAAAAAAAATAATAAAATAAAATAATAATAATAATAAATAAATAAATAAATTTAAAAATGTAAAAAAAATAACCAAACAAACATTTTTTTTTAATAAAAAAAAAAAAAAAAAAAAAAAAAAAAAAAAAAAAAATAAATAACAATAAAAAATAAATAAATAAATAAATTAAAAATTACCATAATTAATTAATGGAGAAAAATTTCAAAATTCTGTGTAGAAGTTTAGTGTACCAAAGTTAGCTCTACCAGATAAAGCAAACCAAATCAAAATCGGTCGAGAAATGAAGGAGAAGAAGCATTTTTTGTGATTTTTGGAATAAATTTGCATAAATTACCATAATTAATTAATGGAGAAAAATTTCAAAATTCTGTGTAGAAGTCTAGTGTACCACAGTTAGCTCTACCAGATAAAGCAAACCAAATCAAAATCGGTCGAGAAATGAAGAAGAAGCATTTTTTGTGATTTTTGGAATAAATTTGCATAAATTACCATAATTAATTAATGGAGAAAAATTTCACGATTCTGTGTAGAAGTTTTAAATCCCCCTCCTAGCCCTATCTTATGAAACAATCAGAATCAAAATCGGTTGAAAAATAACGAAGCAGAAGCATTTTGAAAACTGTGGACGGACGGACGGACGGACGGACGCCACGGCATGGCATAAGCTCATCGGGCCCTTCGGGCCGGATGAGCTAAAAACATACAGAACTGAAAACTTATTTTTGTGTTTTCTTATAGTATCCACCTAGATTGATCTCCCATACCTTAACGAAACTATATTGATTTATATTTATATACGTCAGATGACTGTTAACGGAAATTTGTCAACCAAAAAAGGGTTCTTGTGTGTCCTGGTATAAAAAAAAACTTATGGAGGCTTTCCAGTTTTTATTTTTTGCTGATTATGAACAAGTGTGAGTTGAACTTTCAGAAAATAAACAGTGCTGCAAATTAAAAGTAATATCCTGACCGCACAATGCCACCCAAAATGGTGTTTCGGACGTTACATCTTCCGTAAACGATTTAACCCCTCATTACCCCTACCAGTATCATAATTTAATGATATGATTTCAGCATGAAGGAAAACGAGACTTATTTCTTAAGCCAACAGTTAACAAAAAAAATCATTAAATGCACACATGGTGTCATTTTCCGTAAACAATTTTGTAACGTCCGAAACAATCTTTATTAGGATATAATTAGAAAAAGGGGAATAACACAAGCTACTTTTTATTTCACTTTTGAAGAGACTTGATGTACCCTCCCAACACAGAAAAAAATAATGTAATAGCTCATTGCGTTATGATTATATATTCAAAATTAACTTTCCGTTAACATTTGTAACATCCGAAACAAAAAATGTAACTTATAAGCTCATAAGTCACAGGAAAGGGCACATTATATGAATCAATCATCATAATATAAAATAGTATTCATTTTGAAACAAATTTACACATGACTTGGGTAATTAATTGCCAAAACAAATGTTTGAGATCAACCAATGTAAATAAATGTGTTTCGGACGTTACATGGGGTAATTGTTAACACAAAATTGATATTTTAGTGCATTTATTTTCAAAATGATAATATGGTTATTATTATTCATTTAGATCATGTTAATGAAACATAATCATCAAAATACATGATGCTTTAATAACATTTAGATGCTTAGATTGCCCCAAATCCACATTTTCACCAATTTTTCATCGATTTTTCTCAGCTAATTTGTAACCACTAAAGTTTTACAAGACACTTGATATAGTGAATGATATGACTAATCTACTTGGAACAATAACCTTTCTGTTGTGGAACTGAAACACTACCTGCTGCAACAACTCCTGTATTTTGTTTACCATTTACAGAATCTTTTGTATGGTATTGTGAGCTCGTTTCGGACGTTACAAAATGGTGTTAACTAAGCCTGAGTCATGTCGGAATTTTTTTGTTCCGGATACGCCGGTGTTGTGCCGGTCGGAATCCAGTATTCCGATAAAAAAAAAACCTGCCAATGAATGATACGGAACGAACACGCACTAGAAGGTCTGCCATAGCTTCGGCAGCGCAGGCAGGCCCCGCGCTGCGAGACAGGCCAACTCAACTGCCTTGACCTTGCATTTTTCAAGTTGCACTCTTAAAAAGTGCCGAAAAGGAACGAAAATGTAAGATTATTACGATTAAGATCGCACCTATTCTAGACTATCTTACTTATACGAGAACAATTACCTGCAAAAACAGCAACAACAAAAATGCGCTGATCATATCTCGAACATTTTCTAACTCGCTCGGACCTGCATGTGTATATGAACTGAAGCTTGTACAACGACACGAATAAGTCAACACTAACACTTCACTTGTATACTTTGCGTGCAGCTTATCGGGTCTTTTTTCTTATGCGAGATATCCATCCGCCGGGAATTGGGGAATTCCCCAATTCCCGGCGGATGGATATCTCGCGTAAGAAATGAGACCCATAACCTGCACGCAAAGTATACGAGTGATATGGCGGGCTGTATCGGAGCATTAGTTTAGTACCGATAGAGGGCGGACTGGATGTCAACGTTTGAGAATCGTTTAATCCATGTGCAGTATTACGTACATGTGTAGTATGATACACGTACGGGTGACATGGTACGGCGCAGCTCTGACTGCTGATATGATCTGATAGCAGCTGCGGGGCGCGCCGGGGTAGCTAGTCTACGACGTCGATCGTATGCCGTACTCGCCGCACCGCCCGCTAGATCGGCTGTCATAATAAACGCAGCGGATTTCTTGTCGTTGTAAGTTGCATTCGACATCGTCTTTCTTGTACTTTTTTGTCATTTGTTTTCTTCCGATAGTTTTCTACTACAAAATATGAATTTTTGAGGAAAAAGAGGTTTTCCGCGATTTTCATCGGAATACCGGAATGGAGAAAACAAAACCGGAACACGCACACACCGGACGGATTCCGGTATTCCATCCGTTCCGACCCAGGCTTAGTGTTAACACACATTTTGATTGCACAAAAAATTCAATTTGGAACATTTAAAAAAGTATTATCTACATTTTTCATGATCTATGCTTCCTGCTCCATAATTATTGATAATTGATTATTACTAAGAGGAAGAAGCTATGATTTGGAATCTTTTTGGTGCTTTGGAAAGCTACTTGCAGTCCCTTCCTAAAATGCAAAAAAAAAAATTTTAATCGCTCATTAATATTTAATTATGCTAATTAATATGCAGCGTGACGTACGGGACCAGAGAAATATTGACTTTTTTGGAAAATTATGTATCATGAAAATGCTCTGAATCTACAGGGCTAATACTAACTAAATTGTAATATATGCATTCTGTAAACATTCAAGTACACACTACAAAAAAATTAATTCATTCACAACTTTTTTTCCCACGATAATTAATGAAAGATAATAGGTATGCGCGTGACGTACGGGACATGTGACGTACGGGACATTTTTTCCTCATTAAAACTATGTCATTTTTCTATTCTAATGAGCTAAAAACATACAGAACTGAAAACTTATTTTTGTGTTTTCTTATAGTATCCACCTAGATTGATCTCCCATACCTTAACGAAACTATATTGATTTATATTTATATACGTCAGATGACCCTAAAGGGCTAATTGTTAACGGAAATTTGTCAACCAAAAAAGGGTTCAATTGTGTTCTGGTATAAAAAAAAACTTACAGTGTATGGAGGCTTTCCAGTTTTTATTTTTTGCTGATTATGAACAAGTGTGAGTTGAACTTCCTAAAATGCAAAAAAAAAAATTTAAATCGCTCATTAATATTTAATTATGCTAATTAATATGCAGCGTGACGTACGGGACCAGAGAAATATTGACTTTTTTGGAAAATTATGTATCATGAAAATGCTCTGAATCTACAGGGCTAATACTAACTAAATTGTAATATATGCATTCTGTAAACATTCAAGTACACACTACAAAAAAATGAATTAATTCACAACTTTTTTTCCCACGATAATTAATGAAAGATAATAGGTATGCGCGTGACGTACGGGACATGTGACGTACGGGACATTTTTTCCTCATTAAAACTATGTCATTTTTCTATTCTAATTTCATAATCTTTCATTTTATTTTGCAATATATTTGTTCTTATTGTATAAATCAAATATTCTGATGAAATAAAAATAAAAAATACTTCTACAAAAAATTACGATAAGACTTTAAAAAAATGTTAATTAATTAAGCTAATTAATTCCTAATTAATAATGAACAAAAACTATTTTATCTGGCATCAATATGTCTAGGTTACATTCTTCTGATGTAAATTACTTTTAAATTTGCCAAAAAAGAGATAAATATGAGTAAATTAAACAGAATCATTGAAAATGGGGCAACTTACAGGAAATCCTATACATGGGACTGTTCAGAAGAATAAGTCATAATATTTTGTCCCTTTTTAGCACTTTCTTACAGTTTTTGAACCGGTTTGGAAGGTCTTTGTGTACTTCACCACTGTACTACTGTCTCTCCTTCATTCACATGCAATTTCCCTACTCAAATTGATTGTCTAGTATTTTAGATAATTAATTAAACCGAACCCTCGTTGACTTTCAAATTGGCAAAATTTGGTATGTTTGTGAAGGAAATGTTATTTTTTCTAAGGATATTAACTTAATCCGCGATAATAATGTTGAAATTTGACTAAAAAAGTCTTCGAAAATGGGGCAAGAGTGAGCAGTCTCCAAGACTGAAATTCGCTCAACGATCGGGCTGAAAATCGTGACGTCATCGGTAGAACGGGCCCGGCCGATCAGCTGATCAAGCAAAGCGATGCGCGTGCATTATACGTACGGTGTTGTGTATTGCTTTTTGATAACGTATGGGGTATGATCGAGCTGGACAGTTTTATTTCGAGGAGAATGGAGGAAAATACTCTCGAACTGAGTTTCGCAATGGATTTTTCCGAAGAAGATGAAGAAGAGGACAGGAGTGATTCATCAGACAGCGACGATGATGATGGGATTTGGGAGATTTTTGGCGCTAGTTCACTATTGTACCCGCACTCCGGTGTCGGCATGCTACGCCGCTAGCTGCCCGTGACGCGCTCGTGAAGAGTACCATACAAAACACAAATGTAACGTACCCAAAATAAACTAAATCTTTTACCATTGCTCAAATTATGGTCATGATTTCAAAGTAGTTACACAGAACAGGTAAAAAAGATAACTACTTTGAAATCATGACCATTATTTGAGCAATTTTCGAAGATTTAGTTGATTTTGGGTACGTTACATATGTGTTTCGTAGGGTACTCTTCACGAGTGCGCCACGGCCAGCTAGCGGGCCAGCGTGCCGACACCGGAGAGCGGGTTTCAATGCGCCCTTTCCCCCAGCATCTTCCCCGGCAAACTGTGCATTGACATGGTGCAATTCGCTATACAATTGCCGCAGTCATACGCCAGATCGACAAATCTATCACTTTCATGGCCTCTTTGACATTATTATAGTTATTTTTCACTGTCGGCTTAGAATGCCGACAGAGAAAATATAATATAATGTCAAAGTCAAAGCGTCAAAGAGGGCATGAAAGTGATAGATTTGTCGATCTACCATACGCCATGCACCTTTTCCCGACTTTGCGACTCGAATTCAACTTTGTCGATACTGGCGATCGACTCGCGATTTCCACCTCAAAACCATGCCTGAAATCTTCACTTCCTTCAGACATTTCCACCATTCTCTGATTTTGCAGATTTCAGGTCGAATCTAACAAGAAAAATTATATTGACAAGGACGGCGTTCTATCGATTGAGCAGGGCAGCATAACTCGCGCTCGCTGGACTGGGGGGTCGTTGGGGGAGGCAACGGGTACCGCTCTACCGTCAGAGGCCATGGTTTGGGCCTATTCTACCTGTGACGTCATCAAATTTCTCTGCACCAAATCGCCGTCAAACGGCGAAAATCGGGGTTCAGAATAAGAGTTTAAATTTGCTTTTAATTGTTTTCTGGGCGGTGTTAGGGCTTCAAAATTAACTTTTTCATGCTCAGTATGTTCTCAGCTTTCATAAGAGCTACAATATGCATATTATAGGATCTTCATTGAGTTTTCGTTTTAAAGGTAATTTTAAGATATTTCAAATTTTCCCCTCAAGACATATTTTCATGAAAATATACATGCAGCTTTATCACGAAGTACGAAATGGACAAATTTAATTCTTTTTAGAGATGGCTCCTGAAGGTAAGATAGAATCTGAACTTCTGGAGAGCATCTAAGCAAGTATTCTTATGATGATTAGCGGTTAAATCACAAACAAATAATTTTTACCTGCCTTGCCATTGCTTTAACACTGAAAATGTCCCGTACGTTACACTTTTGTCCCGTATGTCACATTTGTTAATTAGCTAATAAAAATAAAACAAAATTTTTTTTTTTTCATCAAACTTGGCTAGCAGGTCAGGAGTATGATAAATTAGAACTTCACAGAATATGAAAGAAAAAAATCAACTGTTTCATACTGAAATATTAAAAAATTTGCTCATTTTTGTGACGTACGGGACATAGCATTTTGGACACTCCCTAATTAGCATAATCAATTAATTTTGAAACTTAAAAATTTGGTCAACTATTACTAGTAATTAGTTTTACTAGTATCCATATGGGCAATTCCATAAATATGTCAACCAGGAGACCAAATTTTTTAAATGGTCAAATTAAACCAAGTTATACATCATATTAAAGGTAATTGTATAAACTTTCAGAAATCACTAATTGGCAATATTTTTAATCAAGGTCAAGGTCACGAGGCCCGTCCAAAGTGAGGAAAAAGTAGGATACCTTTTAAACACCAAAATGATCTACAATTATATTTACATAATATCCATACAATAAAAGGTGAAGACAAATAATTCATTGTGATAGATTTGAAGAGTATAACCATATGAATAATAAATCTGAAGTAAAATTAAATTTTACTATTGTAATTAATTTGTATCATTAATCAATATCTACACTCTTGCGGTCATGTACGTCCGTAACAAAAAAACACATCTTTTCAATTTTTCTGAAAGACAATGAATTTTAAAAAGTTGCAAATTTCTATGCAAAGCAGGCTCAAGACCCTTTACTAGAATAGTATATTAGAGATATCCAATCAACAGTAATTAAGAAATAATTTGATGTACGGACGTACACATTTATTGTACGTCCGTAACGTACGTCCGTAACACATACATTGTCCGTAATGTGTATGATTTTACATAATGAATGAGCCCGTGTTATGTAGTGGCATGCCTATACCTGTAAATTTCTACTTGCACATTTCCACTTAGAATATGAATTTTAACTAGATACCATTTCTCAGCAAAGAGCAGTTTGGTATCAATTAAAATGGAATTTGATTTAATTAAATATTATGATTGTATTTCATGTGTACATGTAAAGTGACATTTCATTGTGGAGTACATAGAAAGTATGCATGGTTCATCCCTTGATGTGGTCAAGGTTTTTCAGGGGGCAGAAAGTGAGGAAGCAATGTCCAGATGCCATTAAAATGTCACTTTCAAGGCAACTTGGTGGATTTACATCTTGAAAACAAGGATAATTACCATGAACTATTTTCAAAAGTTCTGGAAATTTCCTTCAAGAATGAGAGCTGTATTGTGTCGAAGCACACTTTCAGCATACATGTAGCTGAGACTGTACGTGACAACGCCCTAGAATATTCTACATTGCAAATTTCACATCCATTTTCATCAAAGCTGCAGTATTTTGGATCTAACCAGGTAAATATCATATATTATCTTGTTAAAAATAATTTAATTATTTGAACAATGTAAATGAACAAAAATCTTTTAAAGGGGTATTCAAAACAATTGATGGACTCTAAAGGTCTCAACATCAAGTCTTGTAATTTTGTATTCTTACTTTATTGGTATTTGGTCTTGAATTAATTTTCATCTTTGTATAACAACTTTATTTTATATCTACTTATTTCTATGATATTTGGTAAATGGGAATTCCTTTCTATATATCTAAGGCTATTGAGAATTTGTTTAAAGATAGTACAGCTTTAAACTGTAAAAAAAAATATTTCATGTACACTTATTAGTTCTGGGAAGCATATATTTTTGTGATTTTCTCAAATAAGCTGGGATCTTTCACCTTAATGTGTCAATATTTGTCTCTTTTTCCTCACAGAATGCCTAAAACAAGTAAGGAAAGGGTTGCTAGATGGCGTGCACGATCTAAGGAAAATCCAACAAAGCATGCTAAACACCTTAAGAAAGAGCGGCTCAGGAAGAAAAAATCAAGACAAACAACCAAGCAACAGATGACAAAGGAAGAGTGGTCAGCTTACAAAGATTCTGAGAATCAACGCATTCGGCTGCATCGGCAGAGACGCAAGCAGGAAGAAAATGAAGATGAAACTCTTCCAATGATGCCAATTACGCCATATCAGTCCCGTCAAGCTATGGGCAAAGCAATGCAGAGGGTTCGCACATCCCTACCTAAATCACCAAGGAAGCGCAAAGTTGTTGCAGCAGCAATTGCTGCTGAAGCTGGATTAGATGTCCCATCCTCATCCAGCAATTCTCATGCAGGAAGACCAGCCATAGAGGATGAAATAAAGGAGAAGATACTTCAATACTATGAAAGGGAAGATGTATCTTGGCAGGCTCCTGGCAGAAAGGATCGAGTGATCATCCGAGGGAAGGATGATAATGGGAAGAAGATGAAAACCTATGTCCAGGCAAAGTATATGCTGATCTCGCTAGCAGAGGCACACAGCTTGTTCTGCAAAGACACCAACATCACCATATCTCGGAGCAAATTCTGTGACTTGAGGCCGAAACACATAAAACTATTTGATGCCATACCGCACAATGTCTGTGTATGTACATACCATGAAAATATCCGTCTCCTGCTCCTTGCATTGAGCAGATACACGTCTCTCAACGAGAACATTTCTGCCTTCACTAATGATATTGTCTGTGATGCTGGCTCTAAAGAGTGCATGTCGATGGAGTGCCCAACGTGCAGAGAGAACATTGAGCAGTATCGACCATCTGAGCCCATGCCCATCAAGTATCATCAGTGGCAGACATCTGATGGTGTGAACAAGGTGGAAATAATGGCAAGTTCTAATGAGGCATTCGACGAGCTGAAGAAGCAGCTGAAACCATTCCTCATACATGTGTATGTAAAACGAAGTCAGGCTGCCTTCATTGAAAAACTAAAAGAAAAAGTGGATGAAGAAGAAGTCCTGTTGCAGGTGGACTTTTCTGAAAATGCTACACTTGGTGATCAGAATGAGATCCAAACTGCGCATTGGTGCCATGGACAAGCAACTCTCTTCACAGCGCATGCTTGGATTAATGCTGATCCAGACACCAGGGAGAGCATTGTCATTGTGTCTGATGAACTACAGCACACCAAACTTAGTGTGTTCACTTTCATGGAGCACATCCTTGATAAGCTCAAGAAAAAGTACCCGTCGATCAGCAGAGTCAATGTCGTGTCTGATGGTGCCAGCTCTCAGTTCAAACAGAGGTACCTCTTTTCAAACCTTCAGAAATGGGAGGAGAGCATTGGAGTACAGTTGAAATGGCATTTCTTTGCCACCTCACATGGCAAAGGTGTGGTAGATGGACTTGGGGGAACAGTAAAGAGGTCTGTATGGAGGTTAGTAAAAAGTGGAAAGGAGATGGCATCCACACCACTGGCTTTCCACAAGGCAGCAGTAGAGCGAAATCCTTCAGTCGATGTAATCTTCATCGCTAAAGATACCATTGGAGAGAAGAAAGACCATCTGGATGCATACTGGCAAGACACGGTGCCTGTTCCTAACACACACAAAATACATTGTGTGATTCCGCATGGAGCCCATCACCTGTTAGTTAGTGATGTATCCGATGCATCCGAGTACAGACACGTCCGCATTAGAGAAGATAAAGACAATCTTGACGATTCTGTCGACAGCCTGGATGAGTCATCTGATGATGATGCAAGTGATGATGCAAGTGATGCTGCAAGTGATGCTGCGAATGATGAACTACCAATACAGATTGGGGACTGGGTGTTAGTTGCATATCAGGGGGAAAGTTTCCCTGGTGAAGTGATGGAATTGGGTACAAATACAGATGTCAAAGTCAATGTCATGCATCCAGCAGGAGGGCACTGGAGATGGCCACAAACGCCAGATACAATCTTCTACTTCCGAAAAGATGTAATCCAGAAAATCACACCACCTGTAGTTGCTGGAAACAGGGGACAGTTCAGCTTTACTTTTTAAGTACATGTAGCTTACCATATTTTCTTCAAAGTCTCGTTTCTGAAGATGGTTGATTACCATTTGTGCATGTTCTTTCCTTTAGTATCGTTCAAAAATATGTTCACTGGTCAAATGAACTGGTATTGCAAAACCAATTTAAGTTTGGTGTGATTATGTTTTAATCCTTTATCATTATTATCATTATATTGTTTAATCTTATGTAACAGCGCTTAGAACAACCTTGTATGAAGCGCTATATAAATGCAAGCTATTATTATTATTATTACTTAGTTTGCAAGTGATTAGTTTCAGCTCACCTTACTCATTGCCATGTTTTAAATATAAACTCAACAAGGTGCATTATTGTAGAGGACAGAGCCTGTGGAATTAAGGAACATTACATTGTCTAGTATCCAGTGTATAATTTCATGGAGAGCAAATTTACATGAAGTAATGTTATTTGGGTAGTATAAATTAAGAAATAGTAATCTGAAAACTAGTCCATTATCTGTACATATATAATTTGTTTAAAACTCATTTTGTAACTGTAAGGTAATTACTTCGTTAGAACTGTAAATATTAAGGGATCTAGTAACATTGCCAAAATCCACAAAAATTAACTAGAATTCTGGTTCTTACATACCTCATTGTATTTGAACTACCAATTTTAGAAGTATGAAACAAGTTTGTTAGTTTTCAGGATTTATAAAGATATTTTAGAAGTGATTGCATGGATTTGAAAGTCGCCATGGGAGAATTTAAACTGTATACAAAGTTAGAGCAATGATAATCCATTTCCTGTAATTTTACGGTCATGACATTAATTTTATACTTCATTATCACTGGCCACTGGGTGGACATTACACATTTTATCAAAGTGATCATATAATTTTGGTAATTAGAAATGGAAACCATACATGTTTTATTTCATGTTTCTTATTATTTGACATCTAACTGAAAATGGCTATGAATGATTTTCAGAAAAATGCAGTACACTTCAGAGAATTACAGTAGAATGTATGACAGAAAATGCATTTTCTTTGTGTATGTCTGACCATGTCATATGTTTTTCAAATATTCAAGGTTATTCTGCCTGTAGCTCCTGAATTATGAGTCTAATTGTTCTCAACTGATTTAATATCATACACTGGTGGAATTAAAACAACTGAATTAATACAAATTTCTTTCAGGAGTTCATAAGGTGTCTGAATGATATGTCTGTATTGCCCTAAATAACAATTGTCACTTGTACGTCCGTAACGGACAGTTTGTACATCCGTAACTGTACGTCCGTAACAAAGAAGCAGTCTAATTAATTCTTAATTAGAGGTGGAAATAATTCTTGATTTTGGATGTTTATGATCATTTGACATCTAAATGAAATGATTAAGTATAATTTTTTAGGAAAGAACCCCAAAATTCACAGAGTTTTACAGTTTAAATGCAAATGGCAGAAAAACAAATTTCTCTGCGTACGTCCGTAACGGTGATGTTTTTTGATTTTTCAAGGTCATAGTATTGATAATATAAAAAAAAAGTCTGTAATAATGTTAACCTCATTGAATGTCATACATATAATAAACTAAACCTCAGAAATGAATACTACACTGACTGGAATACCTTATTTAAGTGTCTGAAATGTACGTCCGTAATTATGGAATTGCCCATATATGAAAGTAATGCTTCATTGATTAAAAAAATATTAGAAATAAAAATGTAATGTCCCGTACGTCACACTAATATTTGAAATATGCAAATAAGATGACCCCTACTCATTAAATATGCAGATTATGCAAATTTCCACACTAAAAATCTGAACTTCAGACTATTAGCTTTTAAATTATACCAAACTTGATATGCTAAAATGAAGATGAATTTTCACCATCAAGGGGGACATTAGCTTGGACCTGCCCTCCAGCAAAAGTGTTTTGAAAAATAAATGATCAGTTATTTGTCTCTGGGAATGAACTTTTATTTATAAAATGTGAGGAATTGCTATTTTTGCCCCATAATTGTTCATGTTGTAAAGTACACAGAACTACATGTATACTGATTTTGTTTTTTGTATCACATCAAATGCATTATTAGGTTGATTGCCTTTATAATGTTCTATAAGAAACAAATGTTAAGTCTCTGTTTCATTATTCATTTAGTGGAAATGTAGACATTTTCATTAACAAAGCCTTTTAGTGGTATACAAAAGTACAGTATAACTATGCTAAATTTACTCTTCTGATATCATTCATTAGTTGCAAAATATGTTTTTCCAATACTTAAACTTGATAAGAAGAAAATAATCTGCGTTGATCCACATGTTTTACTGACAATAATTAACATGTTAATCATTTGTATTAAAAAAATCCACATGTTAAAACAAAAGTTAGTTTTGAAATACTATATGGCATATCATGTAAACTACATGTACACCAAGATAATTCCTTATCTTATTCTTAAGACAATTTCCAGAACATTACTGGTTTATGATCAATTACATTTTTGTGCAAGTCAACTATCTTTGAAAAATATAACCATATCTGCTGGAACAAATATAATTTCTTGACCGTAACCTTAAATGTGGTAATATACAAGTGTAATGTATATATGTGCCATTATAACTTGAATTTGAGGTTTTGCTAATATCATATTGATCATGCATTTCTGACAGTTATTCTAATTTTCAATAAATTAGTTTGAGCTTCATATTTTATCAAAATAAGAAAATGGAAAATTTAAATCATATACAATGTATGTCATTGTACAATAATATACTTTCATCTTTTGTAAAATGATGAAGGAAACTCTGGAAAGTCACATCGATCATCCTTTGACTGTATATAATAACAGTTTCTAATTGCATGTAATATTTGTACAAAATCTTGGATTTTGTCTATCAATATGGACTACATTCACTATCCCTTTCGTTGGGAGTTCAATTAATGCACATATTTATGGGTTTTGCTTGCAAAATCATGCAAACAAAGCGAGTTAAGATATGTTTTGAAGTGATGTTAACACCATGTAACGTCCAAAACAAAATAGGGTATGTCATAACATAATGCAACTTTGCTACAATAAATTACAGATCACAATTCTCAAATTGTAGTTATTGTAGTACTAGGTCCTTCATAATTTCACTAAAACCCTTAAAATTGTCTCTACTTTGGAGATCTGAACATATAATTATAGATAAATCAAATTTACATGTACTGTAATTGTATAATGTCATATGGTTGATAGAAGACCCCTTTCTGTGATATGAAGTTAATTTGACCATTTCAAAGAAGAATTTGGATAGATTTACATCTAAACATATACTTTCTGTATTTAAATTTTCCAAAACAGCAAAGATTTAAACCACAACTGGTCATAGAAGTGTGAAAAAAGGGTAAATGTTAACAATATGTAATGTCCGAAACACATACAAGAATCAAATTTGAATTTTTTTTGCAAGTGTCTTGCTCCAATTTTATATCATGTAAATATGTCCTATTATGTATTGTTTCCACAATTAGTTTGAACCAACAACAGTCAAACATTTTTGCATTACAAAAACTTCAAATTGCAAAATCCAAATTTTAAGGCTA
Source organism: Echinarachnius parma (assembly GCA_037951105.1). NCBI lineage: Eukaryota > Metazoa > Echinodermata > Echinoidea > Clypeasteroida > Echinarachniidae > Echinarachnius > Echinarachnius parma. Next base: position 65,227 of record JBAMJV010002633.1, on the reverse strand, counting down.
TTTTTCACTTTAAAATGACCTAAAAACTAAAATTTAAGAAACAGAAGCCCCCAAAATGGCACACATGATGTCAGAAGCCCACTTTAATTGTTTGTATTATTTGTAATGCCATTTGGAATAGTAGGATTTTAGTATGGCAATGTGAAAATATATCATATTTTTCTTTTAAATACAGGAAATCCTAAATGTTCATAGATCTATATTTTGCAGAATTGGGGATAGATTAAGCCCAGATATTTATATTTCACGAAAATATAAGTTGTGTCAATGTTAAAAAAACATGTTTGAAGTTAGTTCACTTAATTTTGACCATGTTGGTTGACACATTTGGCATCTTTAAAAAAACCAGTGCCATCTGAACCACACATCGTGAGAGACCCATGCATGCACGAGCGTGATTGCATTTGCAAATCAATCTCATAAACATTGTGCATTCTTTGTAGCCTACAAGAAAGTCGCAGTATTTTGATGAGTTAACAACATAACGAAGACTTAAACTTATAGCTTTATGAACTTTGTTTATAATGAAAATTAATTGTATTCGGTTATAAATTACTTGGTAGGCCTACAATTGGATTTATTATATATTTATTTGGTTATTTATGTATTTCCTCTCGTACTTATAGGGTTGATTGCCCCATTGATTTTTTTAAATTTTATTAAAATTAACTTAATGTCTGAATTGTTCAGTTTACCAATCATAACAAATACACTATATTAAGCCTGAGTCATGTCGGATATATTCGGAACCGGGTCCCGATAAACTTTTACCGGTCGGGAACCGGTATCCCGATAAATTTTTACCGTCGAAACTCGGACGGGTAAAATCACGCAATCTTGCAAGCATCGGCAAAAATGCACTGTTTGGGGCTTATATTGCTCTTTTTATATGCAAATAACATAACAAATACTGAGGCTTTTATGAATTTACATATCAATCTTTACGGGAAAATAGTTACAGACTATCCAGAATTAACTCAGTTTTGCAAGAAAAGTATATTTTCCGAAGTAAATTGGACCTAGAAATCGATCGGTTGTAGCTAGCTAGCAGCAAGTTTTCGAGCCGCTGTTTCATGCATATCGCTCGTATACTTTGCGTGCAGGTTACGGGTCTTTTTTCTTACGCGAGATCCTTCCGCGACGGAGCTATGTTAATTCATCCGCCATACGTTATACATGTAGCCGTTTTTTATCGATATTTTGCGTAATTGTTTTCATTGTTTTGGGGCTCATTTTTGTTTCTGTTCAGCTATCAAACGCCATGAAATCCTGTAAGTAGAATATCAAAACATTTTAAAATGTTGCAAATGACCAAAATACATATTTTGAGCCACTTTTGAATGCACTGGCTCATCAGCTGGATCATACGAAGATCCATCAGACAACTCCCCTGGAGTATCGGACTAACTTTGTGTGCACATCCGCCAATAATATCGTTCAAATGACTAGCAATTTTGTGCTTCCTGTTCAATTTCTGACTGTCAAACGAAGTAACGAACCAAGAATTTCTCGAAAATAAACAAGTGCTCTTTAAAGTAAATGATATCAATTGCCCCGTTTTTACTTGAATTCCGCTACATTAAGTGATAATCTTAATTTCTTTTTTAACATTTTTTTTTTTTTTTTCGGGGCACCGTTACCGATATAACGAAACCGGGTCCCGATTGAAACGTTCGGTAACCGGTGTGATCGACCGAACTGACTCAGCCTTACACTATACATAATGATATCCAGCGTTCGAAATTGAAATAATATACACTGTCACTGTTGAATGAACAAATCAAATAATAATTGTTGGAGACACTCAAACTACACTATTGATAAAGTTGTATCTCATAAACTTATTTGTAAGCCTGGGGCCCGGCCCGGATCGCCGGGCCAAACCCGCCGGGTTTGGCCTTTTTGCCGGGTCCGGGCCGGATCCGGGTTGGAGAGATGATTGCCAAAACCCGGGAAAAAAAATCCGGAAAAAAGCTAGGGCCTATTTTGATGGATGTGCCGATGCGTAACCGATGCAAAATGCAATGCGATATGGCTGCTTATAAAACTTACTCAGTTTTCAAAGATTTCTCTCCTTGTCTTTCCTCAATAAAGATGTGGTTATGTTATGTTTGCGTCTTGTCTTGTTTGTTTTGTTATTATATTCTCCCGATTACTGCTAGAGTACAGTGAAATGATGAATGAAAGAGAGAGAGAGAGGGAGGGGGAGAGAGCAAAGAGAAATGTATGCCTGATCGTTGAGCGATGAATTTGAAGAGAAACAAGAGAGAGGGGGAGAGAGACATTTATTTGCTGATAGCGCGCATTGGCTAGCCAGAAAATGTGATCTAGCCTGAGCTGTCGTAGTCTAGATTCAAGTCTCTTTTCAGGTTTTTACTATCGTATTTATCGAAGCATACCTACTCCATATCATATTCATAGAATTTGGACTTCATAAATAGTAAGTGGATGAGACTAAGGGGAATTTATAGGGTATAGTTAAATCAACATCAATTATCTAATTACACATTAGTTGGTAGATTTGGAATTGACGTTTGTTATTGTCTGGAAGAAGTGCAACAAAAAACAAGTAGCATAATCGTATCAGTCATCCAGAAAAGAAAAAGCAAAATAAAAGTGACTTAAAGTGATCCAGGTAAAGTGTCAGATATTGCAGAAAATGACATTTGAGACTTCAATCCTATATCAATATCATTGTAAAATACAATTGAAAGATTTGTGAAAGTTTGAAGGAAAACGAACACTGTTTACCTAGTGAAAAAAACGAATATTGAGTTCATATTTTATCACCGAATACTGATGGCTTGTCGTAGAATTGCAACAGTTATAACTGGCAGCCTATGACGATATATCCGCACCCGTGTATGTTTACATTATGCGGTATACAACATTCCTGGAATTCCGGCACGTGTTGGATCAAAGTTCTCTAGGTCGGGAATGTTTCCCACGCTCGGACGTATCCAGCTGAAACAAGTGTACTTTTTTTGAAAAGCGTTGACAAACGCTTTTCAAATAATGATAATTATCTTCATACTAAAGGGACATTTGAAAAAATTTAACCCTATTTTATTCTTCTCTTACCATAAGCTAAACAACACGGCAGAAGAGAAACGAGGAAGCTTCAATTATTTTTCGTGGAGTTAGACACTTTACCTGGATCACTTTAAGTTATCAAAAATAATTATTCCTTTTCTTTTTATATAAACAATTAAATATTTGAGGACAGAGAGGGAGTAATATAATCAATTTTGAAAACCCCAAAATCAAAATTCCCTGCCAGAAAGCAAATTATCAAAATCAAATGAAGTGGTTCATCTTTCATGTGAAAACGAGGTCTGAAAGCCGAGACTACACTATCTGAGTATCATTTGGAGTCTGGTGTACGTGACTTGAAGATCCTATTTCAGTCGGTCATCATGAAAGAGCCATTGTGATGAGTGTTGGGAGAAATTGTTGACAAGAAAGCAGGGAGAGAGGATTGAGGTTTGTGGTGCAATCTAACAAGTGGGCGTGGCCTGGGTCTTCTACCACTTGTTTTTTTCTTAGTCGCTCTAATTCTTTATATTGATTGGCTTGTTTGTTCAGCAATCAGCAGCCATGCATGTATACGTGTTGAATGAATTGAACTTGAGATGTGTATGGTGAGACGTAATGTACTGAGTGTGGCCTTAAGATGATGGAAGTGTTAGTCTAGGTTTTAGGACTCTATCCGTGGTAATACCACGAATCTGTACGCTCGGCCGGTGAATCTGACTGGTACACATACGCGATATGGGGGAGAGGTGTACAATAGAGTCTAGAACCTAGACTAGGGAAGTGTATTCACAGTCAACTACAGGTTCATCAAGAGGTGACATGACTGGTGACCTTCTTGTAATTTGATTGGTCGCTTGCCGACCAATCCTAAAATGGATATAGAGTTCTGCATGCAGCATGTGTTGCCAGCTACTACACATACACTCGAGAGACTGCATGGTACTGTAATAGTGCACACACACAACACTCTCAATTATGCAACACACACGTGCATACATATTATCAACACACAGCTAGCAGACTGTGTGTCCATCCAGAGTTATACAAAATCTATGGTGATGTCACACATCTTAGAAGAGAGATAAAAGCTTGCTCACGATGCACTGATGCTCATAGTCATGCATATCAAACACACACACAATACAATTCTGCAGTCGTGTAAACATGTAAAAGTGGCTTCGATCGAGTTGTCAATGCCCTCTTCTTATCTTTTGATCCGAGGCCGTTCGGAGAAAAGCGCAAATCCAATTACAAGATAACGAGTTACGACCGCACCAGGGTCCTCATCAGGTCATAGGACGAAGGTCAGACCTATTAAAAGGCAATATAAACAGCAAAGCTTTCAATTATAATTTTACCGGGTTCCGGTCCGGGTTGGGTTTTTCTCTTCCGGGCCCCAGGCTTACTTTTTTGGCTGTCGTAATTGGCCGACAAGGTACTTACACTAACCAATTATTTTACAGCTATATCACTTTTAAATAATGAATGTAATTAATGTAATTTACAAACATGTACAGTGTAAACCAAATAATGTCTTTCTCTTGCACAGTTAAACAATTAATTAATTAATTTTGTTTTGTTTCCGTGAAGGCCTATCAATAACATTAACAAGTATGAACATTTTGGAGTCTTTTGATTGAGTGGCAAAGATCGAAGAGGCCGAGAGCGCATGAAAGATAACTTTCAAGCGTACTTTTTCAGTCAACGCGCTCAATCTTTATTATCACGTGCAACTACTCGCAATAAAATGTATGTTCTTATTTTGTTACACTTTCGGTCGCTCATTGCAGTTTGATAATGTCTTGTTCATGTCATAATTACTATCCTAAATTGTGCGAGTGCATCATTATATCAGCCATTCCATTGTGACTCGCGTGACATTTATACAAACTTCCACCCTTGTTAAGGTTAAGTACATGAAAACTTTAATTTGCAGACCCGTTATTTTTACATATTTCAATCAATGTATTGACCATACACATTGTTAAACAGAAATCTTTGATTTTAAGTCATTCTTGTTGGAGATATTTCATTTTTTCTGTTGTGACTCGCGTGACACGACACTATTGAAGGTTTCTGACCTTACTGTACTTGACTGGATTTTCGTATGAAAGTACTTGTCCCATTTACACCAAATTTTCTGGAGTTCATTTTGAGACATTAGGCAATAATAAGACAAAATTTTATTATCCCTTGACTTTTCTTTTCAAGTCAATCGCCATTTGAAAATGTGACTCGCGTGACACATGATTGTGCCTCGCGTGACAAGTGTCATTTGGGACTAAAAGTTGAACCAATTATCATGATTTTATAAAGTAAAATAAGCCAAATTGTTAACATAACATATCATTTATGGTCAGTTACATCACATACATCTTTAATATGAACAAATTATTTAATCCAAGCTCCGATGCGAGCTCTTGGAACTTTTCCTCTTTTTTCCCCCTTTAAATTAATAGTTCTGGGAATTAGTCTTTCTTTTGCAGCTAATTCTCTTTTTCTTTCTTATTTAACTACTTTAAAATCAAAGTCAAACTTTCCCTTAGGTTTACTTGAATTTTTGGATTTGTGTCCAGAAGTTCTTCTTGAAACTTGAAAGTCACTTTGATGCACTAAGAGTCCCTAATTCTTCTTACAAATAATGTTCATATAATCTTTTTTCTGTCTTATCTATCATTGCGATGTCTGATATATAATATTTACTGGCCTTGAGTGGTATATCACGAAAGAACAAGCCAGTCAATATTATTATTATTATACATACTATCCAGAGCAAAACATAAATAAACAAAAACATACATCTTACTCCGCCTTGTTCAGTGAAGAAGACCAACGTATTGAATCTCAAATTACTGATTAAACATTTTCAACCCATGAAGGGCCATTTGCGCGTACTATAGCAGAGGTGCGATTTATGTATTCATACGTCACAATTAGACACGCGCAAAGCCATTCATATGTCATTAATAAACGCGCGTATGAATTTGCGCACTTCCGCGCTGGATTGAATATCAGTTTCATGGAAGGGTAATATCATCTGATATTGAATGGCAAATACACATTTTGAGAGCTGCATAATACACGTTAGGATAGTAATATCATAACAATATTGAGCGCTATGACTGACAAACCCAAGACGGAAACAAAATACATGTTTTATTGAATTGAAAAACTGGCCTGTGTGTAATAAAAAAAACAATTATCAACTGTTTTGTTTTCTTTGAGCAAATTACATCACTTTAGAGTTAAATCAGCTTAGCCCAACAGAAGTTGACAATCCAGATAAAATATAGATTACTTATTGTATGTATTGTATCTCTTTATTTATCAAATAATGTGATAATTAGAATAATTTACATACATTATTTTAAAGGCAGAGTTCATCTTTTTTCAAACAAATTCTCTTATTTTCACTGTAAAATGTGACTCGTGTGACAACCCTAAAAATCTTATAGCATGACTTTGTTCTGGCATTTTTCATAATGAAGGGGTTTACATATGGAAATCTTCTTTGCTGGTATGATTGAGGACCCCAAGATCCTCAAAGTCATTACCGTATTTGTCGGTGTATTAACCGCACCTTTTTTCTCCAAAAAAAAACTCCAAAATGGGGGGAGCGGTCAATACACGGAGATAGGAAAATTGTACACGCAAATTGCCTAGCCAGCGCCGGGCCTTAATTACGATGCGGTTAATACACGGAGATAAGATTCACAAGTGACCAAAGTCCACCTCAGCAAGGCATTCATACTCGTACGATGCACGGAAAATACAAGCATATTCCCCCCAAAACAAGTCATGCAGTGTCTTTTGTTTCTCTTTTACCTCTTCCTAAATATTGCTCGTTGTTGCTGCGAAAGCGGCTTGGAAGATTCACGATCTTAACGTACGAATCCTAACATGCACCCGCGCGATCGACTGGCCGAGCAGCAAGCTCAGGCGGGAATTCTCTTTCCCGACGCGACCCCAAGCCAATGCTGACCATCTAAAGACTAAAAATCAAGAATTATACTATCAAATTTTTTTTTTTTCATGGAAAAATGGCCAAAGTTGGGGGTGTGGTTAATACATCGGAGCGGGTAATACACCGACAAATACGGTAATTACAATTCATACAATCTACTACTTTTGAAGCAATTCAAAATATGGACATATTTTTGAGACTCGCGTGACACATTTTGAGGGTGTTTTCCAATCTGAAATATTGTCAAGCTGGTAACGTATAAATGTAAAAACCAACTTGATATGGTAAAATGGGTGTAAAATAAGATACAAAAAATGATGTATCTGCAGATAAAAGAACATGCTTTAAATAGTGTGACTCGTGTGACAACCCTAAGAAACCTTAGCGTGACTCGCGTGACATTATTGTTCTGGTGTTTTACATAATGAAGGGGTTTACGTATGGAAATCTTCTTTGCTGGTATGATTGGGGACCCTAAGCTCCTTACTATTTATCAACAGCAGTTCATATAATCTACTACTTTTTTAGCAATCTAAAATATGGACATATTTTTGTGACTCGCGTGACACTTTTCGAGGGTGTTTTCAATCTAAAATATTGTCAAGCTGGTCGCATAAAAATGTAAAAACCAACTTGATATGGTAAAATGGGTGTAAAATAATACTAAATACAAAAAATTATGTATCTGGGCAGGTCCAAGCTATTTGACTTGTGACGTACGGGACATTCACAGCTTTCAATTGAATATTATTCAAAGGAAGGAGCTATGATCTGGAATCTTGTTGGTGCTTTGGAAAGCTACTTGTAGTCCCTTCCTAAAATGCAAAAAAAAATATTCAAAATGCTCGTTAAAATTTAATTATGCTAATAAATATGCAGCGTGACGTACGGGACCAGAGAAATTATGACTTAAAAAAAAAAATGTGTATTGTGAAAACTCTCTGAATCTACATGGCAGATAACAACTTATTCCTGATATATATATCAGGAATAAGTTGTTATCTGCCATGTAGATTCAGAGAGTTTTCACAATACACATTTTTTTTTTATGCATTTAGTAACCATTAATATACGCACTGCAAAAAACAAAAAAAATGTATGACCTTTTATCCCTTGATAATTAATGAAAGAAAATAGGTATGCGCGTGACGTACGGGACATGTGACGTACGGGACATTTTTCCCTCATGTTTTATTTGTCATTTTCCTGCTTTTATTTTTAAATCTTTGGGTCCATTTTGCAATATATTTGTTCTTATTGTATTTATTCAATATTGTGATGATTTAAAACTCAAAAACAGCTTCCGCAATACATTATGATAAGACTTTAACAAATTGAAGCTCCGAAATCCGATAATTTGCATTAATTATGCTAATTACTAATTAAGAATTAATATTTTATTTGGCTTCAAAAGATGTGGGATACATCTATCTGATGTAAATTACTTTCAATATTGACAAAAAAAAATTGAATATGAGAAAATTAAACAGAATTATCATAAATTTGGCAACTTACATGAAATCCTACACATGGGACTATTTAGAAGAAAAACTAAAAATATTTTGTGCCTTTTTAGCACTTTCTTGCAGTGTTTGAACCTGTTTGGAAGGTCTCGGTGTACTGAACCAATGTAATACATGTACTATATTTCCTTCATTGACATGCAGTTTCCCTACTCAAATTGACTGTCTAGTATTTTAGATAATTATTTAAAGGTAATTATGAGGTATTTCAAAGTTCCCCTCCAGACACATTTTCATCAGTATGTAGCTATAACGCGAAGTATGATGTGGTAATTATGTAATTACTTTTAAAGGTAACTCCTAAAGGTAAGACCTATTTATTCTGAAATTTTTAAGAGTATCTAAGCAAGAATTATTATGATAATCAGTGGTAAAACACAAAACAAATAATTTTCACCTGGCTTGCCATTGCTTTTAAGCCTGGGTCGGAACGGACGGAATACCGGAATCCGTCCGGTGTGTGCGTGTTCCGGTAATGTTTTCTCCATTCCGGTATTCCGATGAAAATCACGGAAAACCTCTTTTTCCTCAAAAATTCATATTTTGTAGTAGAAAACTAACAGAAGAAAACAGATGACAAAAAAGTACAAGAAAGACGATGTCGAATGCAACTTACAATGACAAGAAATCCGCTGCGTTTATATGAAAGTCGATCTAACGATCGACTAGGCTAGCTACCCCGGCGCGCCCCGCACAGTCATGCAGCTGCTAGCGCTATCAGTCAGAGCTAGCTAGCTGCGCCGTACCAATATGTCATCAAAACGTTTCTCAAACGTTGACATCCAGTCCGCCCTCTATCGATATCGGTACTAATAATGCTCCGACACAGCCCGCCATATCACTTGTATACTTTGTGTGCAGGTTATGGGTCTATTTTCTTGCGCGAGATCGATCCGCCGGGAATTGGGGAAATCCCCAGCGGATGGATCTCGCGTAGGAAAATAGACCCTATAAGCCTGCACGCAAAGTATAAGTTAGTGTTGACTTATTCGTGTCGTTGTATTAGCTTCAGTTCATGCAGTTTCGAGCGAGTTAGAAAATGTTCGAGATATAATCAGCGCATTTTTGTTGTTGCTGTTTTTGCAGGTAATTGTTGTCGTATTTATTTAAAAAGCCATACAAACATGTAAGTAAAATAAGAGTAGGGACACGGATTTTCCGTTTCAAAAAAAGGCCTTTTCCGTTTCACAAAATCGGGAATTCCGTTTTTGCCTGCCTGAAAAACGGAAATTCCGTTTTGCCATAGACTTTGTACATGTGAAAAACTGCAAATTCCGTTTACCATCAAACGTATACAAAATTCAATGAGTATGGTAAAATCATTATTTTCACCCACAAATCATCCAAATTTGGGGGAATGTGTCATGCCTGATATCAGAAATGACTTACGACAGGCCAGAGAGTAGTTAGGCTATTCAATAATATAGGTATTTATTGTGAAAACTTACCGATTTTCTCTCGCTTCAACTTCAAGCTTTCATACGTATCACTATCAGCGTGCGACGTCGTGTCGTAATCGAATTCCGTACCATTACCAAAGCCGTAGTATACCCCGGAAGGAACGCGGAAGTATTGTTATACACGTGTGCGCGATCGCGCATAATTGCCGATAGAGGGCGGACTCGATGTCAACGTTTGAGAATCGTTGAGGCGCTCTACCATCTTTGGTATTACGTACAGTATGTGTGTAGTGTCATACACGTACGGGTGACACAAAGCAGCTGCATGACTGTGCGGGGCGCGCCGGGGTAGCTAGTCTAGTCGATCGTACTCGCCGCACCGCGCGCTAGAGCGGATTTCTTGTCGTTGTAAGTTGCATTCGACATCGTCTTTCTTGTACTTTTTTGTCATTTGTTTTCTTCTGATAGTTTTCTACTACAAAATATGAATTTTTGAGGAAAAAGAGGTTTTCCGCGATTTTCCGTTTGAGAACTCATTTTCCGTTTCAAATGGTCAATTCCGCGATTTTCCGGGATTTTCCGCGATCGCGGAAAATCCGTGTCTCTATAAGAGACATTTTCGTTCCTTTTCGGCACTTTTTAAGAGTGCAACTTGCTTGCAAAGTCAAGGCAGTTGAGTTGGCCTGTCTCGCAGCGCGGGGCCTGCATGCCTGCGCTGCCGAAACCATGGCAGACCTTCTAGTGCGTGTTCGTTCCGTATCATTCATTGGCAGATTTTTTTTTATCGGAACACCGGATTCCGACCGGCACAACACCGGCGGATTCCGGAACAAAAAAATTCCGACATGACTCAGGCTTAATTGCTTTAACACTGAAAATGTCCCGTACGTCACACTTTTGTCCCGTACGTCACATGTCTTAATTAGCTAATAAAATCAAAACGAAAAATGCTGTTTTCATAAAACTTAGCATTTATCAAGAGTATGATAAATTAGAACTTCACAAAATATGAAAGGAAAAAATTAAGTGTTTCATACTGAAATATAAACAAAAGGTGTTCATTTGTGTGACGTACGGGACATTGCAGTTTGGACACGCCCTTATTAGCATAATTAATTGCTAGTGATTATTGCTAGTGATTAGTTTTACTAGTCCCCATATATGAAATTAAAGCTTGATTGATAAAATAAAAATTAAAAATAGAAATACAATGTCCCGTACGTCACGCTAATATTTGAAATATGCAAATTAGATGCTCACTACTCGTTAAATATGCATATTATGCAAATTTCTGTACTAAAAATCTAAACTTCAGACTTTTAGCTTTGAAATGATACCAAATTTGTAAAGCTAAAATGAAGATGAATTTTCACCATCAAGGGGGACATTAGCTTGGACCTGCCCATCTACAGATAATGGAACATGCTTTAGATAGTGTGATTAGAAAAAGTACAAAATAGGCCTAATTTTTGTAGCAAATTTGATCTCTGTTCTGGGAGGTGTAACTCGGTTGTTAGAATGTGAAAGGCGGTGAAAATTCAGATTTAAACCCTTTGAACATATACCTAGCCAGACATGAATTTTTTTAAAAATTGGTTGAACTTGAAATTTTAATCCCCGGGTGCCTAGTTACACGGAATGGCTGATATAGTTAAGACCGAGTTAGGACACCTTGGAGGCAGACTTAAGTTTTATCCTAAGTTGGGCCATTCTTTGAAAAGTGAAATTTTTTCGGAAAAATTGAAGTTGTATTTTTCTGTTGTTTTCTTCCATTTTTAGAATGATCCATGTGTAAAGTTTCATGAAATATATTATTTACATTAAATAAAGCAACGCTCGAAATTGGCGTAGGCCCGATGGCCCGGGGCCAGTAAAAGTTGCGGTCGGGCCAGTAAAAACATGAAAATGCCAAAGTTTGGTGGCCCGATCGGGCCACCAAATGTTTAAACCATAAGAAGACAACATCAAGGAATATGAATCTCAAGTTTGACACCTCTTAAAAACACTTTAATTGTGATTTAAATATTTGCAAGAAATGAAAAGGACGGACATAAAAAGTCGCAAGCGCACTTGCGCTAGTTGAATTAATCCTTATTTATGCCTACAAATATGTGCTATTTCCTCATATGAACACTCTCCCTTGAATTATCTACTTCTTGCATGATAAATCATGGTAAAATTAAACAACTTCCAGAGGTGTGTAATGACTAAAAGTAAAAGCATATGCTTATGCTGTTTTCTTAATTTCCCACACACCCCCTGGAAGCCTTTGCAACATGTAGAATATAAACATATAACAACCAATCCACAGAGGGAGTATGTGTGCATACTAAGACCTATCAAAACACATGTCTAACTTTTCACATTCATTCATATTGCAAAGTGCAGTGTGCTTGCCTTTGCGATACCTTCCGCGATACCGTCAATAAAGGGGAATAATTTCATCTTTCGGATCATTATTCATATTTTTGAAGGTATTAGAAAGAATCATTTTTACAAGGTAGAGACTTGTGACTACATGTACTTGGAATTATTTTAGCTTGTAAAATAACAAAGATTTAAGTGATTTCATTTCCCGATTTGAAAGGTTATCTTAGCTATGCTCAGTCCCATGTGTGTGTTTTTGTGTTGGAGATTGTATGGACCATAAAATAACAAAATCGTACATGGAAAAGAGCTTAGTTTCATCAGTTGATGACTCTTAGATAAAACTGCTCGATTCTAGGTTTTGTTTTGTTTATTCAGTGATGGATTTCTTTAATGATGGTGGTAATTTTAACACATAACTTCCATAATTTACCAATTAATGACCAAGTAGTCATGACCATTGTTTTTCTTTGTTTGTAAATTTTATTTTCGGGCCACCAGAAAAAAAGATAATTTCGAGTGCATTGGAATAAAGTAACAAATGAGGCTAAACATTGCCCAGTACCCTGAAACTATGAATATGGTTATTGTTTTAATTTTACTTTTGTTTTTCCTTATTTTTTTCGGGCCAGTAGATTTTGGTTTCGGGCCACCAAAATTGGAAAAATACTAATTTTACTGGCCCGACCGGGCCACCAGCAAAAAAAGTTAATTTCGAGGGTTGAATAAAGACACTTTCATACTCATTTGCATAAATTTACATATTTCAATATTTTTCTAAAATCATAACCCAGAAAATAATCAAGATATCGAAAGGATAGTTAGCAAGCTTATTCTTCTCACTTTCCTGTACATGCTGATACCAACTTTGTAAAAATTGAACCTTTCATTCCTTTCTAAACCTGATATTATAAAATTCCCATTTTTCCATTCATATTGTACATGTCACACACGTGACCACCCCAAAATGTCACACAGTGACTAGACATTACCACGTAATTAAATGCAATAAAAAACAATGGTTTGATAATTATTATTCATTGCTAATTTTGTACTTACAGATCTATAATACTTGTCTGGTAATAAGATGAACATTGTAGCTTTTCATATTTCAAAGGATTTCCCAAATGAAATTGAGTTATGAAAAAAGCGCTCCGTGCGAAGTCACACACGTGACCCATGCCATTTGACCTCTGACATTGAATAACGTAATCCTTATAAAATCTTTTGTGTTAAGTCTGAAAGACTTCAACATATTCAAGTCACATACAAAGTAAAAATCATTATACCTCTTATACTTACTGAAATATAAGCATCCTATTTCAAAATTGTTCATGTTTTGGGTGACACACGTGACCAAGAATGGCCCAGTTGTGGCTTTCAGAATACAAATAACTCATTTGCATACGTGTCTTATCTTGTTAGCTCATTTGCATACGTGTCTTAACTTTTTAGCTCATTTGCATACGTGTCGTAACTTTAGGATGTCCTAAGTTAGGACATGTCTTAAAGGGTGACTAAATTAAAAATAAAAAACGCTTTGGTTGATCTAGATGATAATGAATACATCACATCTGTTGACTATTTGATGTACATTTTTGTCATATTTTTTATATTAATTTTTCTATTCATTTTTTCTACCTGCTCAGCTTCACCCCTGAAAAACCCTGCCAGAAGCTATTGTCTTGACTTCTCTGACCTCACAATACCATTCCATCAGTCAGCTAGATGAACAAAAGACATTGGTATGTCAACTGACCACCAGTTTTAAGCTGTTTACAATAGTATTGTAAGCTTTATACAATGCCCACTCACCATGAAAAGAAGGTTTCAATGAAATACAGTACTCAGTGGGTGAGAACATATCTTTTGTAAAGCTGATCGGTGGTTGAATGGTATTGTGATGTCAGAGAAGTCAATTGTGTAGGTTTTTTTTAGGGGTGGATCTTAGCAGGTACATGTAGAATAAAAATAATAGAAAAAAATAATATAAAAAATATGACAGAAATGTACATGAAATAGTACAGATTTATCATTATCCTAGATCAACCAAAGCGTTTTTATTTTTTAATTTAGTCACCCTTTAAGTCCTGTTTTCAGAATACAAATATAGTTAAGACTCATAACTTAGGACAAAATCCATGACTTAGGACATGTCTTGTCTTTTCAGAATGCCCCCCTGGTGCATGTATATTGCGCGATACACCAGCTGCATGTACAGTGAGTAGGTAGTCTGGCCAAGGAGGTACTAATCTACTATCCTTGGTCTGGCTGTATAACTATAAGTCGACTTACGCGCAGAATTGAGTGACCTTACCGGTACCAATTGCCGACGAGTTTTCGGGGTCATCATTGCAGCGATCAAAGGAATATGACAAGGACTACCGTAATAAATCATCAATTTGAGGTAAGTTATCCTTCTTTTTAGCCTCAGTCATTTCACCATTTGCAATATTGAAGCCCATGCATTTCATATTTCGTAAGCATGGTAAGTATGAACCCAGATATAGAATTATAAAGTAGTAAAAAAAAATGTTTTCATACTAATAGTGTGTTTACCGTTATACCCACGGTAAACACACTACACTCTCTACAGTATTCCAGGTGCCTAACCTATCCAGGCGCCATGCGAAGTACGGCGCCTGGCAAACTGTAGTGTGTTTACCGTAGGTATAACGGTAAACACACTATTAAAACGTTTTTTATTACTGCTTTCTAATTCTATATCTGGGTTCATACTTACCATGCTTACGAAATATGAAATGCATGGGCTTCAATATTGCAAATGGTGAAATGACTGAGGGTAAAAAGAAGGATAACTTACCTCAAATTGATGATTTATTACGGTAGTCCTTGTCATATTCCTTTGATCGCTGCAATGACGACCCCGAAAACTTGTCGGCAATTGGTACCGGTAAGCCTAAGGTCACTCAATTCCGAGCGTAATTAAGTGGTCGGTCGACTATGTACATAGCCACTATACTCACTGTACATGCTGGTACCATAGAAGTATGACTCCAACACTGCCGTTGTATAACTAGAAGGTAAACTGTATCGCGCGCAGTGACCGTACCCTGTAGATTTTGTACATAAAACAATGGCGGGCAGTATTGAAAGGAGGAACTTCGTCACAAAACTGCATTGTGGGGAAATGATATGACAAAACAATAGGAATGTGCGTAAGGCGCGCACTTTACCAAGCGCACTCACACTGTACATTTTCTATGGCAAAGATGTCATAAGCGCGTACATTTGTGATTTTGCGCGCGATGAATTTGTAAACAATTTTTGCCCTTGGCTGAGACAGTGATCCGTGTATGAAGGGCGACTGTACTGCAAATATTGAGCATTCATAAACATACTTATTTAACACAAAATGTAACTAAAAAAGTGGTCTTATTGATGGAGTAGAAAAGGGCAACACAAATTGATTACGCTAGATAAAGAGGTGGTGAATATTTCACCGCTCAATGGGATGTATTTTATTATTAAATTCCAGATCAATTTCGAAATACACAGCCTGTCATACTTTTGATGACGTTTTGTGACGTAGCTAAACTGCTTCTAATCGCATACATGCCTTAACCATCATGGCGGCCGAGTTTACCCCCCTGGCTGGTACATGTCAGTGCATGTATGCGTGATACACCAGCTGTACAGTGAGTAGCACACAAGGGAGCAGAACTATGCTGCCCTGTACGGGAACAATGTGGGCCAGTACAGAAAAAGTTTGTCAAATTTTCACGCAAAATTCTGAACTTAAATTCAGCAAAATCAATCAAAACTGGCCCTAAAAATGTTACAAGTATTATTTGAACTTACCAAAATGGTCCAAATTGTTCTTCAAATGTCGAAAGAGGGAACAATCTGCACAGTTTTGGAAAATCAAAAACCCGAGTCCTGCTCAGGAGTGATCCGTCTCTGAAGTGTTGCTGCTATCTGGATGACTATGTACAAGGGGAAGACTGGACACTGCGCCGGTTTTGTACAGTGATCAATGAAACGCTGAATTTCGTACATGGGGAAGGGCGCCCCCTAGCGTTGGGTAGGTAAACTTCTTGTTGTTTTCGTGCGTAGCCATTGAAAACACAATAGGGAACTGGTAGTGAAGTATCAAATTCCTTCTTATTTTTGCTTTTTTATCTCAAAATGTACACCAGATATTAAAAGGAGTTTGTTTCTAAGCTTGTCTGTTTACAGGTGAAAATTTCCAAGAAATCTTTAATAGTAGACATGCAGAATCAACATTCACGTACAAGTTTCTTAATTTGCTTGCTGTTAAAAAAGAACTCGTGTAGGCCTACATCATCAGGATTGTTGCTGTTACCTGTGTCATGGTTTGAAATCAAAAGAGTAACTTTTATTTAAATAACTCTTTTCTCTTTATATGAAGAATTGTTGTTAACAAGAGTGTCACATCCGAAACACAAGCATTTTGTTAACTGCGGCGCAAAAAATCCAAGTCAAGTTAAAGTCATGCAGGAAATCTGGTTCCTCTTTTCACTTTCTTCTCCAAATTCGCAGATTAAAACATAATGTTCACTTCTCATTTTCTATGCAAAAAAATACAGAAAAAAAAAGAAAAAGATTTGAGGATTTGAAAATGTTCATCTTTGTTGACAAATTTGCTCCAAAAGCAGAAATATTAAAAAACAAGTGTGCCTTATGTCTGCATGTATTTCAAGTTCATACTTCTAGTAATCTAAATCCTGATATTTCATTTCATTCACCACATGGATACATAAATATGAAATATGAACTTTTATGTGAAAATGTTATAAATCAAACTAGGGACAAACAATTAATGAAATTAACTCCTGTCCATGTGGATATCAGGATTAGATTACTAGAAGTATGAACTTGAAATATATGCAGACATAAGGCACACTTGTATTTTTTTTATATTTCTGCTTTTTGAGCAAATTTGTCAACAAAGATGAAAATTTTCATATCCTCGAATAAGCCTGAGTCATGTCGGAATTGTTTTGTTCCGGAATCCGCCGGTGTTGTGCCGGTCGGAATCCGGTATTCCGATAAAAAAAAAACCTGCCAATGAATGATACGGAACGAACACGCACTAGAAGGTCTGCCATAGTTTCGGCAGCGCAGGCAGGCCCCGCGCTGCGAGACAGGCCAATTCAACTGCCTTGACCTTGCAAGTTGCACTCTTAAAAAGTGCCGAAAAGGAACGAAAATGTAAGATTATTACGATCGCACCTATTCTAGACTATCTCTTATTTTACTTACATGTTTGTATGGCTTTTAAAATAAATACGAGAACAATTACCTGCAAAAAAAGCAACAAAAAAAAATGCGCTGATTATATCTCGGAACATTTTCGCGCACGTATTCATCGTACGCTTTCTCCCTGCGCTCTAATATCAATACTCTTCGACTTTCGTGCTTGACTCAATCACCCATATGTTTGCATGTGCTTGTCAGCGGCACCGCGGGCTGCGATGCCGTCTACATGGTCTATGGCAGTAGCTTCAGATACGGAGCGCAATACAGACAATGCGTAACCACAGACTTATACAGTATTCAGCTCTATGCGAAACTCATTAGTATAGAGTACAAGAATCGCCATTCACGGAACACTAATAAATGCTTCACGAAAATGTCCAAGACCTTCTCATTTATGATTGGTAAGATTTAATAAAACATACATGATATTATTAAGATATTCTTTATGTATTACATTGTTTCATCGGAATACCGGAATGGAGAAAACAAAACCGGAACACGCACACACCGGACGGATTCCGGTATTCCGTCCGTTCCGTCCGTTCCGACCCAGGCTTATCCTTGAATCTTTTTTTTTTTTATTTCTGTATTTTTTTGCATAGAAAATGAGAAGTGAACATTATGTTTTAATCTGCGAATTTGGAGAAGAAAGTGAATTGAGGAACCAGATTTCCTGCATGACTTTAACTTGACTTGGAATTTTTGCGCCGCAGTTAACAAAATGCTTGTGTTTCGGATGTGACACTCTTGTTAACAACAATTCTTCATATAAAGAGAAAAGAGGTATTCAAATAAAAGTTACTATTTTGATTTCAAACCATGACACAGGTAACAGCAACAATCCTGATGATGTACACGAGTTCTTTTTTAACAGCAAGCAAATTAAGAAACTTGTACGTGAATGTTGATTCTGCATGTCTACTATTAAAGATTTCTTGGAAATTTTCACCTGTAAACAGACAAACTTAGAAACAAACTCCTTTTAATATTTGGTGTACATTTTGAGATAATGGCTACGCGCGAAAACAACAAGAAGTTTACCTACCCAACGCTAGGGGGCGCACTTCCCCATGTACGAAATTCAGCGTTACACAAAATCCGCGAAGTGTCCAGTGACAGTCTTCCCCTTGTAGTGTCTTTGCTATCATGTATTTCCCGCAAGCTTCCCACACCACGCGTGTTACCGTATCCAAATTCTGACACGGCGTATCCGATCGTATCCGACATGCTTGCAGATCGCGAGTTCGCTTGTTTTGGACAATAATAAGCGGCCTCCGCACGTTGCGGGCGGGCTTTCTTTGTTTACGATGGGACATCGAGCAGGAACAGAAACAAATGGAACTTATATGACGATTTTTGTAAGTATGACTTATCATTTTGAAAATGAAATTTTGTACAATAAATCATAAAATCAGCTTCAATCTAGGTATGCATTTGTTGACTTTAGATAGGCTGTTATTTTCTCTCTGTTTGTAGTTCAAATTGTGTCCCATAGATTTTTCCACTCTGACATCTGTGCAGTAAATGGTCCTATCAGGACCATTTACAATACATTGTTGATGTGGTGAGTAGGAAGTCTGGCTATGCCTATGTATTGTGTAAGTCGACCGACCACTTACGCGCGGAATTGAGTGACCTTACCGGATGAGTTTGCCGACAAGTTTTCGGGGTCATCATTGCAGCGATCAAAGGAATACGACGGGAATACGACAAGGACTACCGTAATAAATCATCAATTTGAGGCAAGTTATCCTTCTTTTTTACCAAATTATATATGATGTACGGTAGGTTGAGGTATGTGTACATAGTTAGATCTAATTTGTTTTTTTACATTTCACATTTAAAGTGGAATAATCACCTCGTCGCAAAATCAACCCAAAATTTCGAGCGACGTATCACACACTGTCAGTTACCAGGGCCCAGCCCCAGGCGTCGTGCTTTGCACGGCGCCTGGATAGGTTATCGATGGACATATTGTAATTTGTATTTTTGGGGGCCACCCTTCCCTGTATTATAAAAATATCAATTATCAAAATATCGTGCACACAAAAGTGCAAGTTTGGGGGCTCTGTATAGTTAGAGCTGCGGTAACTGTGATCAGCGCCGTGCGTTTAATTCCGCACGGCGCCTGGTTAGGTTGGAGCTGCGGTAACGTTACCTGCGCCTGAGCCTGGCTGAGCTAGCTGCGCCTTGTGCCTGAGCTGAGGGCGAAGCGGCTTGTGCTTTTACGTGCTGTGAGTGTGGCTGAGCTGAGGCTGAGCGTGCTTGATTAGATCGGTGTGGGCTACAGTCAGTGAAGTCTTTAAAGAGAAAGTTGGCATATGATCATCCGTCTCGTTCACCCGGCTCTGTTTACGTACACATGACATGTATAATGACAAATTTAGTGGTTTATTCTCTGGTATAGATCCATCCAAGATAAGTCATGATTCTAGACCCATTTGGAGTATTTCACAAGACGACAAGTCGCATATTATTGCGAAACTGCATATAAAAAGCCGTATACGTATACCGGTCCAACGTCCATGCATTATAACGTTAACGTACGTACGTACGTACCATATACGTACGTACGCGCGCGTATCGCCGGTGTGGCCAGGGGGGGTAAACCAGGGGGGGTAAACTCAGCCGCCATGATGGTTAGGTATGTATGCGATTAGAAGCAGTTTAGCTACGTCACAAAACGTCATCAAAAGTATGACAGGCTGTATATTTCGAAATTGATCTGGAATTTAATAATAAAATACATCCCATTGAGCAGTGAAATATTCACCACCTCTTTATCTAGCGTAATCAATTTGTGTTGCCCTTTTCTACCCCATTAATAAGAGCACTTTTTTAGTTACATTTTGTGTTAAATACTGTTTATGATTGCTCAATATTTGCAGAAGAGTCGCCCTTCATACACGGATCACTGTCTCAGCCAAGGGCAAAAATTGTTTACAAATTCATCGCGCGCAAAATAACAAATGTACGCGCTAATGACATCTTTGCCATAGAAAATGTACAGTGTGAGTGCGCTTGGTAAAGTGCGCGCCTTACGCACATTCTTATTGTTTCGTCATATTATTTCCCCACAATGCAGTTTTGTGACGAACTTCCTCCGTTCAATACTGCTCGTAAACAAGACCGTCAGCCCACCATTGTTTTATGTACAAAGTGTATGGGGTACGGTACCTACGGGCAATACAGTTTACCTTCTAGTTCTACAACGGCAGTGTTGGAGTCATACTTCTATGGGGTAAACTCAGCCGCCATGACGGTTAGGTATGCATGAGATTAGAAGCAGTTTAGCTACGTCACAAAACGTCATCAAAAGTATGACAGGCTGTGTATTTCGAAATTGATCTGGAATTAAATAATAAAATACATCACATTGAGCGGTGAAATATTCACCACCTCTTTATCTAGCGTAATCAATTTGTGTTGCCATTTTCTGCTACATCAATAAGACCACTTTTTAGTTACATTTTGAGTTAAATACTGTTTATGATTGCTCAATATTTGCAGAAGAGTCGCCCTTCATACACGGATCACCGTCTCAGCCAAGGGCAAAAATTGTTTACAAATTCATCGCGCGCAAAATCACAAATGTACGCGCTAATGACATCTTTGCCATAGAAAATGTACAGTGTGAGTGCGCTTGGTAAAGTGCGCGCCTTACGCACATTCCTATTGTTTCGTCATATTATTTCCCCACAATGCAGTTTTGTGACGAACTTCCTCCGTTCAATACTGCTCGTAAACAAGACCGTCAGCCCGCCATTGTTTTATGTACAAAGGCTATGGGGTACGGTACCTACGGACAATACAGTTTACCTTCTAGTTCTACAACGGCAGTGTTGGAGTCATACTTCTATGGGTGTGGCCCATAGAAGTATAGGAAGTAAATAGTCTTAGTGATTGAATACTAGCATGATTAATCAAAATTATCCAGCGTATTGAATCACAGCTCAATCAATGATAATTCGCCATTTGTTATGATGCTTACACGGTAACGTAAGGTATATGCGCGCCGGCGTTGCCCGGAGAGATTCACTCGGATTCCCGCTATTGACCCGATCTTATAACTAGGCTATTACTCGCCCCTAGTTTATCTCTTATTTTCTCCTTGTTTTTAACAAGATTTTGTTCCCCATGTAAAGAAAAAAACTTTTCTGCTGTTTTCATTAATGTATTTAATTGTACCATGCGTTCATGCATCACTTTACTATACCATATGGCACGTCATCCTCGATCGTATATCAAAATATCATAAAAAGAAAGTCAATCTTTGTTTTCTTTCCTTTTCAATTTATTGGTAACATGTCTTCCGCGTTCTTCCTGAGATTAGTAGATTACTATTTCAAAGGGCACGCTTTGTGAGTTATGGTTCATAATGTTACCTTTATGGTTTGTTTTAAATCATTATGAACATCGATCAGGGATCGATCATGGAGGTTATAAAACACTTCTGAAGAAATTCGAAGTTCGACCATAATTATGCAACCTCTATTTATTAGATGTTATAAAAGTCAATACTTAACATTAATTGGAGAGACATGTTGTCGTTGTTGTTGTTGCTGTTGTTTTGTGTTTATTGCCGTTCTTCATTCATTTTGAGCCAATCTGTTTTTCTTTTCTTCCTTCTTTTCTCTTTTTTGTTTCAACTCAAATTAATTGCTCCTTTAAAAAAAATACATTATGTATCTTTCTATATGCCCATGATATACACATACCAATATTTCCCATCCGTAAACGATGCAATATAGATTAAAATTGTAATATTATTCAAATTACAATGTATTGGTAGGCCTATATATATACGACTGAGTTACATTATTTTGAATATTTTCCAAGGAAGATTCAAAGTCATCCCATCTTTGTTGCCATTTAACATAATACTTTTGTTTAATCATACTATTTATGTTCACTTTATTACAAATCTCCTTTTTTTCCCCCCAAGCCATGTTTTGCTTCTCTATCAACCATTTCATTGCATTAATTCCACAATGACTAGTATCCCCTCAAAATTCACCACGATTCCTTGTAAATTCAAATGAGTGCATAATACCAATATTTCATATACAAATGTATCTTCTTTCATTATTTCACTTCTTATGGGCTGTAATTAACTTAATGAGTCACTGTCTCGACAGAAAAACTTAGCCTTAGTATAGGCTTTATGAATTCAAACATACATTTTCAAAACCCAATCATTTATTCAATTATATCCAAAATACATTTTCAAGTTTCCAATCACATTTTTGTCATCTATTTGCCTGCCCGTATAATCTCTTATCGATTTCACTTGTTTTATTTCAATATTTAAACAAATCTATCGGTACAGTACCCTATTTATAATAAATGTAGCAACCTAATATGCCTAATATATATGTGAAATATAATGTAAGAGGTAAACTATAATCTTTTCTGACACAAAACATAACACATGGGACTATAGGCGGCTAAATGACTGCAACAACTCGCCTATGAAACGTGATTTCAGCCTTTTGTATGTCATTATCATTTCGATTTGTACAGCCAAATGCCATGTAATGTGCCATCCCTAATCAGAATACAATCAACACTTTTTATCTAACGAGAACAATTGGTAAAATTAATCTGAAAAATGTTTACGAATGTTACACACTATCAACAGCGTGTTATCGACGGTCCATGATGATGGTCCCAATATGGCCGCCGTGCGCGCGCGGTGGCCTCATTTTAGAATGGCCAATCAACGTGCAGCCGCCCGTCCATTAGTAGAGGTCAGTGACTTTACCAAGCGCACTCACACTGTACATTTTCTATGGCAAAGATGTCAATAGCGCGTACATTTGTGATTTTGCGCGCGATGAATTTGTAAACAATTTTTGCCCTTGGCCGAGACAGTGATCCGTGTATGAAGAGCGACCCTTCTGCAAATATTGAGCAATCGTAAACAGTATTTAACACAAAATGTAACTAAAAAAGTGCTCTTATTGATGGGGTAGAAAAGGGCAACACAAATTGATTACACTAGATAAAGAGGTGGTGAATATTTCACCGCTCAATGGGATGTATTTTATTATTAAATTCCAGATCAATTTCGAAATACACAGCCTGTCATACTTTTGATGACGTTTTGTGACGTAGCTAAACTGCTTCTAATCGCATACATACCTAACCATCATGGCGGCTGAGTTTACCCCCCCCCCCCCCCCCCCCCCCCCCCCCCTGGGTGTGCCCTACAACGGCAGTGTTGGAGTCATACTTCTATGGGTGTGCCTACAACGGCAGTGTTGGAGTCATACTTCTATGGGTGTGACGTGACAGGGAAAAGTGTCCACCCAGAGATAATTGGCAGTGACGTCATTCGGACGGATTTAAAATCCTAATTTTGTCTGTTTTCGAGCTTTCATACCTGTAGACGGATGTATACACACATACACACTCCAACACAAACATACAGACACACATAGGCGTATCCGGGGAGGGTGGGGGGGGGGGGGGGGGGGGGGGTCAACCTTTGACCAAAACAATTACTGTTTTCAATTTTTAACTGGTCTCGAGACCAAATCTAAGCGGTTTCGACCGTCATTTTACTATGGTCTCGGCCTCGAAAAAGTGCGGAAATTCTTGGTCTCGCCTCCAAAAATGTTCTACGACTACCCTTCTACGACTTTTGTGTGTTTATTAAATTAAATTAACTTGAATATACGGTATATCAGTTGAACTGATCTGCCATGAAACATTGCTTCTGTGACACGTGACATACAATTAAAACCCACATGAAATGTCATGGATTGGCAAAATAAAGAATTTACTTGATTTATAACTATATGGACTAACAGAAACTTGGGATAATCAGGCATCAAATATCAATTTATTTGCTTTCAAAAGTTTGATAAACGCCAACTTAAATGACACTGGTAAACAAAAATGCCATATATTGAAGGAAATTCTCAATGTATTAATTATAGAAAACAAGCAATCTCATCACTTTGAAAAATATCTTAATTTATTGCGAAGTTCCGAGATTAAATCATTTTGTAAATTTAGATGCATTAATCATAAATTGCCTGAAGTAGTGGGAAGATATGGTCATATCCTAAGAAATGAAAGATATTGCACTCTTTGTAATAAGAATAAAATTGGTGATGAATTCATTACCTTTTTCAGTGTAAATATTTCGAAAATCAACGAAAGAAGTTTGTTAAAAATATTATTGAAAAAAATCAAAAAAATCTTAAAAATGAACCAACTCTTTAACTGTGAAAAGAAACGTGTCTTATCAAATCTAGCAAAATTATGTAACTACATAATGTCGCATGTATAATTTGATCATCATTATATTGCACGTAATGTTATACATTTAAACATGGCTTTCCTGGAGCTGTGCCTCCCTTCCTTACTCTGTCACCCCTCCCCACCCACACCTCCTCTTCCTTTTCCTTCCCCACCCTTCTCCCCCCCCCCCCTCGGCCACCCACACTAGCTCCCTCTTCCGTTTCCTTCCCCACCTCTCTCCCCTCCCCCTCCCCACCCACACTAGCTCCCTCTTCCGTTTCCTTCCCACCCCTCTCCCCTCCCCCTCCCCACCCACACTAGCTCTCTCTTCCTTTTCCTTCCCCACCCCTCCCCACCCACACTAGCTCCCTCTTCCTTTTCCTTCCCCACCCCTCTCCCTTCCCCACCCACCGTCTCCCTCTTCCGTTTCCTTCCCCACCCCTCTCCCCCCTCCCCACCCACACTAGCTCTCTCTTCCTTCCCCACCCCTCTCCCCTCCCCCTCCCCACCCACACTAGCTCCCTCTTCCGTTTCTTTCCCCACCCCTCTCCCTCCCCCTCCCCACCCACACTAGCTCCCTCTTCCGTTTCCTTCCCCACCCCTCTCCCTCCCCCTCCACACTAGCTCTCTCTCCCTTTTCCTTCCCCACCCCTCTCCCCCTCCCCCTCCCCACCCACACTAGCTCCCTCTTCCTTTTCCTTCCTCACCCCTCTCCCCTCCCCACCCACCGTCTCCTTCTTCCGTTTTCTTCCCCACCCCTCTCCCACCTCCCCACCCACACCTCCCTTCCCCACCCTTCTCCCCTCCCCCTCCCCACCCACCGTCTCCCTCTTCCATTTCCTTCCCCCACCCCTCTCGATCCTCTCCCCCTCCCCGTGACCCACACGTCCCTCTTCCTTTTCCTTCCCCACCCCTCTCCCCTCCCCTCCCCACCCACCCACACACACCCTCTCCCTTTTCTTTATAATATTATGTATATATTTCTGTATAATAACTGTATAATTTTACTGTATACAGTATATATTGTCACATACTTATTTCAACGAATCTGAAATTATCTTGGATCATATGTATATTGTTATACTTCATTATTGTGTTCTCCGATACCCTATATGGGTCGTTGAGTAAATTTTCAAAAACTTTCAAACTTTCAAACTTTCAAACTTTCAAACTTTCAAACGGAGTGATTTTGACAGATCCTGACACCGTCCTGGACAATTATCCCTGCCACACCGGCCAGGCCGGTACGTCGATTGTCGATTCAAATGCAATCGCAAGAGGGCGACATTTGTAAACTCGTATTTCTATTGTATTTCTGTGAACTCGTGACTCCTTCTCAGAAATATCCCTTTTCTATAGCTAATCTATAGCTAGCTATATCATCAGATTCTTTTCAAGTAACGATTATGTGTTCGACAAGGAGAAAACCTGTCTCCTCTTTTGTTCGCACTTTGCAGTACATTATATGTTAATGACTTCGAATATTTTATAAGTAGGCATCCCTGCATGCATTATAAGGGTCTGAATATGTGTTCTACTGAGATTAGGGGGAAAACCTCAGCCCGGGGGGGGGGGGGGGGGGGTCTGTCCTCATAGAAAGGGGGGGGGGGGGGTATCATGCGGGACCAAGGACTTGCCATCGGTAATTTGCTACCCCAAGTAAGTAATCAATTTTTTGTAAACCCCGGTAGTAAGTTATAACTATTTTTGATACCCTAAGTAAGTAATCAATTTTTTGTAAACCCCTAAGCAAGTTACAACTATTTTGATACCCTAAGCAAGTAATCAATTTTTTGTAAACCCCTAAGCAAGTTATAACTATTTTTGATACCCTAAGCAAGTAATCAATTTTTTTGTAAACCCCTATAAGCAAGTTATAACTATTTTTGATACCCTATAAGCAAGTAATCAATTTTTTGTAAACCCCTATAAGCAAGTTATAACTAGTTTTGATACCCTAAGCAAGTAATCAATTTTTTGTAAACCCCTATAAGCAAGTTATAACTAGTTTTGATACCCTAAGCAAGTAATCAATTTTGTGTAAACCCCTATAAGCAAGTTAGAACTAGTTTTGATACCCTAAGCAAGTAATCAATTTTTTGTAAACCCCTATAAGCAAGTTATAACTAGTTTTGATACCCTAAGCAAGTACTCAATTTTTTGTAAACCCCTATAAGCAAGTTATAACTAGTTTTGATACCCTAAGCAAGTAATCAATTTTTTGTAAACCCCTATAAGCAAGTTATAACTAGTTTTGATACCCTAAGCAAGTAATCAATTTTGTGTAAACCCCTATAAGCAAGTTATAACTAGTTTTGATACCCTAAGCAAGTCATCAATTTTTTGTAAACCCCTATAAGCAAGTTATAACTAGTTTTGATACCCTAATCAAGTAATCAATTTTGCTTTCCTTGATGAGGCCCTTGATCAAGCATAATGTAAATAAGTTGTTTTCCAACCTATGAGCACGATACAGGAGCACAATATGAAACAGCCCTGGAACCCGGGCCTGGAACAGCCATGAAACTTCACACCAATCAACATCCATTTAATAATTACTCCACAAAGACAGATCTTATAAGTGTAATTATCTTTACTTTTGATTTAATTCCATTAAGTTAAGATATCAAACTACACACTTCCTTAGATTTCATGTACAATATTTCATGAACACTTACGAAAATAGCGATAGCTCTCGTTCATGATCGAAACACTGGGATAAATCCAGGGGCTGTCTTTGCGAACGTGTGCGATGTTCTGGACCGGGATTTGGTGGATATTTCAGCTCAAAACGGTGACTAAACCTTGTTCTAGTGTTGAATGGACCCTAAGTACGATAAGCTGAATTTTTAAGACCCTAAATGCGTAACTCATCAGTTTAAAAAAGATACCCTTTTTCCTGATTTTTGGTGATTTTTAGACCCTATTCAAGATACGTACGTAACTTGCCTGATCGTAAAAAACACCATTTTTACTCGAATTCTTGGTCACGCATGATGCCCCCTTTTCTATGAGGACAGACCCACCCCCCGGGAACCTCAGTGATCATGCCAGAGGTCTTTTTAAGATTGTATTGCTTTACTTTAAGGGCCTGTCATACTTGCGGTAGTGGACGTAGTTGAACGTAGTCGAGGCTAACGTAGTTGAAAGTAGTTGAAGGTACTTTAAGGTAGTTGAACGTACCGGCATCCGTACCGTACCGTAGTTGTCCGTGATGCTTACTTGGTATAAACTCGGGGGAGCCGTGATCTTTGAACATGTTCAAAAGAGCGGTACGTTGAAAGCATCCGTAATGCTAACGTACTAAACCGAAGTCTAACGTAGTTTAACGAAGTCTGACGTAGTCAAACGTACTTCGCTACGTACTCAAACGTACCCTAGCGTACTCTAACGTACTTCACCGTGCACAAAACCAGCATCGGCACTCTTGGTCCAGAAATTTGTAAGCACAAAATTAGACAACTTGCTTAGAACTGCTCAAGGCCGTACAACACCGCGGGCTGGCTGCATACTCCGTGTGGAGTTGCTAAATATACCGTAGTGACGTTCTTTAGCGTAGTCTTGTGTAGTCTAGCGTAGTGGCTTCTGTAGTCTACCGTACTCAAGCGTAGTCAGACGTACCACTCCGTACCTGTCCGTGAGTGAGCTGCATCGGAATTACCGAAGTCTAGCGTTGAAAGCATCTTATAATCTTATAATGTTACATTTCTACAGAAAGTCAATATTATGTTAATCAATACAGCCACGATCGAGCTATCGAATCTGGCAGATTCTTCTTCAGGCGTACAAATGACAGCTATGTATACTCACCATAGAATTTTACAGGGTGGCCCAAACAAAACGGAATGGGGCACTTCCCAAAATAAAGTAATAACATGATTATTGTCCATCAGATAGGGTATCTTTCCAATGAAAAACGATAGCAAGAACAGTAATTTTGGTCGTATAGTTTTTGTGTTAGTGCGCTCTGAGTTACACCATGTCAGGCTCCAATTTTTCAGTGCCTGATAAATCGCACATACTGCCCGTCATAGCATTGAACAACGAGCGATACGTGCTATTGTTAGTGTGCGTTCAGATGTGTGCCGATAGAATGAGCATGGTTCTTCGATGATAATTATGACGAGCAGTGCGACAATTTATCAGGCACTGACTTGGTATAAATTGACAACAAATGGGAACCTGACATGGTGTCACTCAAAGCACCCTAAAACAAAAACTACACGACCAAAATTACTGTTCTTGGTATTGTTTTTCATTGGAAAAGTTACCCTTTCCGATGGACATAATCATTTTGTTATTATATTTTGGGAAGTGCCCCGTTCCGTTTTTTTGCGGGGCCACCCTGTATACATAGACAGGTAGGTGGAAGGTGCGACCAGCAGCAAGCTGGAGTGAACTTAACAACATGATGGGGGAATACAATGGGGGAGACATGTAAATGCAGTAGCAGGCGAGTAGACAGGAACATAAGATATAGTGCTACTGGAGTGGCTAGAAAGTAGTACTACTTTCTAACCACCACTTAACACATTCTCCCATCCCCAGTAGCCCTCATCAGCACTATATCTTATGTTCCTGTCTATATACTCGCCTGCTACTGCATTTACACCTCCTCCATTGTATTCCCTCATCATTTTGTTTTCCGCGCAAAACTCGAGTTTGATACGATTGTTCTATACGAGTCGAACCGAGTGAGGTCCGAGTATACGATGATTTATGTACGACTTGTGCCGATCTTCGTATGAGCTAATACGATATTTGTACGAGGCATCAGGATGTGGTCCGAGTTGCGGTGATCTATGTCACGATTTCGAACGAGGTTGTAAAAATGGCTACCCATTTTCTGAATATATACGCATCACTAATCCGAATATTTTTATCAGCAGTCATTTATGCAAATAATATTTTGGAATGTGTTTTGGTTTTCAGCTAACTAACTGTCTGAAAATAGAAAGTAGCCCAATTTAGGCCTATCTATTCACTTATTTATTTATTTTGGTATACATTTCAAACTGATCAGCAGCAGTGCTGAACGGATCAGTGTACATTGAACATCAAAACATACATAGTATAAACATGAGAAATAATATAATATAGCAATTGCTACATTCGCATTTAAATGAATTTGAACATTAATGTTAAGTACAAAATTTACAAAAGTAAATCACTATAAGATAAACAAAGCTACACTACACAAAGAACAAATATCATATCATTGAGCATAATTGCTAATCATTCATAAATGGAACTGTTCTAAGTTCAATCACCAAGCAATTAATTCATTATAATATATTTATCATTTATACCTATCAGCTGAATACCTATTGTGAAATCATTATTATATGAGAGCAAGACTATTCTAGTCATATTGATATTTCAATTAAAATTAATTAAGCATAATTTAAAAATGAATAATTATGTACGTATTACAAGTTTAATATCAATATTTTACCAAAATTCAAGGTACCAAACTGCAAGTTTATGAGTATTTGTCATATTACATAAATAAAGAAACAATCTAAGTCTACAATATTATCATCTAAATACTCGTTTAACTATACATGGAATACATTAGACCAGTACTTAATTATTGCGTCCCGGTTTTTAATTGGAAATATTACTCAAGAGCAAATATTACATTTAAAACGATATCAAAAGAGAGTCCTCAGAATAATATTGGGAGGTGACTATATA
The DNA here is from genome assembly GCA_037951105.1 of Echinarachnius parma. Taxonomy (NCBI): domain Eukaryota; kingdom Metazoa; phylum Echinodermata; class Echinoidea; order Clypeasteroida; family Echinarachniidae; genus Echinarachnius; species Echinarachnius parma. The sequence continues at coordinate 34,745 of JBAMJV010002633.1, read as the reverse complement.
ACATATGCCACTTTTGCTCTTTTATTGTGCAATTTAACTACATTGGAAGCAAGAAAAACACAACTTTGTGAACAGTTTATAATATATTTAAAAAACACCCTGTTTTTAATGATTAATTACCAATTAAAAGAGAAGAAAGTGCTCTTCCTTACCTTGTTCATATTTTAAACAACATATAATTCAATTTTTGTATAATCATTTTCTTTTCTTATGTACAATTGTGTATTTTGCTGTTTGCATATTACTCATTACTTTTTAAACTTTACAACTTATATGTTTTATAATACACTCATGTTGGTATTTAAAACGAATACAGCACAATTCCTGAAGGCTAAATTGGTTCATATTACGATATAAAATAAACAAGCCTAGAAATTAAAATCAACATGTATTTATGTGAGTCAGGTATCTGACCTTTCATCAACCAAAAATAAGAGTGAAATAATAAGTCAAAATAATAACAAAATAACACATCTTCGCTAAAAGTTAACAGAAAATAATTCAAATAACACCATTCGTCCGACGAGTCGGTTAACCAATTCATACAATGATATACCTTGTTTAATTATTATTACATGAACTCATTGACACATCATCTTGGTTAAATTACACCTGGGTCCCGTTTTTATAAAACACTTGCAATTGTTGTAAGTGTCCAATTATTATATATATTATAACTATTTGGTCAACAGCCCATCAGCATGGAGCATTACAGCTGTTGCCATGGTAGTTACAATAATTGAACACTTACAACAATTGCAACAGTTCTATGACATGGGCTACAGAAGATATTTAATTATGTTCTAACTCCATAACATTAGCAACCATAAACATAGTAACTACATGTATATTGCAGTTAAATTGGGTAAGCAATTATTGAAATGGTGCACGTATCCCGGATTATTTTGAACATGATGGACATTTGTATTATTAATTAGGTACGAATGAAGCAAAAACGTGAAGAAGCTTGTAGTTCCTCGTATCGCATGGCCAAAATAAGCCATTTAGCGGAGATTTATCGGTTATATCAATTAAATCCAAGAAAAGATGGCTGCTCGCCATATTACACATGTTATGATACACAAGTTCAAACATGATTATTTTTAATTTTCAATTATTGGAATAAGCATCTAGAACAGTATAATACTTGAATCACATTTTAGTTGGTTGCTTATAAAGTAAAAATATACTTAAAAAAAAAAATGCGGTCAAATGGGCAAATAGCATTCTCTCCTTTAAAAAGCCACATCTCGAACAAATTGATTTGTTTGCCTCCAAACCTTGGACAATTGTGTTACTCGATTATTATAAGCAATAACGATAGTAAACACGATTTTACACGATTTCTGGGAATATGGTACTAATAACTTATTTATGCTAAATATATATGAATTAACAGAGGTTGCCAAGGGGCAACTAATACTAATTTAGAACATGAATGAAACATAATGACATGCAAGTATTGCTTTTATTAGAGACTGTAGCCACTGAAAATCAATACTATTCATACCTATGCATTGGATTTTAGGGTGTTGCCCTTATGGCACATGCAAATGATCACAGAAAATATATTCCTTGCCCCCACTTACCCTATAATTTCATGACAATTATTTTACTATTCTTAGATAGAAACTGACCTCTGATCTTATTTCAAAAATATGCAAATAAGCTACTTGCAAATTGAGTGTTGCTTTTTTCCACCAGAGATGTTCGTATTGTTTCCTTTCATTGTCCAGTCAATAAATTGAGTTCTGCATATAGGCATCAGGACAAGAGGCCGCTTGCAATTAAAGTCATGGTATAATAGGTCATCAGCCAAATTGCGTCCTGGATCATCCATGACATTGTATTGATGCTGACCATACTGAAAAAGCAAGCAGCCCTTTGATGATACCTAAACATAACAAGAGAAACTGGATAATGAAAGAAAACAATGATAATAACTCTGGTGGCGAATAGCAACAATCAATAGTTCTGCAAGTGCAAAATAGTTTAACTGGTTACCGGTCCTAGGTCGAAAAAATAGTTGAAACCAGTTGAAAGCAGTTGGAAATTCAACTGGTTTTTACTGGTTTTAACTGGCATCAAACGATACCAGTTAAAATTCCCGGTTACCAGTACAAATAAATGGACAGATGCAGCAGACCAGTTAAAACCAATATAAATACCAATTGAAACCAAATCAAAATACCAGTTGAAACCAAATCAAAATAGCAGTTGAAACCAAATACTTTAACTGGTCTTCATGTACCGATTAATCCCACTACTGGTTTCTTAATGGTTTTATATTGGTTTCAGCTGGGTTTCTGACTGGTCAGCCTTACTGGGTTCTTACTGGTTGTTGCAGTTGATTCCAGTTGATTCCAGTGTACCAATTTCCATATTGAAACCAGTTGGCCAACTGGTACCAGTTGGCAACTGGCTTTCAACTGTTTTGTTTTTCGACCTGTTTTTTTTTAGGCCGGGCTCAAGTTGAGCCACTGGTGAGGATTCGGGCCATTGTATTTTGACTCATAGGTAGATGGCATTCGGTTAAGCACTATTTTGTGTGCCCCCCCCCCCCCCCCCCCCTCATAAAATCATGGGCACGCTGCTGGGTTGGTCAATTCGCTCCCTCGCCAAAAATGGTCGAAATGACGCATCATTCCCCAATAGCGAAAATAAAATCGATGCCTGTCCTATTTTCTTTTAAATCAAAATCGGGAGCGATCTAGGGATTTAATTTTAAAAGTTTTTGTTGACCCCCAACATGCCTAAATTTACTGCGTTGGTCAATACACAGGTCAGAAGTATGAAAACAGCCAGTTACAAATCCGCCAGGATCGAAAATAATGATAATAATGATTATAGCGCATTTTCCATCTAACATGTTCAAAATCGGAAGCCACTTTGGATTGATAAAATAATTACATTTCGGTCTTTTATTGAAATCATGATTATTACTCGATCCAAGGCCGGGATCCAAGGAGCACAACAATTATCAAGTAAGCCATAATTTCGTCCATCAAGTAATTCAAACAACCATACGCCTTTTCATTTGGGCTTCTAGTATCTCTAAATTGTCGCTGCGTTTGTCTAGCGCCATCTCTCGTCGATGGCACAAATTCCCACCACCATTATTCAGTTTCCTCAAAGTTAAACATGTACTACGGACTCACAGGCATCATCCTGGTCAAGTACAGGCGGACTAGCTAGCAGGACGCATGGGAGGTCAATAAACGAGTGTTTTATGTTCCTTGAATAAGTAACAATGACAGCATATATGACTCCTGAGACGAACATACGAGAGCCACTACTTTGTCTTTGACTGCATGAATTATTTGTAATTTATATCTATGTTATTGATTTATAGAGTACAGAAGCTATGGCGTCATAAAATCAATTTTTTGAATTTTCAAATTTGAACTTCATTTTCCGAAAGAACATACAAAATAATGTCCAAATACCGAAAGTCGATTAAATAAATTATGTAAAGTATTGGCTGAGATATGTCCATCCGAATTAATTTTACTTAATGGGCAATCAGTGTTACCCTTGTAAAAAAGGGTGCGGTTCGTTATTCCGAAGGTTCGTTATTCCGAAGGTTCGTTATTCCGAAGGTTCGTTATTCCGAACACGCAAATTTCCTATACCTGAGTGTTCGTTAATCCGAAAATGAAATAGGGTTCGTTAATCCGAACATTTGTTGCATTATTCCGAAGGTTCGTTATTCCGAAGGTTCGTTATTCCGAAGGTTCGTTATTCCGAAGGTTCGCTATTCCGAAGGTTCGTTATTCCGAAGGTTCGCTATTCCTAAAATGAAATCGGGTTCGTTATTCCGAAGGTTCGTTATTCCGAAGGTCCGTTATTCCGAGGGTTCGTTATTCCGAAGGTTCGCTATTCCTAAAATGAAATCGGGTTCGTTAATCCGAAAATGAATTTGGGTTTGTTATAATGCTATAATTTCATATAAAGAGATAAAATAAACTTAAATGTTTGATTGGTCTGGCCAAGGGAGGGAAAGGGGGAGGGGTATGCTTAATGCAGGCTGTAAATTAAATAAACAAAACACAAACTATAGTATTATAACAAGCCCGATTTAATTTTCGGAATAACGAACCCGATTTTATTTTCGGAACGAACCTTCGGAATAACGAACCTACGGAATAACGAACCTTCGGAATAACGAACCCGATTTCATTTTGGGATCAACGAACCTTCGGAATAACGAACCTTCGGAATAACGAACCGTCGGAATAACGAACCTTCGGAATAACGAACTTTCGGAATAACGAACCTTCGGAATAACGAACCTTCGGAATAACGAACCTTCGGAATAACTGAACCTTCGGAATAACGAACCTTCGGAATAACGGACTGTAACCGTAAAAAAGTACTGAGAGTACTGCAGAAAAACCGCAGTAGTACTGCAGAAAAACCGCAGTAGTACTACAGTAGTACTGCAGTACTACTGCATCAGTCGTAGTACATGTGGTATTAGGGCCTTTTCGCACGGCGACGCAAGTGCTGAGTACGGGGTATTTAAATGAGCTGTGAGCGTCTCTGGCTACCGTCGCGATAAATTGCAGTTTCGCAGTGAAGAATACACAGAACGTCTCCTTGCTCGAGTGACCAAGCGCGCTGATTGGCTAACCCCACTGACCTCTGGCTGACCCATTGAAGTAAGGGCTTACCACCACCAATCTACACCGCTCCGTAGTCGCTGTACACAGAACGCTATTTCGGCCAACTACCGTCGTAGGTTTGGACGCTACGCGGAAATTTTCGCTCTGAGTGCGACCCCCCGCTAAGATTAGCGTTGTAGAAGGCCGCGTCGCCGGTTGCGAAAACACTAGCGTCTTTTCGCTGTGCGACGGGAGTGCGGCTACGGGGGATTTAAATTAGCTTTGATCGTCCCCGTACTCTGGCTACCGTCGCGATCTATTTACAGTTTCGCAATTCTGAATACGCGGGAGTTTCACTCGTTCCATTTATCATGCATGTTGTACTATAAGCATACGGTATAGGCGGTACAAATCACAACATACTGTACTGTGCATGCAGCGCGTGCACGTACGAATCAGTGCATGAAACACGTGAGGCAGCGAGCCTCGCCGTCCAAGCGCTCTGATTGGCTGATCACGTACCCGCGTAGCGGCTCTACGCCCGACGTTAATTCGGCGAACTACCGTCCTAGGTTTGGCCGCTACGGGGAAATTTTCGCTCTGAGTGCGACCCCCCCGCTAAGATTAGCGTTGTAGCCATAGTCCCGTCGCCGAGCGAAAAGACGTACGCTATTATTGCAGACTACCGCGGTACTACTGCGGTAATACTGCAGTACTAACGCAGTACAAATGCAGTACTGGCAGTACTTTGCACAATTCGTGGTAATCGTACCGTAGTAGTACTGCGGTAGTACAGTGGTAGTACCGAAGTACAGCAGTATCACTGCAGTATTACTGCAGTAGTACCGCAGTAGTACCACAGTACTTGTACTGCAGTACTTTCGCAGTAAAAACCGTCCAATTTACCGGAGTAAATGTACTGCGAGTACCGCAGTACAAGTACTGTGGTACTACTGCGGTACTACTGCGGTAAATTTACTGCCATTATACTGCAGTACTTTTTTACAAGGGTGAAGAGCTTTTATAAGTTCATTAAGTGTCTAAAATCACTTACCTGATTGAAAGTATTATGATTTACGGAAATAAATGCATAAATTCGCCTACGAAAAAGGCTCCGGCGAAAATTTTGAAAAATTCGGCCGGAAATCGATTTCAGAACACCAAATTTCGCGAGATTTATTTTGAAACTGGCCCAATGAGACTTTTTCAAACAGTTATGAAAGTGTTGCCAATGGCTTGATCTACCAGAATATACCTAACAACCATTTCAAAAAACTGATTTGACAAAAATAAAATAAAACCAATTATAGCGTAAAATTAAGCGTATTTTTCAATGCATTTTATCATAAATTTTAGTCATTTTTAAACCTTTTTATTTTCCAAAATATTGCAAAATGAAGCAAAAAATTAAATCGGCAATGACATGTGGGTAATACATTTATGATATCTACATTCATTTGGGGTATGGCTGAATTAACCGACTCAATAACTGAACTTTGCTTGAACCTATGATCTCGAATGTGCAAAAAAGAAATTACGAGGCATTTCGCACCGAGCGCCATTTGAAAACAACGAACATGGCTGCGCCCTCAGTCTGTCCCCACCAGGCGTACGTGTATGCCAGAAAGCATGATTATGCCAGATCTGGCAACGTTGAGGCAAAGATAGAGCGCCCGTACGCGCGATAAGGCGTGCTCGCGAGCTACGTACGCGATTGACTTGATGTACAAATGTTTACGTGACAATGACAATGAATGATAATGAATTTTATTCTCAATAACGGCCCCTCACGGGGGCATGGGAGAAATACAAAGATAACACTTTGGCGACAATAACACCTCAAGAAAACATTTTAAAAATGTACAATATGAGTAACACAACTTTTAACTAGCACACACAATAACTTATTTAGCACTAAGAAAACTTAGACATAATAATCCTACAAAACCTTGATAAAATCTTTAACTGCTTAATATTTCTAACATTGAATAACTGGTACATCTTATATACATTTGGCCTCTTAAAATAATGACCTTTAACTAGCTGCTTCCGATCATTCTGAAATGCAGGGCACACTAAGACATAATGAAATTCATCCCCCTGGTCTTGTAAGGAACACAAGCTGCAAATCTGCAACTCTTGCTCAGGCAAGTAGCGACCATTTGCTATTGGGAGTTTATGGTTTCCACACCGAAATCTAGACAAAGTTATCCTATCTTTAACATCCAACTGCACTAAATATTTTTCAAAACCAACCACACTTTTAAAGATCCTATAATTTATACACAAACGATTCCTATTAACCTCATCATTCCAATTTTGCTTATACATATCAGCTAACCTCAAATTCAAAGACAATTTCACCCAATCAATATTCAATGGAACGTCAACAGTCCAGACATTTGACATTCCACACCTATCCAAAATATGTTTTATATGTTTAATCCACCTCGACTCAAAATCACCCTTATCATACAACTTACACAACAACTTACAAACAATGTAAGATAACTTTGACTTTTTCCCCTGAACAATTCTAGCCCAGTAGCTAACCATACGCGACTCTACAGTATTTCTCAAATCAGACCTACCAAGTTCTCCATAAACCATACAATTAGCAGTACCACGATTAACTCTAAGCAAACTTTTAAGAAATTTCTTATGAAACATTTCAACACAATCAAGTTTCTGAAACCCCCAAACCTCGCAACCATATAATAAAATTGGTACTACAAGCTGATCAAATAACTCGCATTGAATATCCAAAGGCAAATGCAATTTCCTTGCCTTAGCAATTAAACAATATAATGCTCTCCTTGCCTGATTCACCTGTTTAACTATAGCTTTATTAAATGAACCATTAAAACTAAAGGTTGTCCCAAGATAAACATAATCAGGAACTACTTCCACTTCACTCTCACCAAACATAAAGGCAGGAAATTTACGAACTTTTCCGCGAGAAAAAAAATCATAATTTTTGTCTTAGTAACATTGACAGTTAATTTCCAAAGTTCACAATACTGATGAACTGCATATAACGCAGCTTGTAACTCTACAGCTGACTCAGCCATCACAATGGTATCATCGGCATAAAGTAAAGCATACATCCTTAAAAATACCTCTACATCGTCATCGCTAAGGTTTTCCCTTATCTCAATAGAACACATATTCAGACCCTTATAATGCCTACTTATAAAATATTCGAAGTCATTAAGATATATCGCAAACAAAAGAGGAGACAGGTTTTCTCCTTGTCGGACACCTATATTACACAAAAAGAAATCTGACAAGTTATGTCCTACCTTAACACATGACTTAGCACTTTCATACATATTATACACTACACGTATAACATTACCATTAATACCACTAGCAATTAACTTTGACCATAAACTGGCCCTATCAACCAAATCAAAAGCCTTTTTGTAATCTATGAAGACACAATAAATCCTCTTACCGCGATGCAAGTATAAATCAATCAAACCATGCAATGTAAAAATATGATCTAAAGTACTGTAGCCACCCCTGAATCCAGCCTGTTCATCTCCCATTAAACCAACACAATCCAAATATTCAGTAAGTCTTGCATTAATACAGGCAGTAAATAGTTTTCCTACACAACTAAGTAAAGTTATTCCTCTATAATTATCAGGGTCATCTAAAGAGCCTTTCTTTTTATACAAAGGTTTAATCATACCCAGGCACCAAATAGTGGGTACCACACCAGAGTACAAAATAGTATTAAACAAACAGACAAGCAATAGCACAAAGCTGGTCGGGGAATTCTTTATATACTCATTTAACACGTTATCAATTCCACTGGCCTTATTATTACGTAAGAGTTTAATCACTTTCTGAATCTCCTCGAAAGAAAAATCTCTATTTATATCCTCAGTAATAGAATGACGTATTACAGTAGGATCAAATTCTACTCTAGTCTCAATGCCCAACTCCTCTGGGCTCTGTCCTCATACTTAACAACTCAAAATGCCTCCGAAACTCCTCAAGAGAAACATTACCAGTTTTACTTTCAGAGCTAACTGCATTATTCAATGTCCCAATACTTATTTGGCTTATTACACTTCAAATTTCTCAAAGACTTATGCAAATCATTATAATACGCCCTAGAAACCTTCCGTATAAACTTCTTATAAGCCTTGGCCCTGTCCACCAATTCAGCTTGAGCCTCATCCGTTCTTAATCCTTATATGGCTTGGTCACATATAGCCGACGCACGGCCAACGCATGGCCAACGCACTGCAAATTCGGGAAAAATGGGAGTGCGTCGTTGTATGCCCAACTCCTGTCAGGATTTAGGGGGGAGGCTAGCGAACTTACAGCGAATGCATAACGTGTTGCTAACGCGCTGTGCGTATACAGGGCGCATACATAGCGCATACATTGCGCATACATTAAAAACCGCAACGAATGCATCACGTGCTGCTAGCGTGTTGGACGAATGGCCAGCGCCGCGGCCAGCGCATGCAGAGCGCATGCACCGCGCGCTCAACGCACAGCCCGCGAAAGACAGCGTCCAGTGTGTTGTCATATCAAAGTTAGTGCAGTGCCAAGTGTACAACCTCTTCAAGATGCCACCCAAGAGAATGAACCCACTGTCCATGAAGCCCATGAAGAAGACACCATCTGCTCCTGTTATTGGTGGCCGCGGTCGTAGAGGCAAGGGCAGAGGCAAAGAGCTTCCCAGCCTGGACCCTGAGCAGCCCAGCCTGAACCCTGAGCTTCACAGCCTAGACTCTGACTCTGAGCAGCCCAGCCTGAACCCTGAGCCGCCTAGCCTGGACCCTGAGCTGCACAGCTTGGACTCTGCTTTTGCCGTTGAGGATGCTGTCGAGGATGCTACATCCTTTCCATCATCATCCCGTCAGTGCTCCCCTACTCACTCACATGCTGGGTCAGTAGACAGCCATGTATCGCTGGCTTCGCAGGCATCGTCTGTCGTCAAGATCAAGAAGGGTATAAAGAAGGACAAAAGGGCCAACAAGCTGTCCGATGACGAGGAGGAATTGATGGTCGCCTTCTTGGAGGAAAATGAAATGATTTGGAACAAAAAGGTCACCCATTACAGGAGGCCAGACATGAAAAATGCTGCATGGCAGAAACAGGCGGATATCATGTCCAAAGAAGTATCCCATCTGCAAGGGTCGTTCAAGGGAATGAGGGACAACTTCGCGCGCCTGGAAAACCTGCTCAAGTCCGGATCCGGGCAACGAGAATTTACAGAATATAATTTTAGCCAAATTCGTACTTTTAGCTAAATTTTCGCAAAAGTTTCACCAAATTTTGTGCAAAAGGTCCCCATAATGCTACCATACATGCCATAAGAATGTTTTATTATGACAAATTTGTCATGATAACAAAATATTGCTTTGTGAAACACCCTCGGGAATCAACAAGCATTCAATGATACCATATTTGTGAAGGGTTATACGTATCCATGGATATGAGAGCTCAAACTTGAATTGCCGAACTTGTATTATTAGCGTGTTTATCTATAAAAAGGCCTTGCAACATTCAACAAATTCAAACATCCATAACATAATTGGAAGTAGGTGGATGGGTCAAGGGGCATTTTGGATACAAAATAGATACAACAAATAATGGGGAAAATCACCAAAATAAAGGTTAAGTGTGAAAAACTGCACCGTACTCGTCTCAAATCATTTCAAGTTTTTTAAAAAGTCCTAATATGATTTGAGTTTTCTTTCCATGTCCATTTTGGAGAAAGGGGGTGGGTGGGTTTTAGCATTTGTTTAACTTTGCAGGGCCCTGAAATGAATGCAATTAATGCAATGAATAAATTTAACAGAATACTGGTTAGTTCATGTCAAATAACATTAAAATCCATCCATCTTCCGAGGTGGTTGTTCTAGAAGTGATCAGTAGGAACCTCTATCATTACCCATGAGGGTCGGATGAGAAGTGATGGGGAGATGGTGTGCAGGGACGCGTTGACTACACGCTATGTACACGCTGCGTACAAACTAGCTATACGCTAGGAACACGCTAGCTATACGCTAGGAACACGCTAGAAGAACGTCGGGTGCGTTAGAGACCCGTTCTGCACTCGTTCAGCTCGCCCTTATTCGCTGCACGTTCGCTGGGCATGCGTTTGAAGCACGCTAGGTGTGCGCTAGGTGTGCGCTAGGCTTTCGCTAGACCTCAGCCGACGAACTCACAACGAGTACACAGCGTGTGCTCCGCGTATGTCTGGCGTTGGTCTAGCGTGCTCTGCGCGTGACTGGCGTCCTTCTGGCGTGTACATCCATGCGTCGAGCTCTGCGCACAGTTTTGAGCATGCACAAAAAATCTCGACGCACAGAGCGAATGACGACGAATGCAAAACGTTGGTCCAGCGCGCTCGACGCATGAGTAACGCATGATGACGCACACCTAGCGCACAACGACGCACTGGCCAAAATGGCAAATTTTCAATGCGCTGGCCGTGCGTCGGCTATGTGTGACCAGGCCATAACCTACGTTTAGCATTCAAATATTCTCTTCTTCGAACCTCGCATGATTTATTAAACCATGGCTTTTTCTCAGAATGTCTAGCAGGTCTAGACAATCTCTTCACCTCTTTACACATACCAAGCGTTTTAGCTGGGTCAATTAATATCTCATTCAATTTCTCAATAAAGCTATCTAATTCATTCTGAGTAACATTTCCAGCAACCATATTCTGGATATCCACACTCGAACAATTAATAATATTTTCACAAAAAGCATTTTGGTACTCCAATTTCAAGTCACTATTCCAACGAGTTTTAAGGGGGCAATACCTATAATCACTTTGTGAATTACTCATCATAACATGGTCCGACTGTACTGTCGTGGTGCGGCAGATGAGGCCAATTGATACACAGAGGACAAGTTCGTTAAGTTGTTCTGGTCATTTATTTCTCGGCCACAGTATCTACCATGTGTCGAGATACACGCAGATAGAAACGAAACCCTGCAATTGGCAGAATGAAAACAAAACATGTCATAGAATTTCAATCAAATGTATTTACAAAAACATGATTATATAACCTTGATGAAAATAAATCAACAGTAATTACTGAACAGAAATATTGTTATCTTCTTGATTAAATATTATATAAAGTAATTACTAATTAATCTCTGAATCAAATCTGTTTTCATCTTGATTCTATTGTATAATCACTAAAATCAAACGCTATAATCATTTGCTTGAATGACATAATTAAATCTGAACATGAAATCAACTGTGTCACGGTCTCAAACATTAATATAAATCTACCAATTTATGGCATACTTTTATCGGTCAAACAAGTAATACATTCATCAATAAGTATTTATAATAACCTTCTATAATGCCGATAAACAATCTGCCTAAATGTCTCTTGTAATCAGAGCATGATCATATAAATTCCAGGTAAACATTATTCATCTTGTAATAATTCAACACCTTGTAATATCTCTAACACACATGATCATGCACTCTGCAATATATTAGACTAAGTCAAGTTACACAAAGTCTGTTAAACAAAATGCCATCATTTATATAAACGTACCCAAGGTCTAATGCAGACCCACTGAAGCCCTCAACAACGGTCCGGAAGACACCCAGCAGCCATCTGTCTGCTCAGCTAGCAAGCACCTATAATAATATTAATGTAACAATAAACAGTATAAAAGTATTGACCCTCTAAATCGCACAAATCTCAGTTCCCACATCGTCTACTTCTAAAGGGGAAAAGGTTAACATAAACATCACGGAAAAATATCAATCATATACTTCATACCGTTCATCTAAAGTGTAAACAGCGAACAACATCTCACATCTACGAGATAACTATGGGCGCCGCCATCTTTTTTAGTTTGTTTACATCTCGCGCCCTCAACGTCAACTACACATTTACTTCACATGTGCGCAAAATATAAAATTGCAACAATTAATCTTTAAATCATTTTTGCAATCACTCAATACATAATTCATAATTATATGTCGATATAAAAATGTTACATAAACATACTTATCACATATATCTCTCTAACATCATGTATTTAAACAGCGTAAAATATGATAATGAATGCCTACTCAAAAGTAAACTTCGGTTCAACATCATTAACAGGCATTTTAATTATCGTAATTACCTCTAGCAAACATCTTTATCCATCTCAAATAATGCATTATCACTCACTCTAATACATGATTAAACTCAATTATCTATTCTATAAACTTACTGTAAAATAGCTGCAAAGCCACGCTTCAGCCAAAAGGTAAGACAGCAAACACGGAAAACCCGGAACACAGGCACAGCTACAATACACGCCTAACCTTGACCGCGTCAGATATGCTTCTCCGAGGTTTCCCTATTCTAACATGTGCACTTTACAACATAAGAGTGGGCGGCGTATTACACATTAATTATCCGTCCGCGAATCTAAGTGTAACATGTATTGTAACTAATTTGCATAATTGGACTCGGTGCGGAATGTGACATTACCTAACTTGCATAATCGGACAAGTCCGCGATCTACATATGATGTAATCTAGTCCGCATTCCCACATATTCCCCGCTTAAAATAGCTTTCGTCCCGAAAGCTCTAAAAGTGTACCTATGGAACATATCATAAATCCTCTAATAAGTTACTAATTCCACTAAACTTCAAATTTTTCAAAAAAATCCTATATAACACACCCTGTTCATTCTACAGTAATACAAACAATCCTATAGACCACACACTGTTCATTCTACAGTATACAAAAAGAATCCTATAGCCTATATACTATTTCTTTTTGTTGTTGCAAAAACTACTAGTAATCCTTGGTCATAACATATATACAAATACAACATCGACCAAAAAATCACTTTCTACAAATGTGTACTGTTTAAATGCACACATCTATGAATATCATCAAATGAGATGACTACCTACAAATCTGGCTCCAACGACCAAAATATAAACCTGGTTTCCTGTATAATAACAAGCAAATCCAAACTATTTACATATAATTATTAAACTTTATCTAGTATCATGTACCTTGCAATTATCAAAACAAATGTGAAACTTTTTATACTCTATCTGTGCCACTTGAGACTTGGATCTTCTAAAAAAACTTTCCAAATGCAAGTTTCTAAACCAATTTAATTTGTAGCCTATTCTCTTCCCTCTTTTCTTTTTTTCTTTTTTTCAACAAAAACAAAGAAAACCATGAATATGCAGTTTCTTTCCCACAATGCACACTCTATACTCCCAAGAAAAAGCAGTGAATCTTCCCCGCTTATTTCCTGCTGGACACTCCAAAAATGCAAAAAAATTCACATATTTTATGCTGAATGCAAAACAAATAGTCAAAATGCATAAAACCTTCCTCGCTGCATAAAATGCATAAAATGCAGAAATGCTAAGAAAACCTCCCTCATTGCATAACATGCAACATGCATAAAAATGCAAAAAAAAACTCTCACTGCATTAAACGCAAAATGCATTATAATGCAAAAACCTCCTTCACTGCATAAAATGCAAAATGCAATAAAATCTCACCGCATAAAATGCAGAATGCATAAAAATGCAAAAAACGCCCCTCGCTGCCTAGAATGCAAAATGCATAAAATCTCACCCCTCAAGAGGGTAACCCCGTGATCGCCGATGTCGGCACTCGTTGAGGGTTGGGATTTACTCCTTTGTTCGTCCTGGATGACCGCCTCAGCCCCGTCACAGCTGGGTCAACAGCTGGGTCAACTGCTCGTTGGTCCTTCCATGAAAACAAATATCCGATACCATGATCTCCCTCATCGTCGTCGTCGCCGTCCTCTCTGTTCTTCAGCAACACTCTCTTCTTTTTAAGTCTAACTGTGGGTCCATCTACCACACTGCTCTCCCCCAGATCAAATGTTTGATCCTCAGTCCAACATTCCATCTCCACACCTGGCGGAAGACAAGCAACCGCCTCTACCGGCTCCACAGACATCCTCTCCACTCTCCTCGCCGATGAGTTGGGTCCCTCAACCATGACATCACACTGTTCACACAGTTCTCCTCTTCGCTCCACAGCATCGGCAACACGGGTGCCAGGTGGTGGGAGTACATCTTGTCCAGATAAGTTGGACACACACAACTCAACATCGCCCTTTAACTGCCGACAGCCTTCAACTGAACTCTGTGCTGAACTCGGCTCCTCCAACTCCCTTACAAAGACTTCTGCTCCTCGAGTTAGGGTGTTCCTCTCAGCATGACACTCTCCTAACTGTGTAAGATTGGAAAACCTCTAACCTCCCGGTTCTCACTGGTAATGGGCAACCGTTGCTCTCCATGGTCCTGGGTACATCAGTTCTGTGACCAAAATCCATCACAAATCCTTCCAACCTTCGCAAGATGTTGCATCCTAGCAGAATTGGTTCCCCCGATGCTGTGCCACTGCATACCCTATCGGCCGCTACCAGGAATCCTCCCTGTAGTACCTGCCCTCTAATCTCGATTGGCACCTCTATGAAACCTTCTATCGGCACTTCGATGCCGACAACACACACATGATCATGCACTCTGCAATATATTAGACTAAGTAAAGTTACACAAAGTCTGTTAAACAAAATGCCATCATTTATATAAACGTACCCAAGGTCTAATGCAGACCCACTGAAGCCCTCAACAACGGTCCCGGAAGACACCCAGCAGCCATCTGTCTGCTCAGCTAGCAAGCACCTATAATAATGTTAATGTAACAATAAACAGTATAAAAGTATTGACCCTCTAAATCGCACAAATCTCAGTTCCCACATCGTCTACTTCTAAAGGGGAAAAGGCACCAGCATTACCATATACCGTTTGTGTATAGCGCTACAGAATCACATTGCCGTTTTGCGTTATTTTTTCGCTCACGGGGCAATTGATTGTGCGAGGGGTGTTGGCGAATTCACTTTGACCCAGTTGACAATGAGTTGTTAATGGTTACGACCGGACGCTACCGGGATAGAACAAAGGCTCCACGTAGTCTGTGGTGTCATGTGTAACATACAAAGTATTTTACACATGACAGTACAGGTATGGGAAAAGGTTAACATAAACATCACGGAAAAATATTAATCATATACTTCATACCGTTCATCTAAAGTGTAAACAGCGAACAACATCTCACATCTACGAGATAACTATGGGCGCCGCCATCTTTTTTTAGTTTGTTTACATCTCGCGCCCTCAACGTCAACTACACATTTACTTCACATGTGCGCAAAATATAAAATTGCAACAATTAATCTTTAAATCATTTTTGCAATCACTCAATACATAATTCATAATTATATGTCGATATAAAAATGTTACATAAACATACTTATCACATATCTCTCTAACATCATGTATTTAAACAGCGTAATATGATATAATGAATGCCTACTCAAAACTTCGGTTCAACATCATTAACACTAACAGGCATTTTAATTATCGTAATTACCTCTAGCAAACATCTTTATCCATCTCAAATAATGCATTATCACTCACTCTAATACATGATTAAACTCAATTATCTATTCTATAAACTTACTGTAAAATAGCTGCAAAGCCACGCTTCAGCCAAAAGGTAAGACAGCAAACACGGAAAACCCGGAACACAGGCACAGCTACAATACACGCCTAACCTTGACCGCGTCAGATATGCTTCTCCGAGGTTTCCCTATTCTAACATCTGCACTTTACAACATAAGAGTGGGCGGCGTATAACACATCAATTATCCGTCCGCGAATCTAAGTGTAACATGTATTGTAAACTAATTTGCATAATTGGACTCGGTGCGGAATGTGAGCTAGTACCTAACTTGCATAATCGGACAAGTCCGCGATCTACATATCCCACAATACAACTACATTAGGCCTACACCGACCTTTATCATTCTTCTTCTTCTTCTTCTTCTTCTCCCTCCGCTCTTTCGGAGATCAGTGCGGCGAGTCCCACACACCGTTCCTGCTGCGCTGGTATAGTAGACTTCAGATCACAATGCTAGTATAGTGGTACAAGAGTTAGCATAGCATAGTCGCTCGCGCAACATGCAGCTTGTATAGAAAGTTCAAAATAACTTTATTTAAACGATCAATGAGAGGGGGAGGGATATGGGAATTGGGAAGCACCAGGACAGCAGTGTAAAGCTGAGAGGGTCTGAGAGGGCAAACAGCTGGATGCAATCCTGTGAAAGCCCTAAGTCATCAAGCTTCTCACAGAAGGTCAGGCGGTGTGATTCCAGGCTTCTACAGACTGCCACAAAGTGCACCTCATCCTCTATGTAGCCGCTACACAGTTGGCATTGATCTGTTGCACATTTTCCGATTGTCTTTAGTCTTGTCTGCACTGGGTAAGTCCTGCAAGACAGCTGGCCTCTGACGGAAATGGCCTGACGCAGGAAGGTGCCAGCTAAGCCTGACGGGTATAAGCTGGGAAGAGCTTGTGGGTCCTTGTCTTGCCAGAACTTGAGAGATGACTTCCTCATTATGGCTGCAGCTGTTGAAGAAGACACTGCCGACATGACTGCTTTCTTGCAAAGCATCTTCCATCGAACGTAGACGAACGGTTCTGATATGAGCTGGCACAGGACAGGAATTAGGTGATAACTATCTAAGAGCTGGCTCCAGTATTGAACCGTCTTAGTGTCGCAGTGTACTGCATGCAGAAACGTCCGAAATTCGAAGCGGGTGTGCTCGATGTCTAGGATTTGCCCAATGAGGAACAAGGTATTCAGGTCCAGCCGACGACCAAGAGGGATAAGGCCAGTGAGTAGGAAGACGGCTTCATCAGCGGCGGACTTGGGAATGCCCAGGATACTCTTGAACAGGTGTGATTGTGCCTTGGTGATCCGGTTTACCATGGATGTTGACAGGTTGTATATAGATGCACCATAAAGCATCCTAGGTATGCAGTATACTGACCACAGACGTGCGCATAGGTTAGGAGGGAGGCCATTCCTACTGGAGCATGAACCTGCAACAGCGAAAAAGGTACGTAATCCTCTCGAAACCATCCCCTCCGACGGGTCTTGCTTCACTGATGATTTGGTTACTCCAAGATGCGCATGACTAGGGGTGGGCACAAGGTCATCTTCATTAACTCTGAATACATGGTCCCTTCCTGCAGCTAGACGATCTTCATAGACGACGACGGCACTCTTGGATGCATTGATGGAATACCTCCAGCGCTGGGCGTAGTCACAAACCACATCTAGCATCTCTTGTAGTTCAGCTGCGGAGGATGAAAGAAGCGCGATGTCATCTGCTAGTACAATGAGCCCGGTGTACCGGTTGTTGTGCATGCATCCAAGACCTTTCCCTCGAAGCTCCTTGATGAGGCCATCAACAAACATTGTATATAATGTTGGAGACAGGACGCAGGGAAATCCTCACTCAACCTGCCTTCCCACACGACACGGCTCCTAGGATCATCGTAGAAACTACAAACGATGTCTCTGATGGCTGGTTCTACTGAGTCGGCCAATTTCGTAACAAGACCCTCATGCCAGACTCTGTCGAATGCCTTGGCAGCATCCAACAATGCCAGAAAGGTCGGCAAACCTTTTTCAGAGTCGAGTTATATGGACATCTGAAGGCAACAGGACGCCAGCATACAGGAATGCTTCTTCTGAAATCCCATTTGTAGCTCATCGGGAATGTTGCAGCTGCTCAGCGATGCTTCAAGCCGTGGCTTGATGGCAAGTTCAAGAAGCTTGCTTATGGAGGAAGTCAGCGAGATACCTCTGTAGTTCGATGGATCAGAATGGGAACCTTTCTTCTTGTAGATCGGGAGAATTAAGCCCTCCTTCAGAGTGTGTGGGATGCGACAGTTTGCCAAGAAAGCGTTGAGAATAAGAAGCCATCCAGGCCGGACGCTTTCCCCTTCTTTAGACTGGATAACGCAGCAGTCAACTCCAACGATGTGAGAGGTGGGCTACACGTGGCTTGTGATGTTGAAGACATACGAGCATTTCTCTCCACTTCGGTGCTACTGTCGCAGACTGAGGGTCTAGCCAAGTTACGGAAGTACACCTCCCATCCCTTGATGACATCTTGGTCCTTGTATGCCACACCATTCACCTCAATGGTCTCAACGGTGGCTTTACCTGTCGAGTTAGGGTTATGGAGCTTCAGCAGGCGATGGAAAAGGCGCTCATCTGAAACTGCAGCATTCTTCCGGAGGTGAGACTTCCTGTCCACTGCCCTGGATTGGCGAAGAGCCTTCCTGAAAGATTTCTTATGCTGGCGATAAAGGTCATGAAGACACCCTTCCTTAGGTTTGTCCGCTGCGCTCCAGTCACGCCAGGCTGTCAGTGCAGAGGTGAAGGCCGTATCGACAAAGGGTCTCCATTCTGTCTTACCAGGGGATCTCTTCCGTGGGTGGCTACACGGCAGGTTGCGGGAAGCATCTTTCATTGCTAAACAGAGTTTTTCCAAGCATTCGTCGACAGACTGAGCATCCTTTTGAAGACCTTGCAGATCAATGCTGAGGAATATATCCTGCACACTGTCCTCCACTGCACATGTGTACCGGACTGCTATCATTTGAGAGCTGACTTTCCCCCACAACACCTGCGACCTATTCATTCCCGGTGCCTGATGTGTCTTTCCTGTACAGCTGTGTGGTATGCCTGTAGGCAAACGCCAGGTTGAGCATACAAGCTTGTGGTCTGAAGTGTTGAGCGGGTGCTCCTCTTTAATGGCCAATCCCGTGAAGTACGGCAGCCTCTGCTTCGTGACCAGGAAGCCGTCAATGTTTGAACTCCTCTTGCCATCATCCGACATGTAAGTAAATTCTCCTGGGTGGCAATGGAGCTCGGTGATGCTTGCCAAGTGAGCGTCAGTCATGAAGTTGCGGACTAGACTAACACAGCTTTTAGTATTGTGGTTCACCAAATCCGCATTAAGGTCACCCACAACCAGATTGAGACCAGCGTTGCTTGCAGAGGAGAGAAGTTGGTAAAGGAGAGCCAAGCACTCCTGATACTCTGTAATTGCTGAGGCAGATGAAGACGAGGGGAGGTAGCAATTCGCGATGAGGATCTGTGAATTGGAGTCCGATAGTGGTGTGTGGGTCACTAGAATCCTGGAGCTGCCACAATCTACAATGCTGGACTTGTGACCCCAGGGTTTTCGTATGAAGGTTGCTAGGCTCTCCTTCCCTCTTCCTGTGTGCTGAAAAGCTGTGTCTAGGGATGAGTAGTCACTGTCTGTAGACTTGGAGAATACAACGTGATCCATACTGATGTCCTCCAGGACGTTACTGTTGTAATCCTTCAACCAGTGCTCTTGAATGCACATGATGTCAGTAGCAGCCAGTTCACGTTTCAAATAAGGTATGTTGCTGAATAGCCCTCTAACATTGTAGGTCCCGATTACCATGGTAGTAAATGTATCCTGTTCCTGGGCTCCTTCATGCACCGAATGGAAGGTTAGGCGCGGAGAATCTTGTAGCTGGACTGAATGAGGTCCAGCATCTGGAGGTGTTGACCCTCTATGGCCAACCTGAGGGGGTTGCTCGCCAGACTGTGCGGTGCATGCAGCAGATTCAGAGTTGTGAACATGATGTGGTAAGCCGACTCGAGAAGGGCTATATGGGTTGACACTGAGGCTCTTCCTGGACGAAAAACCTGCTTGTTGTTCCTACTATCTGCATTTGTTGGAAGGCTACCCGGAGTGTCAGTTGAGATCCTCTTTCCTTGCTGGGCATCACCATGACTAGCTACACCTATTCCTCGGTGAAGGTCATTGGTGCCAGGCTGCTGATTCGTTCCTGGGATAGGCGGCAGATATGGTACGTTCTGATCCTTATCGTTCTGAGGGAGAGGGCGAGAGTTCAATAGAGAGCCGCCAGCCATAACATGTTGATGCTGCAAATGTGGGTCATGACTCAAGGCATCTTGCATGGTATCTGCATACTGCCTTGCTGTACTCGCCAGAGATGGAGTGAGACCAGAGGATTCCCCGGGGAAGTGTGGAGGATGCTTAACAATTCCCTCCTCCGTATGTCTCCGCGATGTAGCAACATCCCCTTCCGAATGCTTCTGAGATGCAGGAGGTCCGGGGAACCCACGAGTTACTGGAGGAGGGTGCATAGCCCCACTTGAGGAGGGTGCATACCCAGACAAACACTTGTCCAAATTATTTGTACACGTACATACATTAGCCAGCTGCGCTGGCAATCTCGTTATTTTTACACGACGGAATTCGGATACGTTTGCATTTATTTCGGAAAAAATATCTCGCAACTTTCTCTTGAAAGCAGGATCCTCTAAACGGCCTAATCCGCTGGGAGTTGACAGGCTTGAAACTTTAAGTGAATAACTATCCGAGAAAAAGAAGAAAAAAAAAGCAAACTGTGGCCAATTCTAACGATTTATAAGCAGCTGGGCCAACGTTTACATATAGAAAAACAAATTATTTGACACCTCCATAAAATTCATAGAGAGTGACAATTTTCATTCGAAATCAAGAACTGTTTAATATAAACTTTCTCCCGACATTTCTAGAAGTCCGCGATTACAAGTTCTTCCGTGGTATGGGGGCCGTGACTTCGTCCGCGATTCGACAAATTCCCCCGTGGTATGGTGGCCGGGACTTCGTCCACGATTGAAAAGTTCTCCGGTGGTATGGGGGCCGGGACTTCGTCCACGATTGAAAAGTTCTCCGGTGGTATGGGGGCCGGGACTTCGTCGGTGATTCGGCGCCGTTATGCTCTGCCCTGCGGGGAAGTCGGCGGGGAATTCGACGGGACTTGTCAGCTTAAGCCCGGCGCAGACAGAGCCGACTCGACCCGATCTGACTGGTTAAATCAGGCTAGAGTTGGGTCGGGTCGGTCGGAGCAGATTTATCGCGTTGAATCGGCCCCAACTGGCATCCGACTGTCTCTCGACTGGCAAATTGTGTGTCGCGAGGCACTGAAAACTGAGCCGATCGGAATGACAACCAGTCGAGTCGGCTCTGTCTGCGCCGGGCATTAGAGGGGCCGCATTCCCCGGTAGTGCCCGGGTACCCGGGGGCCGGAGAAACAATTGACAGGCGCATAAACGAAGAAAGAAACACAAGGATTTCTGAAATATGAATTTCGATTCAAATCATTCAATTTTGTTGCGGCACTGCACATTGGACCGTAGCCGGACGTATGGCGGTGTAAAAATGCCGCTTGTTTTGGTATGTCTGCGTGATCTCTTCCATGCAGTTTGAGTACCGACCGCCGTTGGCGTATTATCGCACTTGCGCTTTGGGCTCAGTGGAGTATTATTTGCGGCGACACCTCCTGTTTGAATCCAAGGTCAAGGTGGTGATTTCGACAAGTTGTATGGTAGGGAATTCTACAGTCTTATCGCATCCCCATTCTGGGGATTGTCTTGGTAATTCTTGCATAGGCATTTTGAAGCTTGTCTCAACATGCTCATAAAAGGTAGAAGGACCAACATTTGGTGTAAGGTAGTAGTCTGGGAGATCTATCAAGATATCATGTTGTCGACAGTACTAGACCAGGCTTGACCATTATTTTGTCGCCTCTTCACTCTTTTAGTGACTAGTGAGGTCCACTGGAGTTTAAGTGTGTTTTAAATCATGCATGGCGAATTGTGCAAAGCGACGTTGAACGAATTATCTCAACCTTCTGGACGTTCTTTGTGGTGTATACTGCGTAACAAATCACAGCGACTTACTCCAGCACTGGAACAGACGAAAGTCTTGTAGCGCAAGACTCTTGTGCTCAGACTCAGAGGACAACCTCTTGTATTCCTCTGCATGAAGCTGCACGTGGAGTTGGCTTACGTATATAGTGATAGCGTCTACATGTACTACCACTTCAGATTATCGTGAAGGTTGAGGCCCAGGTGTTTGGCTTCCATTCTCATGCTATAGGAGATATTATGTGCATGACTTGGCAATTTAGCAAATGAAATGCACCAACCAGTCAGATTCCCAGTGTTGTAGAGCATCCCGATCTTTCTGCAGGTCTTTTAAATCTTCTTCCGTTGCCACCTTCCTGTAGGCTATACGACGCAATCGTCAGAAAGCAACAGCAATAACAACAACAAACGAACGGTAGTCTCGCTGGAAACATATAATTGCAGGAAGTTCTTTGATGAGAAGGAGGATAAAGGAGAGTTCCAAGCCCACTAGAGAGAACTGGAAATGTGTGCGATGGGGTCCTTTCCAACTGGACCCTCTGTGAAGGATTCAAGTTCTTTTGATCTTGTATCAAGTGTTTCCTCGAATTCCATATTTGTTGATCGCTTTGTACACGAACCTGCATCGTGTCAAAAGCCTTTCAAAGATCCAGAATACTGAAGTCAATCTGTTCTCCCTCATCATTTCCCTTGGCCAGATCCTCTTTTGTGAGTATAGAAGTAGAAGTGATCACATGATCACTTCTTGCGGACGCCATATTAGCTGTCGCATACAATCTTGTGCTGATCACTGAAGGTGACGGTGGATCTTGATGCATACAATGGGCACTTACCTATATTGGCAATCCGGGTTCGTGCCGCTTTGAAGGAACCCCTTTGAAGTCCCCCCCCCCCCCCCCCCCCCCGATTACCGGGATCTTCGTACATAGCTGTGCGAAGGTCACAGAACATGTCGTATAAGCTCTAGGGTTATTTTAGACCCGATATTTTAACCCGATCGGGAAGAAGTGAGAAAAGTACATGCGGGGATTGAAAAATGATACAAATACTAAACAAACTCATAGTAAAATAATATCTATTTACCTTTTCTTTTAATTTAGTAATTCATGTTTTCCCCAGCCCTGGGTTTAGAGCTATTTGAAAAGCTAACTTTTCATGATTACCCTGAATTACGCTGAAGCATCAGCATCATATTTTGATTATTATCAACAATCCCACAACCATGAATTGGAATAAAATACAAATAATTGTAATTCAAAAGTAATATAAAACGTATCCCTAAATCCATGTGTATTTTCAAATTCTTCCTTTTTAAAATAATGTAACTAAAGTAGTTCTTGTGCACTGTACATTCTAAGAGATGGGCTTATTTGCCATACGGGTCGCTATCATAATCTAAGAAAAGGGTCGCTTTTCATAATTCCATGAAGGGGTCACTTTTCATAAATCACATCAAGGGTCACTACTCATAACGACCACGAATGCAGGATCCCTATTCAAATTGTAACAAGATGGTATCTATTCCCATTTCGAAATCAGGGTTGCTTAATACAAAATCAGGTTTATTAATAATACAAAAATCCATTTTCGTTCCAATTGTATATTAATGTAATTAAAACGGGGGGGGGGGGGGTGGAGGGATGGAACAAGCGGGGTAATGACAGGAAGGGGAGAAAGAAGGAGCGACCTGGAGAAAATGAGAAAAAATAAATAATACTAATAATGGAGAAAAATACGCATTTTCGCTATAGGTAATAATCGTTCTGTTGTCCCCCAAAAATATCACACAACATTTAGAAGAATTGTGTAAGACTGTATCACACAACATTCAGAAGAATTGTGTAAGTCTCAAATATCATTTTGAAAGTATCTTACAAAGTTAATGGATCACTTTAATTACTAGCAGTAGTAGTAGTTTGCTGAACTATAGGTAGTGCTGGTTTACGTGGTACTCGCCTGAGAGGGGGTAGTAATCGTAGGGAATGGGAGTGTTATTGGGGGTAATTGTCTCGGGGGTAAGTCCTAGGGGGGTTAAGGGGGTGTAATCATCCGGGGGTATTGTCCAGGGGGTAGCAATCCTAGAGCCGATTAGAAGAAGGGACTTAGTAACATTGTCAGAAGAAGGGACTTAGTAACATTATCCGAAATCCAAAATTCAAATTTGAATTCTAGCAGTTCCCTCATACCTTGTTGTATTCGTATTAACAATAAAATCATGGATCAGGTTTCGGTTTTTCAAATTTCCCTTTCGTTACAAAGATATGTACGATTGAAGTGTTCAGATAATAGATTATCCGTTGGATTTTTGAAACCGTGTACAAAGTGAGTGCAGTTAGTTAGTGAATATCACTTTGCATTTTTGCTCATTACTCGGCCATGCAACGTTCTTTTGACTTGAGATTTTCACACAATACCCTGTGGACATATGAGATAACAACAATATACATTGCAACAATCATTCATCACTTTTTGCACATGTCAACAAAGTCATTACTAGATTCCTTTAAATGAAACTTTTCACTTATTTCTTATGGAGGTTCTAACATCACTATCGGTACAATAATAATATTCATAACAATACTGTAACGTATATATGCAATTTACGAAACGATCATCATTAATTTAATTTGTTGCGCTTCTGCATGATATATAAGTTATTGTCAGATATGAATCAGTTATCATCAAGGTATCCTTTACTTTCTATACTTAATATACATATATTAATAAATAGATATATAGATAGATAAATATATTTTATTGTCCATATTTAAAAACAAAACCAAAGAAATTTGGCCTGCACTGGCTGAGACTTTGAAATAATTTAAATGTACATGGCAAAATATAGATATAATAAACCAATATACAGAATATAAGCAAACATCGGACATCAATAAAAATACAAAACTAAAGAGTGGCACCAAGTGAAAGAGGAAATTTACAAATTTATAATAATTAAAAACACCATATTAAAAAAACACATAAACAAAAAACACACACCTACCATATATACCAGTCTGATATACCTATAGAAATATCACATATCAAGTACATAATATAATGACAAATGTACAGAGTGCACCAAATAGACGCGTGAAAATTCCTCAATTTAAAGTGAACAAAAGCAATAAGGAGTGGGACAGTTAGAAAAATAGCGACAGGAGATAGACATCAGTCAATAAAGGAGGAGGAGTGATTTTACTTCTGACACCATGTAAGATATCGATAATTAGTCGATTATGTGACGAGCAAAAAGGACGCGTGACTCACTTGTTCCAGTACGAGAATGGCCGGCAAGTGCCTTTATTGCGCTCCTCGTCATCAGAGGGCGCTCGAACATAAAATGCATGAAAGACGGAGCAGCCAGCAACAGCTCGCTAGACGAGGCCGAGATCGAGGGCGTGATGAACGGCCCGCAGCCCCAGGCGACAGGGGTCCCGTATGCTCGTCGTGCACATACGTGCACAAAACCAACACTTGCCCTGCGAAGGACAAACAATGCCATGAATGCGGAGGATATGGCCACTTATCCAGGTCAAATGAATGCCCTGCCAACAGACAAGGCGGAAAACAACAACAGCGGCGTGATCGACCCTACTATCAACGGGAGCCCATCGACCGACACGTCCGTGAAATAGAAGCTGAGATGCGAGGGATGCCCTACACTCACTGCCCGACGTCGGACGCGAGCGTGAGCGATGGTCGTCGTACCAACAGCCAGCCGACCCCGAGGCATTCTTCGTGGACACGCTCGTCGACATCGATGGCCTGCACTCCACGACCGAATGGGGAAAGACGGGTTCCATCAATGACGTGGACATTGACTTTAAACTAGACTCGGGTGCTCAAGTCAACATCATACCAGAAGCCATATTTCTGAAAGCTGGACTAACTCTAATGAACAGCAACGTAACGTTGCGGTCATATTCTGGACACACAATCAGTCCAGAGGGGCAAACAAAGGGGATCATGCAAATAGGTAAGAGAGATTTTGAAGTTGTATTTCAAGTGGTGACTGGAAATGTAAAACCCATACTGGGAAAAGAGACATGCGAACGGATAGGGTTACTTGTGAGAAATGAGGGTCGTTTTTTACGATCAGGCACGTTACGTACGTTACGTGTTTAGGGTCTCGAAATCACCGAAAATCAGTGTGCGATGTTTTGGGGACCGAGATTTGGTGATTTTTTCAGCTCAGAACGGTGACTAAAACTTGTTCTCGCGCTGAATCAACCCAAGTGGGACCCAAGTACATAAGCTGAATTTTGATACCCTAAACGCGTATTTCAGCAGAAAATTTACCCCAATTTAGGCGTTTCAACCAATCAGATTTGCGCATCAAGAACATGTGATCTGACTTACGATCAATCGTAACTTACAATCGATTGTATCTCTTCCTGCAACGGGGCCCATGTTTTTTTTTCTTTTCAATGATATTTATTTTATTCATTGCTCTTTACAAACAGTAACAATAACAAACAATAAGAAAATCAGTAAATGAGATAATTGGTATGTTAACATAGTTGTATAATTATGACATCACAGATTTGGCAAATTAAGAGCCAACTAAGAGGGCAGAAAACAAAAATTTGGAAAGTCATAATTCTTGATTGGATTGTCCAAATCTCCTTGCTAAAATTGTTCAATTTTCACACATCCTGCTTAAAAGCTTGTAGTGGTGTTACTTAAATTTATAATACATAATCAAGTAGATTTAGTTGTTTTCTATTAGTTAAATTGTGATAATCGGGTGATAATCAAACCTTTTAATTTTATTCTGCATGACAATTGTACATGAAATCAACCCATGGACATAGGCGCCGGAAGTGTGGGGGGGGGGGGGGGGGGGGGGGCAGGGGGGCAAAACGCATTTTTTGCCCCCCAAAAAAGCCCCCTCCCCCCTCAAAAAAAAATAGAAAGAAAGAAAGAAAAGGGAAAAGAAAAGATTAAATGTATCGGCCAATACTTGTTAAACATCCATTTAAAAATTTTCGTTGCGCGCTTTGCGCGCAAACAAATTATCTCAGTTTGTTATGTAAGTTTCGTATGGTCGTTTGGGTGGTCGTACCGGTCCACGTAGTTCCTGTGTATCATTGCCCTGCTGTTTGTGCGATGTGCACCAAATCACACAATTACAAGTAAATAAATGCAAAATCTATACCCCTTTCCACGCCCCGCCCCCCCCCCCCCCCCTCCCCCCCCCTCGCTCGGGACTAATTTTTAGCTCTTATAGCTATGATGGTGGATCATACAAATGTGGCATATGGTTTATGTTTTTATGCACCAGATTGCACCATTTCCAAGTATTAAAATGCAAAATCTTCCCCGTGGGAGGGGGATACCACCTCCCAAACCCTCCACTTGTGGCTCTGCCCCAGCCCTCGGTCGCTTCGCTCCCTCGGGTCTCATTTTTAGCTGTTAGCTATGATGTTGAATCATACAAATACAGTGGCGGATCTATGGGGGGGGGTTAGGGGGTTTAACCCCCCCCCCCCCCCCTTGGGCTGCCAAGTGAAAATGTACCAGTGAAAAAGTGAAGAAAAAAAAATCGCCGCTTCGTGGCTCGTGGACAAAAGTGAACAAAAATCACTTACGGGGGTTGCGGCTCGTGGACGAAAGTGAACAAAAAAGTGAACAAAAATCACTTACGGGGGTTCAAAATAGTAAAAAGAATCGCCGCTTCGCGGCTCGTGGACGGAAGTGAACAAAAAATCGAACAAAAATCACTTATATACGGGGGTTCAAAATAGTAAAAAATATTGCCGCTTCGTGGCTCGTGGACGAAAATGAACCAAAAAGTGAACAAAAATCACTTACGGGGGTTCAAAATAGTTTTAAAAATCGCCGCTTTGCGGCTCGTGGACGAAAGTGAACACAAAAAGTGAACAAAAATCACTTACGGGGGTTCAAAATAGTAAAAAGAATCGCCGCTTCGCGGCTCGTGGACGGAAGTGAACACAAAATCGAACAAAAATCACTTATATCGGGGGTTCAAAATAGTATACAAATATACAATGACACTCGAGGATCTAGCTAAAACTATTCGCATCGAAGGAACATCAAATAGTACTGTTCTCCCGAGGGCCATCGGCCCGAGGGAGAATGGTACTATTGTTGTTCCTGAGTGCGAATAGTTTAAGCTTGTTCCGAGAATGAGTCATTGTATATTTGTTTTATATCCCTTCGACCTGTATCGTTCAAATCAAATTAAAGTATAATATAAAAAAAAAAACATTGATAGTATTACTGTAATATAAAGGAAAACAAACCATTGAACATGGTACCATCACTTACTGTGTTCTGTTTGTGACACTGGCCCCCTTTGCGTAATGGTAATATTCCTAGCGCAGAGCGCGTATTGCGCTACCTTTCCATTCATGAGTACGCGCATTAACAACTATCGCGCGCACAAATGCAAAACACGCGCAGCAATGTGAATAATTAACCTGCTTTACATTAACATGTATAATTGAATGGGGAAATACATACACACGGTGTGTGACCGCTGCAATTTAACTGTCGAATGACGAATTACTGTCACGGCCACTGAAGATCAACGATGCAAATTGTGCCCCATTATCGGAAGTTTTGCATTCGAATACCGCCATGTTATACATGAAATGCACCTCTAGAATATTCTTTGGAACTTATTGATATTCACAGGTAAAAATATTCTGTATTTTTAAAAATTAATTACTCTTTAGAAAAGCTGGTCGAGCATCTATCGCAAGCTAAAACAAGACATCCGCTCGCTGAGAGGTTGTTATAACACGCATCTCTACAGCTGAGCGGGCACAAAATCTATGATCTTGCTTTGTTTGTTTTGTTTTTATTTATTTTGTTTGGGGGGAGTGGGGCCCAAAAAAAGCATAGTACCCGTTTTCCCGGGGAAAGGGTGAACTATGCGTGACGTCACAATACAAAGGTACTATTTACCGGTACTATTTACCGGGAAACGTCTTTTCTAGTCAAAACTATTCTTTTTCTTGTTGTGTACACTCCTAATGCAACAATCTTACGAGAAGGGATATAATAAAAAATATTGCCGCTTCGCGGCTCGTGGACGAAAATGAACAAAAAAGTGAACAAAAATCACTTACGGGGGTTCAAAATAGTAAAAAAAAAATCACTTACGGGGGTTCAAAATAGTAAAAAGAATCGCCGCTTCGCGGCTCGTGGACGGAAGTGAACAAAAAATCGAACACAAATCACTTATATACGGGGGTTCAAAATATTAAAAAATATTGCCGCTTCGCGGCTCGTGGACGAAAATGAACCAAAAAGTGAACAAAAATCACTTACGGGGGTTCAAAATAGTAAAAAAATTCGCCGCTTTGCGGCTCGTGGACGAGAGTGAACCAAAAAAGTGAACAAAAATCACTTACGGGGGTTCAAAATAGTAAAAAGAATCGCCGCTTCGCGGCTCGTGGACGGAAGTGAACAAAAAGTGAAAAAAAATCACTTACGGGGGTTCAAAATAGTAAAAAAATTCGCCGCTTTGCGGCTTGTGGACGAGAGTGAACCAAAAAAGTGAACAAAAATCACTTACGGGGGTTCAAAATAGTAAAAAGAATCGCCGCTTCGCGGCTCGTGGACGAAAATGAACCAAAAAGTGAACCAAAATCACTTACGGGGGTTCAAAATAGTAAAAAAATTCGCCGCTTTGCGGCTCGTGGACGAAAGTGAACAAAAAAAGTGGACGAAAGTGAACAAAAATCACTTATATACGGGGGTTCAAAATAGTACAAAATATTGGACGAGAGCTATTTTAAGGCAAAATTGTTTTTCCTCTACAAATTGGCAACTCCTAAATTTTGTCGATCTATTAATGACATAAAAATAGGTGGACAATATTTAGTAATTACAATTTAAGACAAATATGAAGTAACTTTGCCGCAAAGTTGTCAATTTGAACGCAAATATCTGTATTTAAAATATCACAATGTATTGCCAATTTAAGGATTTTGCTAAATTATAGTGATTTACGCAATAATAAAAATCATTAAAAATAACTAAAGCAGGTAGAGTAACAAAATAGGGCTCTAAAAATAGAGGAATTTATGCTCCTTCTTCCTATACACATCACATAACTAACTTCTTCTTCTTTAAGTGTAGGACTACCAAACCACAAATATGTGGGCCTTAGGCACTGATGGGTTAAACTGTTGTACATGTATGCAGGTTATTTTATAATTTTGGAATTATCTTATTGAACCAATTGTGTTTTATATGATTTGTGTTATAAGTTATTAGTATTAGAAATTTTGTTGAATTGATTGTCTTTGTAGACATGAGTCGATGGGACACGTAACCCTGGGGTCTGATGTAGAGAGCAATTGAATAACAGTATTTGACCGGTGAGTTATATCACAGTTCTGACGTCATCGACATACATGTACTATTTTGTGGGTGTCCGTACTCTGTTTTGAGAGCGATAAGTACCAATAGACGTCAGAAATCATAGATGGTTATTAATTGGGAGTATTTGGGGCGCGGGTGATAAATAGTGGTCATGGCTTGAAGGTGACAATGAAGCCTGGATGAAATAATGCTTTTAGGTAGTCCTTCAATATGGTAAAGTATCATATTCATATTATAGTGTAATTCATTACAGAATCCTTAGCCGCAAACAATCAGATGTTAAATTTATTTTGTATGTGATTTACATAATAATTGTTGTGAATAGTTAGTTGTATTGTTGTACCTATACTCTGGCCATTTGAAAACATATGATAATATATTAATGTTGGTACAATTATGATGTGTATTAGTGAAGTTGTATGTTCTTAATTGTTATCGTTCTCTTTTCTTGCCATGCATAGGGGCTGTTTTTTTATTGGACTTCGAATACATGCATACACGTCAATACTTAAATTTGTCGTCCGTCTAGTTCATTTGAAATCCCTGCGTCGTTTCAAATGTATTTTGTATGTTTTTGTTGTTATATAATCCACAATATTGTAACTGTACTTCTGTTTGTAGTGAGAAGATTAAATTGTACACGTACATGTTATGTCTAGTGGCCAATGCAGTTTATACAGGGTAACTTCCAAACACTACGGCCGTATGCTGCAGGACTGGCTCTAGTGATGTTGTCGGTCAATTACAAAAGATGTTACAATAAAGATTTCTGTTACATTATTTTAAACAACGTGTTACCTGTTATTTACTTGTATCCAAAAGTATGAGGGAACATGTGTCATCGGGAAGAATGAAAGTATAATCTCTTGTATAATGTTTGATGTGTGTATGCCCCTTGCAGAAAGAGATATAATCAATTGTAAGTCAGATCACTTGTTCTAAATGCGCAAATCTGATTGGTTTCAATTCATTGTTTGGACACTTATTGCAAAATGACACTTAAACAATGAAATGAAAACTTCGGAAAGGATTATAAAAATTACTATTTTTGAAACAAATATCAATAAAAAACATAGAGAATTTAGATATGTTCTGTATGCAGAATAAACAGATATTGTATTCTTTTATCGATATTCATTTTCAAACACATTTCATTTTGAGAGTTCTTGGTGAACTGATTGTTTAATGACTTTCATACTTTGAGCTAAATGACCTAATTAATATGAATGTGGAATTGAAATCTCGTACAACTACAAGCAATCATCTCGTATGTCAAAACAACTGGTATACCCCCCCCCCCCCCCCCCCCCTCTCGCAGGCATCAATAGTCTTACACATATCTACAACAGTCTCAAAGAACAAAAAAAAAAATACTTTGGCAAGGACTCTCAAGTAGTTTGTCACCTATTTTCCAATGCTTAAATAAAGACAATTTGACTTTTTGACTACAGAGAGGAGCAAACATGAATCACAGGTTAACATTAAGATATTTCACAGGCATTTATATAACATTATGTTTTCACAAAATATAATTATATTACACTCGTTATTTAGTGGTAATTTTAACTTGTCTAGTTTCGTACGGGTGCATGGATGTGCAGCCCCTGAAATACACTATATAACAATTAAAATGTGGTCAGACCCCCTCTTTCAACACCTATATCATATCAAACTTCCATTAGACCAAATGGTCATTAGACCAAATGGTCATTAGACCAAATGGGCATTAGCCCAAGTGGGCATTAGACCATGTGGGCCTTAGCCCAAGTGGGCATTAGACCATGTGGGCATTAGCCCAAGTGGGACATTAGCCCAAGTGGGAGTAGACCAACTGTCAATTAGACCAAACGGGAAGTTGATGAAATGGTTATTAGACGAAGTGAGAAACTGCCCATCTGGATATAGCCGAAGTGGGTATAGCCCTAATGGATATTACTTTTTTTTATTAGACGTTGTGGTATTAGACCAATAGAATATAAGACAATCTGGTGATTAGACGAAATGGCATTAGACTAAGTGGGTTTGGACCAAGTGGATATTAGACGATAAGGGTATAGCCCAAATGGTTATTAGACGAACCGGCTATTGGACCAAGTGGTCGTAGACGAAATGGGTTTAGACTATGTAGGATTACGAAGTGGGTTTAGACCAAGTGGGGGTTTACCGTTGATTGTACCGGTTCGACGCGACATGCATAATTTTGCGTAGAATGTGTCTATTCGATAACAGAACATGTGTATTGTGCCGCGTGTAAATTTTAAATTTTGGCTAATTTATTCCTGTATCGTGCATCATTCAATGTGCTGCGGGCGAGATTTGGCTTCGTTGTACAGACGATTGAACTGCGCATGCTCATTACGGGAAATAATATCGGTGTCGTACGTAGATGTCTTTTCAGTTGTTTTATATGAAACTCACTTTTTCAAATCACGTTTTGTACATGAAAACATGCATGGGCAACGCCAAAACTCCTCAGGAAGTTAGTCTGGACTTTCAAGTCTATAAACATGTAAACACAATGGTATTTCCCTGTCGAACAGACCTGTGTCGGGAAAAAAATGAACACCCCTTTCGGACCAAGGTGAAAAATAAACCACTGGTTTTCTCAAAAACTAATCCATAACTTTTGATGAAATTTCATACACATAATATTATGGATATTTTAAATGTCTCCTGTAAATTTCATTGATATAGGCCTTAAAATTAAGAAGTTATGAGGGATCGAAATTTTAGGGAAATGTGCGACACTTTCGGACACACCGTCGATAGCCGTTGAAAATTCAAAAGGTTTTACGAGTTTTCGGGGAGTTAATTGCACCCAAGAACTGGATGTACGCCTTGATCCGCGTGACCTCAACGCAGTCATTCGGCGGGAGCACTTCCCCATGCGAACGTTCGAAGACATTGCGGCCCGCATGCCAAAAGAGAGATTTTTTTCTAAGTTCGACGCGACGAGCGGATACTGGCAGCTCCCATTGAGTGGCGAAAGCTCACGTTTGACCACCTTCAATACCCCCTTTGGGAGATACCGGTATTGCGTGCTGCCATTCGGCATCTCATCGGCGAGTGAAATTTGGCAAAGGGTGATGGAGGTAAAATTTGGGGATTAGAGGGGGTAGAGACAGTCGTTGACGACATTCTCGTTTGGGGAGAGACTGCTGCTCAGCATGATTCTCGGGTGAACGCACTACTTGCGCGTGTGAAAGCGTCTGGCTTGAAGCTGAATGCTAAACAGTCTGTCATGCGTTCTGATCATGACAGGGTGGAATACGTGGGCCATGTAATTTCCCACGAAGGGGTATCGCCAAGCCCATCTCGAGTGAGCAGCGTGCTGCAAATGCCATACCCAGCGAACAAGGCGGAGGTTCAAACATTTTTGGGAATTGTCACATACATGGCCAAATTCATTCCAAGTCTCTCTGAAATCACCGCCCCGCTGAGGCAATTAATGGAGAAGGGCGTCGCATGGCACTTTGAGCAAAAGCATAGGGATGCAGTAGATGAGCAGATGAGCTGAAACGTCTGCTCACATCACCGCCAGTGCTAAGACTGTATGATGTGAAGTTGTGAACGCGCCTGTCGCAATGGCCACTGACGCTTCTAATAGCGGATTTGGAGCAGTCCTAATCCAAGATGACAGACCTGTTGCCTATGCGTCGCGCAGTGTGAACGCAGCTGAGCGTAATTATGCGACCATTGAGAAAGAGCTATGCCGCGATACTGTATGCTTGTAGAAAATGTCATGATTTCATAGCAGGTCAGCGGGTGGTGGTTCACACATATCACAAACCATTGGTAGGCCTGCTCGCTAAACCACTGCACAAGCTGAGCCCCCGGCTCCAGCGCATGAGAATGCACCTCCTTCGCTACGAACTGGTACTGGTGTGGAAAACCGGGCCGGGAGATGTTCGTACCAGACGCGCTAAGACGGATCGTAAATCAGTCCGATCCAGAGAGCGCCAGCGCATGCGAGTTTGATGATAGAATAGACGTGAATTACATTGCTGACAATGTACCGGTGTCTGAGCAAAGACTACAGCAAATCCGGAAAGAGACAGAGCGCGACAACGTACTGCAAATGCTGCGCCTGTAAATTGAACAGGGTTGGACATGTGATAGAACATCGCCATGAATTGGTGTACATGGACGGATCTCATCCTCC
>JBAMJV010002632.1:0-55141 GCA_037951105.1 Echinarachnius parma | reverse complement strand
TTGCCCTTTCTACAGACATGGAGAGCTGTAAAATCACTTGCGCTGAAAGTATCAACAAGAAGTACATCACGATCCGCGTCGAGGGATTCAGATGGGACGACCGTAGTCGATTACATCCAGAGGTTCTTTGCAGATGATCCAGACGCAGCGAAGGGTCTAATTGACCTCGTGAAGATGAACAGCCTGGTTCGTGAGAACATGACACCATATCCCATCTTCTGCTGCATGCTTTGTCACATTTGGAAGGACAAATCCAAACGTGACACGATCCGCACATTGCAAACCTTTCTGAGCTTGTCGAGGAGATGGTTTTTACTCTCGTAGATCATTACTACGACGACAAGTGCAAGGGTATCGACGGAACCCCACTGAAGGAATGTCAAGAGAAGTGCAGGAAATCCTTCAGCAAATCGGCAAAGTGGCTCTTCGCGGATTGAAGGACAATCAGCTAATTTTTCGGAAGAAGGATTTTACCAACCAAGAATCGCTTCTGAACACCGCATGCAAGGTTTGTTTCTCTGTTATTTTGTATGAATTTTTAAATTTGTACAAACATTAATAGTTTGATAAAAATGTATTTCATGATAATAGCAGGCTTGTTGGAAAAGTTACGGATGCATGTATACAATTTTGCCCAATATTATGAGTTTCTTGAACTTGATGTTTTCCACATATATATCATTATAGTTCATAATATTAACGTAATAGAATATATATATATGAAATACTCTGTCAACAACTGATGATCACTTGTGTAATGAGAGGTGGGGGGGGGGGGGGGGGGCTCTTGGGCACAAGCCCCCCCCCCCCCCACCCCCCCCCCCCCCCCCCCCCACCCATTCTGTGTTTCTTCCGCCCCCAGGATCCCGCAAGAGGCCCTACGGCACACGTAAACGCCAATTATGTATATGAACGAGTTATTGGTTATTCTATAATTCATCTCAGATTGGTGTTTATAACTGAAAAGAAGCTACCAGCACCGAGGGAAGTACGCAAGACGGGAGAAGAGTTCATCACAGAGATCCACTTCCACACAAACTGCTCCAGGAGTATCTTGCAGCGCAGTACCTCGCCTCACTCCACCAGACAGACCCGGCAGAGTTCAGAAGACTTCTGGAAGACGAGATCCTGGGAAGATGCGAAGAGTTCAGATATCTCTTGTACTTCTTGCGGCAGATCAGGGTAAGACTGCAGGGAAGGCACTGATGGACATTCTCTGTACACGATTACTCGATCCGAATGACGATATCTCCATCCAGACCAGAGAAGACGAGAGCTTCGACACAACAACAGATATAGAAGCGAAAGGAGGGTTTAGTCGTGGACGTGGCCTTTGAAAGTCACGACGAGAATGTCATTGCCTCCCTCGTCGATTACTGGATGCAAAAGACGTCCTTGTCTTTTATTGGAAATATGCGCATATCGAACCATACAAGATCAGGCTACTTCTTCACTTGGGCTGCATGTCATCATCGAAAGGTACGTTATCCCGGCCACTTCCTCGTGTCTCCTCTAATTGAAATTGAACGAAAGACAATGAATTATTTTATAATCTTTAATCATCGACAAATGTCAGGCACCATTGTATGAAGCTAGTTAAATATCAAACTGCGTCATTTCATTCTACATTGCATTGGCAAATGTGAATGTAACACATATACTCACATAACTTTGAAAATATTATATTTTCAATGATTTCATGAATTTTGTTTAATCATTTTTTATTCTACCGGCAGCCTTGTTATTTTGTTAATGTTATGTATTTAAACAGGGAGATCATCAAGCAACATCAGCTCATGAATCAGATGACTCGACCCCGTCCGCGTCCCGGGAAGGAGCAATGGACTCTGCTCACTACCGAAACTTCAATCTCTGTTAGTGAAACATCAGACTGGCAAATTGTCTTCGATTGGTCCATGTGTTGACGAGGAAGATGTGCAATGGATTGCAATCGCTGCCCCATACCTAAAGGTAAATGTTCCCACAAAAATTACAATCGGACTTTCTGCAACGATAACTTTAAAGATAGTAGATCAATCATAACTTATTAACTCATTATGATTACCTACATCTTGCAGAAAACCCTATTCGATTTGCTTCAGTGGTCATTGGAAAATGGGGATCTGGTAAATCATGTCATGGGTCCGTTTCTTCCAAGTTTGACACTTGGATGCTCTTTGCACCCATATGAATTGAAATATTTTGCTCACAACTGTCAGGGCAACTAACAAATTAATTCAAATTCTGTGCATACCTTTATATCAATGGTGTGTACTCGTGTGAGGTTTTGTTGTTGAAAGAGGTATTGATCTCTCAGGAAAAAAAAGATAAGGAAAGCCTAAAGGAGGAAAAGCTCAAATCAAGTCTTCCATATGAGTTAATGATTGAATTTTTCTCTTTAATCATTCATTTTCACACCTTAAATGTTTGCAAAACTCGGGAATATGATTCCTTTTTACTCCATTTCATTCATTATATATTTCGTTAGTGGAAAATGCAGGAAACAAGCAGTCCACTTTCTCAAAAGAGATTTTGTGCGAGAACAAATTGAACAACTTCGTATTTGTAAGGCGTGAACACAATGGACAACGCGTCTTCTTACAAAACCTCGAGGGAAGGGACATCTGACATGCCCTGGCGTGATTTACCAAGATCCCCATTCTCCATGACACTTAACCAAGTCTAATAGGGTATTCGGCAAGTTTAGGTAATAAGTTATAGTTTCATACCCTGAAATAGCATTATGATTGATCTTCTATCTTTAAAGTTATCGTTGCAGAGAGTCCGATTGTAATTTGTGTTGGTACCTAAAGGGATCTAGTAACATTGTCAAACTCCTCAACTATTTTGGAACTCTACCCATACATTGCTCGCGGTTTCACATACATGACATACCTCTATGAATTCGTATTACAAATGAAAGCTGGCATTTCTGTTGTACAAATTAAGCTGCTTGAGTTAGTGAATATCACGCAGTCGCCCCCCCCCCCCCCCCCCACCGAAAAATATTGGGGGCGAACATTTCGTTCTGCCCCAATAATTCCGAAAATGAGAAAGAAAAAATCAAGTGATAATAAAGGAGGGGGGGGGGGGGGGGGGGGGGGGGGGGGAGGGGGACAATAATTGACCTTTAAAATAGCTGTTTTTTTTAGTTTGAAAAAGACTGCAAATCTCGTTTTTGCTGCGCGCCCTTCGCGCACCATACAGTTTTTCCTTCTTAGCTCGTATCCCATTGCAAGCTTCATTTCGGGTTGCGGGAACTCACATTTCCAATTGTGTTGGGCAATGTATTTCTCAAAGGCACACAAATCAAACGGAAATAATTAAACCCTAAATAATAATAATTAAAGAAATAGAATAATCTAAAGTAATCAATCTTTCAATTATGTCCATATGCGCTGAACGCATACCAAATTGGAATATCATAAACAAAATAAGTTCGAAGTAAATTAGTGGTCATGTATATTTTATGGTCGAGAAAAGGGATATCATTTTGTCTAATTGATGTGTCATTTGGTTGAAAACCAAGAATATAAAGACATCGCCAGGTCTCCTGTACACCTCTACTGGGGCCCCTTTCAAATTCGGCCCCTGCTCCCCATCCGTATATGGCACACCGACTCGCCAAAAAATGAATCGCTTGTTCAAACATATTAAAACGATTTAACATTCTCCCATATAGGAAAACAGCTTGAGAGTTCTAAAATGCTGTAGTCTCAGTTTCTGGGGGCTCAATTCTCAAGACTCTATCAATGGCTCTATATATATATACAGGAGCACCTGGCCCATCCCATGCAATGCTCCTCGCTACTGCATTGTCATGCATGCACGCTATATACATATACACACACCATAACAGCCACTATTTGATATCTTTTAAACCCCATCTTTAATGTGCTAAATTTCAGAAATCGAAAAGCTTCCGGGGCTCCGCCCCTGATCCCCCAGCAGGCACTAAGGGTCTCTGTATTTCACCATGTG
Organism: Echinarachnius parma; assembly: GCA_037951105.1. Lineage (NCBI taxonomy): Eukaryota > Metazoa > Echinodermata > Echinoidea > Clypeasteroida > Echinarachniidae > Echinarachnius > Echinarachnius parma. Next base: position 51,160 of record JBAMJV010002632.1, on the reverse strand, counting down.
CAGAAACTTTGGGCAGAGGTAGTAAATTAAGCATACATTAATTCAAATTGATATTTGTATCCCATTATTTTAAAAAAGATCTGTGATTTTATAAGTGCTAATTTCAACAAGTTTTCAGGGCTGATGTGCCCCCCCCCCCCCCCCCAGGCCACTGTTATAAGGGCCTTTGACCTACCTAAACTCGTTAAATCTTTTCCTATATATTCACTATTTCATACAATTTTATCACACATTATAGGAGTTGTAAATGTCTGAAATCTAAAAGCCTCGGGGGGGGGGGGGGGGGGGGGGAGGGTCCGCCACTGGACCCCCATTTTGTCCCCAAAGTGTGGGTGCCTCTTTACTAAAAACAAATGTAGCACTTCGAGCCATCAAGGCACTTTCAATGAGCGCAGAATAAACTTGTTTTGTAATAAGATACATAGACTCTGTATTCCTATATAATTATGTAGGCCTATACATCTCGTGAAAGTTCTGGCTAGAATCAAAAGGCTTATTGTGCCTCGCCCTCTAAACTCGGCCCCTATTCCGGTGTCATTTCGGTTGAAAACTATTTTTTTGCCGCCACCCCCCCCCCCCCCCCCCATCTTTAAATTATGGGCATGCCCATGTGGGCTTTTCGCTCTCTTACTGATGACTCTGGCGAAATGTTCTAATCCCCCCCCCCCCCCCCCCCCGGCTCCCCCAATCGCAAACACGGATCGACGCCTCTGGAATGTTCACACATCACTAAGTGGGCATATTTTCAGATTCCGGATCAGATTACAGAATACACATTAATTTGATTTCATCAACCCATTTCCCATTCTTTTCACATGTCAAAAAAGTAACTAACCCTGATAGCAAACACTGGTAAAATGACGTCAATTTACGTCGTTTTTCGTCGTGCAACGTCGTCTTAAAGACGTCTTAAATTCACGTCAATAAGTGAAGATTTTGCACCCGCGTTTACCGTCATATAGACGTCATATTTTGACGTGAAAATGACGTATTTTTTTCAAAAAGGCCGTCTTTACGACGTCTTGAGACGTCAATTTTGTAACCATAAATTACGCCATTTAGACAACATAAAGACGTCTTATTGGTCAATATAAGACGTGCCTTTTTACGTCTGGATTTGACGTCATTTCCACCTTATGTACGTCGTCTTTAAGACGTCGTAAATTCACGTCAAAAGTGGAAGATTTTGCACCCGCGTTTACCGTGATATAGACGTCATATTTTGACGTGAAAATGACGTATTTTTTTCTCCGAAAAGGCGTCTTTCACGACGTCTTGAAGACGTCAATTTGTACCATAAATTACGCCATTAGACGACATAAGGACGTCTTATTGGTCAATATAAGACGTGCTTTTTACGTCTGGATTGACGTCATTTCCACCTTGTGTACGTCGTCTTTAAGACGTCGTAAATTCACGTCAAAAAGTGAAGATTTTGCACCCGCGTTTACCGTGATATAGACGTCATATTTTGACGTGATAATGACGTATTTTTATCCGAAAAGGCGTCTTTATGGACGTCTTTAAGTCGTCAATTTGTTCCCATTAATTACGTTATTAAGACGACATAAAGACGTCTTATTGGTCAATATAAGACGTGATTTTAACGTCTGGATTTGACGTGATTTTCACCTTGTGTACGTCGTCTTTAAGACGTCGTAAATTCACGTCAAAAAGTGAAGATTTTGCACCCGCGTTTACCGTGATATAGACGTCATATTTTGACGTGATAATGACGTATTTTTATCCGAAAAGGCGTCTTTACGACGTCTTGAAGACGTCAATCTGTACCATAAATTACGCCATTTAGACAACATAAAGACGTCTTATTGGTCAATAGAAGACGCGATTTTTACGTCTGGATTTGACGTCATTTCCACCTTGTGTACGTCGTCTTTAAGACGTCGTAAATTCACGTCAAAAAGTGAAGATTTTGCACCTGCGTTTACCCGTCATATTTTGACGTGATAATGACGTATCTTTTTCCGAAAAGGCGTCTTGAAGACGTCTTGAAGACGTCAATTTGTACCATAAATAACGCCATTTTAGACGACATAAAGACGTCTTATTGACGTCATAAAAAGGTCGTCCATACGCCAAAAATAATTGTTTAAATGTCTTTGAAAGACGTCATAATCACGTTGTAATAACGTCGTCTATACGACAAAAAATAATTGGAAAAAAATGTTTTTTAAAAGACGTCACAATGACGTAATGAGGTCGTTCATACGACAAAAAATGATGGCAAAAACTAGTCTTGTAAAGACGTCATAATGACGTCTTAATATTGTCGTGCGTACGACACAAACCTTAATGGCAAAAATGGTCCTTTCAAAGACATTATAAAGACGTCATTATAAAGTCTTTTATACTACAAAATAAATACTTAAAAATTATCTTTTAATGACGTGATAATGACGTCGTTTTTACATTCTTAATATGACGAAAAAGCATTGGAAAATGGTCTTTGAAAGACGTCACAATGACGTTGTAAAAAGGTCGTCCATACGACATTAAATGATGGCAAAAACTAGTCTTGAAAACACATCATAATGACGTCATATTGACGTCGTCGTACGACACTAACCATAATGGCAAAAAGAGTCTTTAAAAGACATCATGAAGACGTCAATTTTAAGACTTTTTATGACAAAATAAATAGTGAAAAAATGGTCTTTGAAAGACGTCAACATGACGTAGTAAAAAGTTCGTCCATACGACAAAAAATGATGGCAAAAAAACTAGTCTTGAAAAGACTTCAAAATGACGTCGTGAAGTGGTCGTCCATACGACAAAAAATGATGGCAAACAATAGTTTTGAAAAGACGTCAAAATGACGTCTTAATAATGTTGTCCGTAGGACACAAACCTTAATTGCAAAAATGGACTTTCAAAGACATCATAAAGACGTCGTTATAATGTATTTTATACTACAAAATAAATACTTAAAAATAATCTTTTAATGACGTGATAATGACGTCGTTTTTACATCCTTAATATGACGAAAAAGCATTGGAAAAAATGGTCTTTGAAAGACGTCACAATGACGTTGTAAAAAGGTCGTCCATACGACAATAAATGATGGCAAAAACTAGTCTTGAAAACACATCATAATGACGTCGTATTAACGTCGTCGTACGACACAAACCATAATGGCAAAAAAAGTCTTTAAAAGACATCATCAAGACGTCAATTTTTAGACGTTTTTATGACAAAATAAATAGTGAAAAAAATGGTCTTTGAAAGACGTCAAAATGACGTAGTAAAAAGGTCGTCCATAAGACAAAAAATGATGGCAAAAAACTAGTCTTGAAAAGACTTCAAAATGACGTCGTAAAGTGGTCGTCCATACGACAAAAAATGATGGCAAAATAGTCTTTCAAAGACATCATAAAGACGGCGTTGTTACGTCTTCTATACGACAAAAATAAATACTGAAAAAGTGATCTTTAAATGACGTAATATTAACGTAATTTTTACGTCCTTCCATACGACAAAAAACAATTGGAATATGGTCTTTGAAATACGTCACATTAACGTCGTAAAAAGGGCGTCCATACGACAAAAAATGATGGCAAAAAATTGGTCTTGAAAAGACGTCAAACTTACGTCTTTATAGCGTTATTGATACGACATAAACTCGTATGGCAAAAATGGTCTTTAAACGACATTATAAAGACGTCGTTATCATGTATTCTGTACGACAATAATACATTCTTAAAAATGGTCTTTGAACGACGTTATAATGACATCGTTTTTACGTCTTTCCTACGACAAAAATAAATAGTGGAAAAATGGTCGTTTAAAGATGTTATAATGACGTCAATTTTGCGTCTTTTATACGACATAAGTCATCATGTCAAAAATGGTCTTTAAAATACGTCATAATGACGTCGTATTCTGATCGTTTGTACGACATATGACGTGTTTACCAGTTTACGACCAAATTAAGACGTCATAAAGACGTCAGTCTGCTATCAGGGAAACCGAGCACAAAAAGTAACTACCCCCCTAAACAACTGCTCATATTTTCATAACCGATAATTGTTTCAAGATGTCATCTAACCACAATATTGGCACTGTTGTTATGTTCGATATGTGCGAAAATCAGAGATATTCATCACTCTATGGCTGAATGAGCACAGATTAAAGACAAAATGGCCCAATTCAAAAGTCACAAGGTATTGCGCGTGCCTGTACATTGTTGTGAAACAACACATGTGGCTGAATGCATTGATTATGGTTTATGAAACAATGCTATTTGATATTCCATTCATTTTGATTTTTGTTAAGGCACATGTGGTAAAATGCATTAATTGCAATTGTAAAACAGTGCATTTTTAAATTTTCCAATTCTCAATCATTTGTAATGATGCTAATACTTTTGCGAATTTTGAAATATGACTATTTTTTCTGTAATGTGTGCTCACTCAACCATGGATTAATGGTTACCCCTTATTTGTACATATTGTTTTCCTAACTACCAGGCATAGGGATATCTTGGCAAGACGAAATCTTGAAACGATTCTTGGTTATGAAATTATGGGCAATTGTTTAGGGGGGGGGGGGGGGGTAGTTAATCTTTGTGTTCGGTTTATATAGATCCCTTTAAAACCCATACGCCCTCAACGCGTTCTGGCTGGCTATTCTGATATGATATCGGCCCACCTGATACAAATATTTAGCGGATTGTATTGTAAAGCGAGGAGATAATATGATATTGACCACTTGTCAGTTCACAAAATAATGTTCCCCTAATTTGTTTTATATTTGGTCAATTGTTGGGGGTGGGGAGGGCACGTGCCCCCCCCCCCTCCCCCCTCCCCCCTCCCCGCTCCCCCTTATGTAGCTATACGTACGCCACAGCCCACAGGATTACATTTGTCATTTGTGTTTTGTTAAAATTTTCTCTATTTTGTTCATTATCCCATAATTTCCCAACGTCATTGTGAAATATGACTGTGCTGCTCGTGTTTCTTTTCCTTTAATTTTCCCCTTTGTTGTATATAATGCACTGCAGATAACAAGCGATATCGCTTTCCAGCAGTGCTCTCCACCCAGATAACAATGCTACGTTGGCCCAACGTAGTCTATAGTCGGCACCGTCGCGGTTGGCAAAACAACGTTGAGCCAACGTTGGCCTAAGGTAAATATGCAACCAAATTTTTGCAGTCGGAGAGCTGACGTTAAGACAACGTTACGCCAACGTTTTCTGTTGACTTTTGGCAAACTGGTCGGCAAATGTACGTTGAAACAACGTTGGGTGATAGTTGGACGAACAATCATAATTCTTTGGTCGAAAAACAAACGTTGGGCCAACGTTTCGCCTACTGCGACATTTTGTTGATGAGTGGCGTTGGATATTCGTTGGCTAGTTGACGTCGTACTAACGTTTGGCAAACAACCACATGTCGACGGTGGGCAGGCTAACGTTTAACCAACGTTTCGCCTACTACGACACTGTGTCAATGACTTGCGTTGGATATTGGTTGGCTCGTTAACGTCAGACCAACGTTTAATACATAACCACATTTCGACGGTAGGATAGTCAACGTTCGGCCAACGTTTCGCCGACTACAACGTTCTGTTAATGAGCGACGTTGGATATTGGTTGGCTAGCTGACGTCAAGCCAACCTTTAACAAACAGCCACATTTCGACGGTGGGGAAGCCAACGTTAGGCCAACGTTTCGCCGACTACAACATTCTGTAAATGAGCGACGTTGGATATTGGTTGGCTAGCTGACGTCAAACCAACCTTTAACAAACAACCACATTTCGACGTCGGGCAAGCCAACGTTGGGCCAACGTTTCGCCTACTACAACATTCGGTCAATGAGCGACGTTGGAAATTGGTTGGCTAGCTGACGTCAAACCAACCTTTAACAAACAACCATATTTCGACGGTAGGATAGTCAACGTTGGGCCAACGTTTCGCCGACAACAACATTCTGTAAATGAGCGACGTTGGATTTTGGTTGGCTAGCTGACGTCAAACCAACCTTTAACAAACAACCACATTTCGACGTCGGGCAAGCCAACGTTGGGCCAACGTTTCGCCTACTACAACATTCTGTTAAGCTGACGTCAAACCAACCTTTAACAAACAACCACATTTCGACGGTGGGCCAGCCAACGTTAGGCCAACGTTTGCCTACTATACATTCGGACAATGAGCGACGTTCGATATTGGTTGACTAGCTGACGTCAAACCAACCTTTAACAAACAACCACATTTTGACGGTGGGCCAGCCAACGTTAGGCCAACGTTTCGCCTACCTATTCGGTCAATGAGCGGCGTTGGATAGTGGTTGGCTAGTTGACGTCAAACCAACATTTGACAAACAACCACATTTCGACACTGTAGGCAAGCCAACGTTGGGCCACCGTTTCACCTACTACAACATTTAATCAATGAGTGGTGTTGGAAATTGGTTGGCTAATTGACGTCAGACTTCTTATTATACTTATTATTCATTATAACATTTTCTCTCAATTTTACACTTTTTAAATCGAAATTATTCAAATTTACACATTGCCGTGTAATCGCTGGAATCGGTCTTTCAAACTCCTAATTAAAGGCGTAGTTGAGTTTTGGTAGAGAGGGCGCTGGACTACTTATTTTTTTTGTGAGATAATGAAAAACTGAGTGTAAAATTTGAAAGAGCATACTATCTAAATAATACAATCATCTTTGTTTGATCAAAATCGGTTCAGAAACGGCTGAAATATCCATAAACGTAACATTTTGTAATAAAGCTGGGGCCCCCGGTTTATTAGAGAATGTTGAACCAGCCGTTAAAAATTCAAAAAAATGCTTCCTCTTTTCAAAAAGTTACAAAAAAGGTATGTTGATAGTTGTTGGTTATTTCTCTATCTAATTCTATCTAATCACTATTTCAACAAAACATCACATGCACACTATTTTATTCAAAATGGTTGAAACCGATGAGTTTTTAGAAGGCGCCCTCTTACGTTTTAACGGCTCTTTTTGAATGATAACATGGTCTTTTACTACGTCATTTGGAATTTTGTGTTCCTTTCTAGTTATAACTATTAGTTTGCAATGTAATGATGTAGGTTTTGGTTACTAAAATTCAGTTTCACCCAAACTGTACTCTCCTTACCAGAAATCAACTATCCCTTTAAGTTCATAAATATACGCATAAGCTTTCGTGAATAGTCTCCCGAGTACATTCATTACGGGCACTACCCAGCAAACACAAAACTTTACAAAACGTTTTAATTAGGTCACGTATTCGTCTTTAATCAACGTTTACAAAACGTTTTTTTTTATTAGGTCACGTAGGTCTTCTTCCTTAATCAACGTTTAAAAAACGTTCTTAGAACGTTTCCAGCGTCCGACAGGCTATATGCTGGTACTTGCAGTTGAAATCAAATACATGAAAGGTTTTTTTCTTCTTTTTTCTAACGTTTAAACAACAATTTAAAAACGTCCATTTGGACGCAACACTGCAACACAGCAACACAGCAACATTGTTCCCTACAATTAGTTCATGAAATTCGCATACATCCCACTCGGTGCTCGTGGTCAAGGCATATTTATCCGTTTTATCCGATTACATGTGGAGTTTCAAAATGATCTGTAGTGGAACCAGCGTTTTTCCTCATATTTTATACAAAAGATTTCCAAACCTACTGTATTATTTGCATTTGGGATTGTTTGCAGATGATTCTAGCCGGTTTCGCACTTTTTAGAGAGGATTTACACATATATTTAAATGTAATGAGGTCAAATATTGGGATATTGACGCGTTATAGGTGTAAATAAAATATATTAGACCGAATTCATATTGTCTATATAGAAATCGTTACCGAGAAAATAGTTTTTTGGTATCAAGGTATTAAAGGATAGTTGCGTTGGGTTTTGGTATAGAGGGTGCTACATACAATATGTGTGTGATATAATCAAACACGGAGTACTGTATCAAATTTGAAAGAGCATACAATTGTAATGACAGAATAAACTATAATTTGATCAAAATTGGTTCAGAAATGCCTGAGATATCCATTAACATAACATTTTAAAAATTGTAGGGAACACAAAATATAACTTTGAACCGGCCGCTAACAAATTAAAAAATTGCTTCTCCTTTTTAAAAAGGTACTATAGTAAAGATGTTTTTAAATAATCGTTGATTATCTCTCTATCTAATCACTATTTCAACAAATCATGACATGCACAACATTTTATTTGTAAATGTTAAGACCAATAGGTTTTTAAAGAGCGTCCTCTTGAGTTTTAATGTCTCTTTTTTTAATGGGAACATGCTTTTTACTCAGTAATGTGTTGTGTTATTCCTTTCGAACATGGTGAAGTAAGTTATAACTGTTAGTTTGTAATGTAATGATGCAGGTTTTAGTTACCAAAACTCGGGTTAACCAATGCTGAACTCTCTTTACCAGAAGTGGACTGTACTTCATTTGTAGTAATATAGATACGAATATGACGAACAAATGATTGAACCACTGCTATATATTTCACTGGGAAATTGATTAACAAAATGCAAGATAGCTAAATCAAGACAGGTATAGGGAAACAGTCCATTTCATACATTGGGGGAGTAATTTTAGATGAACCTCCATGCGACTTAAAATGTACAATGTCACGATACGGATTTCGTAAATTGTATAATATATTATATAATACTTAAAATATATTTTAATTATGTGCTACCAACAATGTATGAAAACCTTTTTGGAACATTTTGGATTGTTGTAATATTATCGATAATATAATGTACATTATATACTTGTATTGTTTATAGTTGTTCAAGGGCTAGTTTTGACTAACATACTATGCAATGTCTGTCCTTTTTAATAAATGAGGGGAAATTGTGAAATATTGTACCTTACATGTATATTATGATTTTGTTAAATTTGTAAATTGCTATCGGGGTTCATGATCGATTATAAACGATCATAATAGTGAACAGAAAAATTCCTATTTTTGCTATTATTTGAATTGAAAACAGTGTTATCATGTCTTTGTTTTCTATATAATTTGTTGTAATATTATCGATAATATAATGTGCGGTATACACTTGTATTGCTTATATATATAGTTGTTGAAGGGCTAGTTTTGAATAATATACTTAATATGCAATATGTCTATCCTTTTTGATAAATGACGGGAAATATTGTACATTATATGATGCTGTTGCATTGGTAAATTAATACAATTAAATTAAATGTTATTAACAAAATATTCGCGGTGCAAAGCCCCTCTGCACAGCCCCCTCTTTATTAACTTTGATACACCTATTAATTAGTGATTTATGATCGGTAAAGGTTCGTTCCGCAATCGATCCCAATGCGTCGTAAGTGGGCCGACAATGGGTGATTTCAAGTATGGTCTTTAAGGCCGGTGTTAGTGTTTATTACACACAAACGCCAGTTTGATAAACACTAACACCAGCCCTAAACACCATACTTGAAATCACCCATTGGGCCAACGCAGAATTGCTATCGGGGTTCATGATCGATTATAAACGATCATAATTTAGTGAACAGAAAAATTCCTATTTTTGCTATTATTTGTATTGAAAACAGTGTTATCATGTCCTTGTTTTTCTATATAATTTATAAAACTATAAATGACACCTGAATAATAGTCTTATGAATAATGATTCAAAGGCTGATTATTTTATAATCTACTCTCGGCAATTACTAACTACAACAAATGTACATAGTATGTATGAGGATATATATACTAAGTCGATTGCATTATGTATTGTTAAGACGATAGGATAGGATAGGGTATGATACGTTTAGGATTAGGTTTAAGATATAGGATATAGGATATATAGGATATAGGATATATAGGACTTAGCGTTTGAATGACGGGATGGTGGAATATGTAACACCATGCAGCCTACTAATCTTTTTTTTAAAGTGTTCGTATTGTTGGTTGGCTCACGGTTGGCTCACGGTTGGCTCACGGTTGGCTCACGGTTGGCTCACGGTTGGCTCACGGTTGGCTCACGGTTGGCTCACGGTTGGCTCACGGTTGGCTCACGGTTGGCTCACGGTTGGCTCACGGTTGGCTCACGGTTGGCTCACGGTTGGCTCACGGTTGGTTCAAGGTTGGCTAACAGTTGGCCCAAGGTTGGGTAAACGTTGGCCCGATGTCATAATTAGCCAACTGAAAGGTTGGGCAAGGGTTGGGAAAACGTTGGCCCAACACTTGTACGACGTTGGCTTGTTGGGTTGGGCCAACGAGGGCCCAGCGGCAAGAATGACGTGGGCAAAACGTCACGTTTTAACGTTGGCCCGACATTGACTTATATAGTCGTATTAACGTTGGGGTTTAGTCGGCTCAATGTTGGCTTGACGTCAGAAATAGCAAAATAAATGGTTGGGCAAACGTTGGCTCAACGTTGGCAATTGACGTTGGCGTATGGGGGTTGGGCCAACGAGGGCCCAGCGGCAAGAATGACGTGGGCTAGACGTCACGTTTTGACGTTGGCCCAACATGACCGCCTACATTGGGCCAACGATGGGCCAACGTAGCATTGTTATCTGGGCAATTGGTTGATGAGAGGAGGCATTTGTGAATTTCTCAAACATGTCAACTATGCATATTTATTATATTAATCTATATCATACAGATCACAGAGCTGACAATCAAGGGCCTATGGCTGACGCGGCATCAACTAGATATCATTGTGTCACCACTTCCATGTCTGCAGATACTAACCTTGAATGGAGTCTGGCAGCCATTTCAGTGGGACATACAGGAGTTATTTCTCGGAAGAAACATAGGTCATAAGGTGTGAATGCTGACATTTTGCAACTTTGTATTAAAGGGATAGTTGAATTTTGGAAAAGAGAGTATGGTTTTGGACAAATTTAATTTTAGTAACCAAAACATGCACCATTACATTACAAACTAATAGTAATAACTCCGCCATGTTCGAAGGAATAACAGCAATTACAAACTACTACTATAGTTAGTAAAAAGCCTGTTATCATTAAAAAAAAGAGCCGTTAAAACTCAAGAGTGCGCTCTCTAAAAATACATGGTATTCGGGCAAAAGACCTCAGCCCACGAGAATTATAATGTGCCCGTTAGCAGGTTAGCCCATCCCCGTATGTAGCTATCGCGTATTACTAGTAATACTATTATTTTCAATACTGTCAAGTCGTATAATACGACTTTACAGTATTGAACATAATTTCACGGTATTCTACTTGTGTATTGATTTCATGATCATTAGCAATTATTGTCACATGGGTCATCAGTTATTAATTCAAACAGCTTGAGATGCATATATGATCATTTTTATGTGACAAACGTTAACGGAAAGGATTTTGTTTTCTTTCGCCTTTAAATATTTCATAGAGCGAGCCGCGTCGGAGCTGCGCGAAGGAACTAATCCTGAAAGAAGGTACGATGCGGGAGACTTGGCACGAGTTTGAACTACCTTCAATGTTCCCTGAAATCCAGAAACTGAGGATAGGCACCGATTGTGCCGGCATGCGGACCCTACCTCCAGCTCACCTCGAGATATCAGTCGCGGAACCATTCTTTAAGGCAGTTGTGACGTCATGCCGGCATCTGAAGGAGCTGTACGTCAGGAGATACAGCATTACCAAGGATGAGGCTGCAATGGTCCTCACTATATTGAAGGATCACCCCAGTCTTGAAAGAATCGAGTGAGTTACGCCCATCGATCGCCTTGAAAAGGCCGTTTCTAGATCTGTGTACTAAATGTTTGAGAGATCCTTGTGCGATAAAAAGAAGGATGGGCAATTATCAGGGCTTTTTACATGATTTTATAGAGATAGACGAGATCTTTGAGCGACAATCTCTCCTAATTATATCAATGAACGCTCACCAATCTCTCAAACAAAATTGATCGGTAAAATGATCTTTCACAGCTTCAATCTCCTCCGTGCACGATCTTTCAATGAATGAACTGTTATGCCCGGCGCAGACAGAGCCGACTCGACTGGTTGTCATTCCGATCGGCTCAGTTTTCAGTGCCTCGCGACACACATGTTGCCAGTCGAGAGCATCGATATACACCATGGTCGAGAGACAGTCGGATGCCAGTTGGGGCCGATTCAACACGATAAATCTACTCCGACCAACCGGGCCCAACTCTAGCCTGATTAAAACCAGTCGGATCGGGTCGAGTCGGCTCTGTCTGCGCCGGGCTTTATGGTCTTACACTGAACCATGGAACGCTAAAAGTGATCCTTCAATGATTACATCAGCCATGATCCCCCCGGGGGTGGGGGGTCACTCTCATACACAAGTGCTACCCACCCGTGTTCATCAACCTGTAAAATGGACCCTAAAAATGAGCAAAAACGGCGTATCGCGCTTTTTTAAAAATGGACCCTAATGGGCAAAAATGGCGTATCGCACCTTTTTACAAATGGACCCTATAATGGCGTATCGCACCTTTTTAGAAATGGATCTTAATGGGCAAAAATGGCGTATCGCACCTTTATAAAAATGGACCCTAATGGCGTATATAACGCATAAACGCACCCCTTTTTTTTTGTAGAAAAAGTTGAAACCTGTGAACCTGAAAAGGTACCCTTTTTTGGGTTAGGCTTAGGGTTAGGGTTAGGGTTTCAACGCTTTTTTAGACGCAGGTGCGTAGCCAGTCATGTTGGGTGTGACCTCTCCCCCCCCCCCCCCCCCCCCTCCCTCGGGGGCCATCATCCACCTATACAGGGTACGTAGACGAAATTTTCGCGTTCATTGAAATATTGAAATATTGGACATGTTGGAGGGAAGTCCGCCTTTATATGCACACCGGAACATATAACTCTATCATATATGTAATGTTATACTATATATCTTTTTTAACTTCAGGTTTGATGAATATCATATAGCAGATGACAATTTCTCTTTGCAAGACGTGGTGGATGAGATCATCGGAGAAGGCACACTACTTGTGATCGTGAAGGAGCCCTGGGTAGATACGCCGCACAAGACGGTGATTATCAGCCAAACACAAGTGGAGCTTTTACTTAGATTATTTCGTCCAGAATCGATGATGATCTGAGAATGATTCCAGATGCAAAACATAGAAAACCCAGGTCCGCTGTTAGATATGAAACACTGATATAAAACATTTCGAAATTAAAAGATGAATAAACATAACACATACAATACATAGTATGAGACGCAAAAACGTGTTTAAAGGGTGACTAAATTACAAATGCATGTTGACTTTTGTTGATCTGTAATAATGAATACATCACATATCTTTTGACTTTTTGATGTACATTTTTGTCATATTTGTTATATTATGTTTTATATTATTTTAATTCTACCTGCTAAGCTCCACCCCTAAAAAAAAACACTCCAGAAGCAAATGACTTTTGTGACATCATCATGCCAGTCAACCATCAGTCAGCTAGATAAACATGAACATGAACCCACTGATCGAGTACCTTATTGCATTAGCATTGCATGTTTTCATTGAAACCCTTCTTTTCATGATGAGTGGGCATTGTATAAAAACATGCAATGCTATTGTGAATAGGTGGTCAGTTGATGGGAAGGGACATACCAATGTCTTTTGTTTATCTAGTTGACTGATGAATGACTGGCATATGATATCACAGAATTCATTTGCTTTAGGAGGTTTTTTTTTTAGGGGAGCTTAGCAGGTAGAACAAAAGTAATAGAACAAATAAATAAAATATAGACATAAATTTACATCAAAAAGTCAAAAGATATGTGATGTATACATTATTACAGATCAACAAAAGTCAACATGAATTTGTAATTTAGTCACCCTTTAAGATATTTCTATTTCATAGAATATCTCATACAAAATGTATCATCATAACATGTTGAGACTATTCAATATGCACGTGTAATGATCTCCAATAATTTGTTTATGTATAGAGTGGTGCCAATACTACAATGGCATTAAAAGAGTTACAAACGTTTCATAGAAATGTAATACAGGGTGGCCCAGAAAAAACGGAACGGGGCACTTCCCAAAATAAAGTAACAAATGTATTATGTCCATCGGATAGAGTGTCTTTTCAAATGAACAACGATACCAAGAACAGTCAAGTTGGTCGTGTAGTTTTTGTTTTAGGGCGCTGTGAGACTGTGAGTGACACCATGTCAGGTTCTCTTTTTTGTCAATTTGTATTGAGCAAGCGCTTGATGAATCGCACGAACCGCCGTTCATCTGTTCATATCGTTGAGCATCGCGCACTGTTGTTAGTGTGCACTCAGCCGTGTGCCGAGAGAATGGGCATGGTCGCTGAATGGTATTACGGGCAAGGAGTGCGGTTAAACTGGCATTGACTAGGTCGAAATCGACATAAATCGGCACCTGACATGGTCTCACTCACTGCGTCCTTAAACAAAAACGACCTGACCAAAATTACTGTTCTTGGTATCGTTTTTCATTGGAAAGGACACCCTATCCGATGAACATAAACATTGTCATGATTGTGATATTATATTTTGGGAAGTGCTCCGTTCCGTTTTTTTTTTGGGCCACCCTGTATAGCGTTAGCTAGGCAGATTAACTTGTCTATAACAACTGTTACTAAAGATAAATAATACACAAAACACACACATACCTTCTGAACAAAATATATTTATCGTTACAAACAATTCTAAATTGTTCGCGGTATGATTCCTTATCAATCGAACAAATATTTAAAAACTCGAATGAATTCAATGTACTGTTGTCAGTAGTGACATACTCGCGAAATATAAACGAAGTAAACAGTTTTAATACAACGTACTAAATACAAAGTGGCACATGGAATGTTCGACAATGATTTGTCAGTGTGATTTTTTATATTACAAACTTTATAATTATGTGCCTTTATTTTGTGACCGACAACGTAATGTACTTAATCTGTCAGTCATATTAACTTTGAATATTTGTTGTATTCGTCTTTATTGGCCAAAAAGCATTCATATACATCGAAATATACAATACATAGTATACAAATATACCAAGCTGTGAGAAAGTATAGTGGAATTATATATCTGAGGAGGGACTGGCATAGAACTATTTTTTCCGAGGGGCGAAGCCCCGAGGACAAAAATAGTAACTATGCCAGTCCCTCCGAAGATATATAATTCCACTATACTTTTGAACTAAAAGCTTGGTATATTTGTTTTATATCCCTTCTGTTTGTTATATATCCTTCGCATGATTATAATCATCGCACAAATAAATGATTTCAATTAAACTTAAGTATTATAAAGGAAAAACAAACCATTGATCATAGAACCATCACTGCACTATGTTCTGTTTGTGACACTGGCCCCCTTAGCGCAATAGTCCTGGCACAGAGCGCGTATTGCGCTATGTTTCCATTCATGGTTACGCGCGTTAACAACTAATGCGCACACAAATGCAAAACGTGCGCATCAAAGTGAATAATTAACCCGCTTTACATGTACACGTACGTCACACGTGTGTAATTGAATATGGGAAAACAGCTACTATTCGTACGTACGTACAGCATACATTACATGAAATGAAATTAAATTAAATGAATTACTGTCACGACCATGGAAGGACAACGATGCAAAATGTGCACCATTTTCGAAATTGTTTACTTCGAAAACCGCCATGTTATACATGAAATGCATCTCTAGAATATTTTGTGGAACTTGTTGATATTCACGGGTGAAAATATTCTGTATTTCGTTTTAAATTACTCTTTGGGAAATCTCGTCGAGCATCTTTCGCATGCTAAAACAAGACCTCTGCTCGCAGGGAAGTTTTATAACACGCATCTCTATGGGCTCAATATGATATGCTTGCTATTTCTGCTATCGGCAAAGATAGTAAACAAATATACCATGCACTGAGAGCCTCTAGTTAAAATTATGGATTCCGAGGTGACGGGAAAAGCACTATGTTCTGAGGGTCGTAGACCCGAAGAACATAGTGCTTTTTCCGTCACCGAGGAATCCATAATTTCACTAGTGGCTCGAAATAGTGCATGATATATTTGTTTTATATCCTTCGCATAATCATAATCATCGCAAAAATAAATGATTTCAATTAAATTAAAGAAAAATATAAAGAAAACCAAAACATTGATCATGGAACCATCACTGCACTGACTATGTTCTGTTTGTGACACTGACCCCCTTTGCGCAATAGACCTAGCGCAGAGCGCGTATTGCGCTATCTTTCCATTCATGGTTACGCGCATTAACAACTAATGCGCACCCAAATGCAAAACGCGCGCATCAAAGTGAATAATTAACCTGCTTTAAATACTACACACGTGTAATTGTATGGAGAAAATAGTTATTCGTACATTACACATACAGCTAGTGCAGTGCACACCGCGGCCGATTGTTAAATGACGAATTAGTGTCACGACCACAGAAGGACAACGATGCACTATGTGCACCATTGTCGTAATTTTAAAATTCGAATACCGCTACGTTATACATGAAATGCATCTCTAGAATATTCTTTTGAACTTATTGATATTCACGGGTGAAAATGTGCTGTATTTCTTTTTAAATAACTCTTTGAGAAATCTCGTCGAGCATCTTTCGCAAGCTAAAACAATACCTCTGCTCGCAGGGAAGATTTATAACACGCATCTCTATGGGCTCAATATGATCACCCGGCGTCTATGACGTCATTCATGGAATAGCATTTACTATTCCATGAATGACGTCACGCATAGCACATTTTTCTCCATGGGCATAACTATGTTTGGTCACATGACGCTATGTAGACCAATCACTGAACAGGATTTCATTCATGTAGGATATAATGAAAAATATTCCCCGATTTCAGATTTATAGTGGAAATAATCTTTATTGTGAGAGCCCCAATTGACCAATCACGTTTCTAGAATACTCATGAATATTCATAGAAGGGATATAAAACGTAATAAGCACAATAAAGATGGAAAATCTACATTATATGTATAACATGAATTAAATATATAATATAGCAGGTAAAGTAAGTTTAGAGCGCCTAGGTCCTTGGCATGGAAAGTATAAAATACTAAATGCCAATGTAATGGCAGGGCTCGAAAATAAAGGATGTAGGTAGGAGAAGGAAAAGTAGCAACAGAAAGCGGGGGAAATGACGGAAGAAGGAAACCAAACGTCATAGACATACATATCATTGTAATCTCAATTTATGAATAATATACAAAAGCCTTCTAATAAACTACTATTTTAAAGTTGATACGCTTATATTTCCAATACCCCCGACATTGAAAGGATTGTGTTTTGTTCATACATGTATAATCATATTTATTCATCCTTATAAAAACTGTCCAAATTTAATTACAAAATGCACTTTACACAAGATAAACTTTATTATGTCTAGAATAACGAAAAAGGGGAAAACAAATGTCATAAACGTACAAGGCCATTTCAATCTTAATTTGGAATCTACAAAAGCCTTCTAATAAATTACTATTCAAAATTGATGCACTTACATTTTTCCAATATCCCCAAAATTAAAGGATTGTATTTAATTCATATTATATAATCATATTTATTCATCCTTATAAAACCTATCCAAATTTAATTACAAATGAACTTTATTACTAAAATTAAACATAATGAATTAATCCCAAATTTATAAATAGTGTGAGTGAACTACTTTAAAAAAAAACATCAGTATCAATATTCAATACACAATTATCAAAATAAAATGATAACTAGAATGTGAAGTTAAATATAAGGTCCCGTCGTAATATTCAATATATCCAATTTCACTAATCTAAGGCATTTGCAACAAAGCTACAATACTATAAATATAGAAAGAATAACTAAAAGAAAAATGTCTGCAATCAATAACCACAATCAAAAGGTACACTTTAGCCCTCCTCTGCAAACTCCTCTGCAAATTATACGTCTTCACACATTCATGTATTGGGGTGTATGCCACCCTAGTTCCTTCCTACTATAAACAATTACGTATGATCCCATGAGTGCTGATTTGACAACAGCATCTCTGAGTTCAGAGTACTTGACTTTAATGTTACACAGTCCCATGATCAGTTTTAATCTAGATTTATTTTCAGGGGTGATCAACCCTCTTGAGCCAATTTCAAGGCAGACCAGTCTTGGTCGCCACCCAACTGTTTGTAGATCATGGATAAGACCGGCATAACGGTCTCCCTTCCTGTTGTGTGCAACACATATATTGGTCTCAAAAGGGACAGTGAGTTCAATTACTACCACTTGTTTTTTTTGTCTGATCAAAGTAGCAAATATCCGGTCTTTGCTCTGTTGGAAGTATCAGCATAAACCTGACAGTTTTTGCCTACCATGTTTGCTTTTATGCGTAGCAGTATGGCTTGGAGGATGCTGTTGTGCCTCCATGCATAACGGTCAAGCATATGCTGACAATTATTCAGCACGTGATAAAGAGTGCCAGTGACATTACATAGGCTACATTTATCGCTCAATCTCTTGCCCCAGCGATAGAGATTTTTGTTTGAGGGGAGACTGTCAATGGCGGCATTTACAGCAAATTTCATAACTCCTTGAGGCAAATTGTATTTAATAGATTTCCAAGACAGGTCATTATCTTCATTGTATAGAATCTTCAAAAATTCTCCCTGTACCAACAGTGGTTCTATGACCGATTTCCATTTTTCATGATTTTCCTCAATGAGCGTCTTTTTAATGGACTTTTTCGTCTCCTTCCATGTATTTTGTTTACTCTTTTCGTACACTGCATGTGCATCACTAGTAGTTGATGACTTTCGGTTCCAGTTCCCCTCCCTAATCAAACGACTATCCAATGCATGGTTAACTAGCTCATCCCCTTTCATCTTGGATCTCCCATAGGCAAGAGAATGACAAGTATAGAGCTCAGAAATATTTGGTATATTTAATCCCTTATGAGCATGAAGAAGGGCAATATTTGCACCTCGCTTAGGAATTCTTGACCACTTTTGCAAGTACTTATCCAACAATATATCTAGAGATTTTAAATGAGTAGCATTATAATATGATAGATCATTACATACATTACATACGAGTATGATGTTATGTTTGTTTAATCAATAATGTACATTATTTTGCATATAAGTCATACCTGTACATGGCAGTCATCTTCAATTTTGCTTTAACAACATTTCTACGTATGTTCTGTATATATCCCCTGACATACCACCCCCCCCCCTTTATAAGTAAATACATCATTATATATTCACCCCATTGTGGTATATTATGTTCTTGCAACTATACCCCAAATGAAATTGTAATCGGTTACCAAAGAGCCTTACAAGGCAAAACATCCTGTTTAACTATAAATTTATCCTATACCTATTTTATGTGTTTTGTCTTTTTTAAAATCTATATGGTGTCAGCAAAAGTATGTTCTATATTTCAGAATGTTAATGTCTAAGGTTGAATTAAATCAACCTAATATGAATTGATTAATTACCCTACATATTAACATAAAACAACTTCGAATCGAGTTAGGTGATAACTGACAAACAAAAAGAAAACAAAATCTAAATTTTGCTAAATTATATAACATCAATATGAATTAGATATCGATTTCGAAGTTAGTTGTTTAGAATTAGTAATGGTGCATGCTACATGTTCAAATTGATACATTTCTAAAAATTATAATAATCACGTGGATGGGTACGTATATATACAATATCAGTTATTTATTTTTGGTAATTTGGTATTCATTGCAATAAAGTGCAAGCTAATAAATAGTGACCAATTTTTGTTTTCTTCATGTCATCACGTATATGTACACATTTATGATTAATATTCACTGTGAACGTAGTATGCCTATGTATTCAAAGTAGCGGTACTATTGTTTTTTTGTTGTTGTTTTTTTCGATACAAAACTTTGAAAAATCAATATTTATATCAGTATTTACAATTAAACCTACGCAAACATTAATGTAATTTGAACACGACATTATATCTGGTTATTTGTTTCAAACAATATGTAATTACATTTGAATCTAAAATATAATTGTTTATATTTTGGTAATCAAGATGATGACTGATCTATTTTCTTTGTTTGTTTTATTTTTGTATATAGTGGTGCATGGTGATGATGATTGTGTTGAAATTATTTCACGTGTTAAATGGATAGTTGAGTATTGGTCAAACTTAACTTTAGTAACCAAAACCTGCACCATTACGGTACAAACTAATAGTTATCACTCCACCATGCTCGAAAAGTATACACAATTACAAACGACTAAGTAAAACCCCTGTTATCATTCAAAAAGAGCCGTTACAACTCAAGAGGGCGCTCTCTAAAAAAACTCATTGGTTTTAGCCATTTTTCATACAAAATTGTGCATTTGATTCAATAGAGATATCATCAACAACTTTTTAAAAACCTATTTAGATTTTTTTCAAAGTAGTCTATTTAAGCATATTTTTGTTAAAATTTTTCTAAAAAGTCAAAAATGTCCCCTGGCCGGGAGACTTTTGAATAAAAAATATCCCTTATGTTTATGGATATTTCAGCCGTTTCTGAACCGATTTTGATCAAATAAAGTTTATTCTGTCATTAAAATTGTATGCTCTTTCAAATTTGACAGTCAGTTTGTCATTATCTCACAAAACAATGTTTTGTGAAGTGCCCTCTATACCAAAACTCAACTATCCCTTTAAGTTCACAATGATCTTTGCTGATGATGACGGGGTGATGACGGTGGTGATGATGATGATGATGATGATGATGATGATGATGATGAGGATGATGATGAGGATGATGATGAGGATGATGATGATGATGATGAGGATGATTATGATTATGATGATGATGATGATGATGATGATGATGATGATGATGATGAGGATGATGAGGATGATGAGGATGATGAGGATGATGATGATGATGATGATGATGATGATGATGATGAAGATGATGATGATGAGGATGAGGATGATGATGATAATGATGATGATGATGATGATGATGAAGATGATGATGATGATGATGATGATGATGATGATGATGATGATGATGATGATGATGATGATGAAGATGATGATGAGGATGATGAGGATGATGATGATGATGATGATTATGATGAGGCGGATGATGATAGACACTGAAATTGATGATCATAATGTTGATAATCATGATGCTGTTGCTGATGATGAGTGATGGATAACGAAATTGATGATGATAATTATGATGATGATGATGATGACGACAGATGACACAGAATATTTGTGTCGGCCCGTGTCCCCGTGCCCCCACCCCCACTCATAAATTTCTTTACACCCCTCCCCCTCTTTTTCTGTTGTTGTTGTGGTTGTTGTGGTTGTTTGTTTGTTTTTGTGTTGTTTTTTTTTGGGGGGGGGGGGGCTCATGCCACTAAATGCACACAAATCAAAACAAGTTGTTAAATCTATTGGTTAATTTTTTGCCTATTCATAAACGTCGATCAATACAAAAACAAAAACAACTATAGTCTGTGGGCCTACCGGTCATCACCCCCTCCCCCCCCCCCCCCCCCCCCCCCCCCCCCCATATGATCCTCCGACTTGGGTGTAAATTTACGAGGAAAAAAAGAAAACTCGCACTACTTGTTTGGAGGTATGTAAAAAAGAAATAGCACCTTTTCATTTGTCGCTTCATTTCTTATAGTTGGTGAAAATTGAGCTTGCATACTAATTTGTTTACAGACGAGACGGAACGGAAAGATTGGAACTCCAAAAATGATCCCCAGCGATGTAGCGAGCTCGAGATCGAGCGCGAACTAAACACTTGCGCATGCGTATAACTATTGTAGCAAGCTCGAAACGCATTCTGATTGGCCACTCCTATCGAGAACAAAAGTGACGTAGAAGTTTACCGTAAAATTTGAATATTCATGCGACAGGTGACTTTTGCTGCGCGAAAAGTGTTCTGCAGCGGCGATAAAAGGGAGAGAAAATTTGAACATTTCTTGTGGTATTCTTGTGAAACACCTTTATAAATCATGGAAGGTCCATTGAAGGTATGTTATACATTGAGATAAATTAAACCGTAGTCGATTTTTATTATATTTTCTTGTTGAAAAGTGAAGATAAAGATAAGTTATTGGTGTGTGGCGAACGCAATGGGCGCTGGGGGTGTCTGTGTGTGAATTTGTAGCCAGAACTTCTGGCATAGAACACTAGTGGCTGCCGCTGAGCTTAGACGAGCTGGCGTTGCGCGTATTGAAACTTCGCACGAAAAATTTGATATGATTATGATAGCAAATCGATCATAACAAATAGCCTTAATACTAATCTTCATGAAACAAGCATGACTTATGTGAGTTCGATTCATCCAAAATATTTAACGGCATAGAGCTAGCTGCTCGTGAAGTCCCGCTATTTCGATTGTTGCGACCGCGAAGCTGGTGCCGCGACACTTTCAAAGCGTCAAAAAAGGGCTTAAATGTTGACCAAAATATTACAACAGACCATCGAGGGATAAGGACAAAGTGCAGTGAGTAATACGAACTAATTTAGTTGAGTTTAAAGACAAATAAAGCGTTGGAAAAAAAAAAAAAAAAAAAGGGGTACGAAACTGCAGCCATTAGCGCCGTATTTTGTCCTTAAAATTATGATACAGTACTTACCACCGATGGAATCACCAATATGTGATCCAACTTGACGGTGGATTAAAATTATGATTTTCCCATCCATTCCGCATAAAATCAGTGATTTATCCGCCTACTCGACTTCTTTCCGTGTCGTATCGCGACTTCTGAACGATCGATGATCGCGCTTTGGTGGTCTCCATTCAAGTCGCCAGCCGATTCCAAGTAAACGACAGATCGATCTGACGCGTAAGTCTGTATGACCACTAAACGCGCGCGTCAGATCTGCCGTTTATTTGGAATCGGCGGGCGACGTGAATGGAGACCACCAAGGCGCGATCTGAAACTGAAAGTGCATTTTCGGTCCAGTATAGAGTTAGAATTGCATGTGACAGTCACTGACACTGACAGTGCACAGTGACAGTTACATTCATTGCATCTGCAATCCGATTCCGTAAGGCATAGGCTGTTGCAGTGTCGTTTATTTTAAACACCAATCATGCCAATGTTACTTCCAAGACTAAAGAAAATCAGTCGCGATCAATCTGCCAATAAAACTAAAAGTAAAAGTAAAACACACAATGATGCATCCTCTTGAGTCCTGGACCTGATTGCGTTCTGATGTGAGTGAAAAGTTGAAATAACAGCGCTTTTTAAACTTAACTATTCTTATAAAGTTATGGCATGCTTCAGAAACATGATTTAAGTTATTAAGTCTACAATTTGTTGTTACATTACTTTACATGTCATATTTGAAAAAAACAAATAATTACTTTTAAATTTCCAACAGACAATCACCGGCAATGTTCCTGACATTGGGGATATGCCTTCCCCCGGCGCTGGTGCAGGAGCCAAGAAGAGCAAGAAGCGTCTCTCGGTCGAGAGGATCTACCAGAAGAAATCGCAGCTGGAACATATCTTGCTCCGTCCGGACACTTACATCGGATCCACTGAGCCTGTCACCCAGGTTTGTATGAAAATTGTTATTTATCTTTCAGAGTATTTTATAAAACAACAACACCAATGAGAGCAGAAAATTTCTTCCAAATGAAAGGATCCACCCGAAGAAATCCCAGCCAGAACACATTATGCTCCATTCATACACATTTAATTTAACTTGACATTGAATCCACAGAGATCATCTGATTGTAACTAAGTTTATAACATCATATTTTCAGTTTCAATCCATACTCCAAAGTGTTCACTTCAAAACAGGTAATCTTGCCGACTTGCCCTCAGACAGATAAATAATGTTTGGAATTTTTATTTTGTAAATTGGAGAAAATTGGCAATTAAGGAGTCAACATTTTGATTAAATATTTGTAATTTTTTGTATTAGTGTTACCTGAGTTTTTGTTTAAACCTGGATATTTAAATGACATTGCTTTCCATTTGTGCTTTCACTATCCAGGCAATGTGGGTTATGGGTGATGAGACTCTGGTCAATAGGTTTTGAAATCCCCAGAGTTAATACAGGACCATCTATAATTCTATATTGACATCTAGCAATGGGTTAAAAGTAATTTGGCATTACCTGAATTTTTTAAATCGGGAGATTTAAAGGAGATTACTTTACATTTGCGCTTTCACTATCCAGGCGATGTGGGTGATGGATGGTGAGACTCTGGTCAATAGGGAGGTCACCTTCGTGCCTGGTCTCTACAAGATCTTTGATGAAATTCTAGGTAAGTTGGCCTCCATGATGTTAAATAATTGTGTCTTTTCGCTTTTAATTTACCCTGAATGAAATGAAATTGATAATCACGGTAAAATAAGAACTAAATCGTAATAGTCATCCTAATTTTAGTAAATTTAAATTTTATAGCAGAGGAGTGCATCTTATTCTGCAGGGTTTTATTTGTAAGTTGGTGTGATGTTAAAATACTTTATCACTTAACTTTACCATAGCAGTGACATGATAAAGAGAAATCATGATAAAATAACAAATTAAAAAGGAATTAACTCATATCTGAAATTCATCAAAAATTGCTCCTATTTTGTATGTTAAATTGTTACTATTAATACTGTCATACATCAATTTAAATCCTCTTCCTTTATATCTTTCATTTGTATTCCCACAGTGAATGCAGCTGACAACAAACAGAGAGATCCTGGCATGAACGCACTCAAAATCACAATTGATCCGTAAGTAAAAGCAAACTAGTATTAACATAGTCCCTTCGAGATTCCGAAATTCGCATAGACTTTGTACATAGCCCACTCGGTTCCCGTAAGCAACAGGTTTAGTATTATACCTAAGGATCTTTGTTTCATGCATGGTGTAGTTTGTAGCATGCCCAGGATTAAATGAAATCTTGTTCATGGGGAATAATGAATGGATTCAACTTTTGTAATGAAATATAATTAATTTTGCCCTTTCCCCCCCCCCCCTAATTCTCTTTAGTGAGAACAATGAGATTGGTGTGTGGAACAATGGCAAGGGAATCCCCGTCGTGGAGCACAAGGGAGAGAAGATGTTTGTCCCAGAGATGATCTTCGGCCACCTGCTGACCTCCAGTAACTATGACGACACGCAAAAGAAGGTCACAGGTACAAATAAAATAAAAAACATTTTGAATTTTGAACTTTTTCAATGGCTCACAAAAACAGACTATGTGCTAGTACTAACTTCTTGAAATTGCCTACTTTCTCAAAGAAATCATAAAGTATCCTCCATTGTGTCGTGTCCACTTTTTAAATACAAGAGAAGAATTGTCTTTATACTTTTTTATGGGGGATGTTTCACAAAGATCCTAAGTTGAACTTAACTCTAAGTTCGACTTAAAAGGTATGGTAAGCAATTTGTAGCCTTGAAATAAAATATATTCAAAAGCAACAATTTTAAGTATTTTAAACTGTTCATAAATTTTACATCGAGAACATGAAATTTCCTTGATAATACAAAAAATATTAATAATTTGGACCAACATTTCATGCCTTTTAAAAGAACTTGTACAAAACAATTTCAAAGAAACTAACGGCTTTCCATAATTTGTAAGTTTAACTTAGGATCTTTGTGAAACACCCCCCTGTACATGTACATTCTTAACTTCCTACATGTAGCCGATATAAAGAAAATTAAAAAGAGGTACAGTCTCAGACTGTCAGTCTGTGCATTCCTTGTTTCATTGAATCGATATATAGTGACTTTTTAATGTCAATTTTTCCTTTGTGCAAATGAAGTAAATTTCAGTTAAACATAGCAAAATTTTCTTTAAGTAACCTGACAATGATGGAAGAAAGTTAATTACAACTCTTTGTTTGTTTATCATCGAAAGTGAGAGAGAAATGTGATGTCTTGCTTCTAAAATATCTCTTCCATTTACTTACAGGTGGTCGCAACGGCTACGGCGCTAAGCTCTGCAACATCTTCAGCAAGAAATTCACTGTGACCACGGCTTGCAAAGAGTATGGCAAGAAATTCAAACAGGTAGATTCATTGCTTTCCTTTCTAGAAAATGGAGACGACAAATGAAATTGGTACTGCGCAAGTTGGAATGTGAAATATAGAGTTGGATTATAGGTAACATCAACACATTTTCCCCAAAACAAAATTTGAAATTGAGTTCATGCTAGAGATAGCAAACCATTGTTACTCATACATGTACAAAGTTGAAATATTTAACTGAGCCTCAAGCGATTCTCTTATATATTGAAGGGAGGCAACTTTTCAATTCTGAAATATTTGTGGGGTACAAATATCATTGTGCATGCAATTTTGAGCAGTATATTTTATTCTCCCATTTATATTTTTCTGAAACAGTGCTGGTCCAACAATATGGGCAAGAAGGGAACGGCAAAGATCACACCGTTTGACAGCAACAACGAATTCACAGAGGTCACGTTCACGCCCGACCTGGAGAAATTCAAGATGACGTGCCTTGATCGCGACACGGTTGCGCTTCTGACGCGACGTGCCTATGACATTGCTGGCTGCCTGCGGGGAGTCAAGGTGTTTCTGAACGGAAAGAAACTTCCAGTAAGTCTGAGAAACATACTTTAATATCATTACAAAAAAAATATATAGTTTTTATTCTGGAAAGTTAGGTGCTATGGGTTTAAAATTCACAAGATTGCACAGAAGAGAAATTGTCTTAGACACGGTTTAGCTCCTTATTCCATATGTATACAAGGTCTCTGGTTGCTCCTGTGGAGTCAAGGGCCAGTATTTTGAAGTCATGACTAATTTCAAACAACTGTTCAGTTAGACAGGACTTAAATGCGAGGTCATGTTTAAGTTCTGATGTCCTGACAAGATGTCACCATAAAACAAGGTTAGTTAATATGATTGAATAAAATAATAGGGCGACACGAGAACAAATCCTGCAATTCTTATTTGCACGTACCATCATTCTGCGCTGCAAGTTTCCCGGTCAGCACAGGATAGCGTACCGCAGTACCTAAAAAGCAGCACAATCGCGCATTTAAACACGACTTAAACTACCCCTTGTGTTATTCTAAAGTTAAACAGAACTTAGTCAGGACTTCAAGCTTAACATGACTTAGTCGCAACTTCAGAATGCCAAACATTTAGTTACGACCTTGTGACTAAAGTTAGACGGGTCTTGAACAGGACTTTAAACAACTGTTTAGTAATACAGGACTTAGACACGACTTCGGAATACCTGTTTAACAAAGTCCCATTAAGTTTGAGAAAACAAAATTTTAGTCATCAAATAAAATAATAGATAATAGCATTCATTTTGAACATGACCATTTACAGTATAATGTGTATAAAATGTCTTTCTGTAAATGTATTTCCCGAATGTATTTTTTATTTTCCTCAGGTGACTGGCTTCAAGTCCTATGTTGACCACTACGTGAAGACGCTGCAGACTGAGGATAGCCAGCCGCTGAAGGTTCTGTACGAACAAATCAACCCGCGCTGGGAGGTCGCAATCTGCCTCAGTGAGAAGGGGTTCCAACAAGTCAGCTTCGTCAACAGCATTGCAACCACCAAGGTCAGCCAAAGCTATTCATATTGTTTGATTTCTGTTCCAATTTGTTTGTTGTTGCATATTTCTTACATGTGAACCTGAAACTAAAAAAAACTTTGCCAAGCAGATCAAGCTAGTGAGCTACCAAGCGCAATTAATTTTTATTTTCATTCTGTTACATTGTTTTTTCTGGCATCCTGGTAAATATTCTGTTCATGATTTTACTTGCCCAACTGGGCAAGTAGAAGAAAAGTAAATGTCAAGCCCAGCTTTAGATCTGCAATCTGCATTAAAGGGATCTAGTAACTTTGTTGACATGTGCAAAAAGTGATGAGTGGTTGATACAATGTATATTGTTGTTATCTGATATGTCCACTGGGTGTTGTGTGAACATTTCAAGTTAAATGGACGTTATAACAAAAGGGAAATTTGAAAAACCGAAACCTGTCCCATGCTTTTTATTGTAAATACGAATACAACAAGGTATGAGGGAACCTCTAGAATTCCAATTTTGAGGATTTGGACAATGTTACTAAGTCCCTTTAATTAGCAGAAAGGGAATGCAATGAGCATTTCAACCATCGTGTTGGAGAAATATTCCTGTTGGTGATGGCTTGTTCAAATAAATGAATTGGATATATGAATATCAACATTTGATAGTTTTCCATTGATTTTGTTTAAACTTTCATGTTGTATGTGCTGTAAGTTGTTAAGCTGTTCCTGGAAACGTTAAAGAAAGCAGTACAGTGCTGTATTACTGGATGATATGAAGAAAAACAAAAACACATGTAGTATGTACATTTGATCAAAATGAAATGTTTTGTTTTAATTGTTATTAGTATTCAATAATAATGTTTCCATTTGTCCTTCTTTAGGGTGGTCGCCATTGTGACTATGTTGTGGATCAAGTGATAGCAAAGCTGATTGAAACTGTCAAAAAGAAGAACAAGGGAGGAGTGAACATCAAGCCTTTCCAGGTACGTATTGAAGATAACTTGCCAATTGGTCTACAGCCATTTGGTCTACTAGAAAATTATAAATTTGGGGGCTTATGATCATGATTATGATTAGGGTTAGGGGTGTGGATTAGGTTTTGGGTTAGAGATCGTGTTTGGAAATTGAAGTCATCAAGTAGTAGACCAAATAAGTTGTAGACCAACTGAGTGTAGACCAAGCAAACATAAACCATATTGAATAGGCCCTGTATGATCAAAATTAATAGTGCAATCAATTGATTAGTTACATGATTAACCCTAAATCTTTATGTTAAAGGGCACTGTTATAAAGCAAAATCCAAGTTACTTGTGGGTTGTCTCAAAACTTAAACAAAACCTAGATATGACATTTGGGCCATTTTGACCTTTACATTTTGTGTTACAAATTAAATCCCAAACAAACAACGAACATAACAATTACTGACCTTTGAGTAGAATTTGGACAACGGAAAATGATTATACAGGTAATATTCTTATAATTATAATAAGTCTAATTTTCTGCTTGTTTGTTGTTTGTTTTTGTGGGCAGATCAAAAAACACTTCTGTGTGATTGTAAATTGTTTGACTTTAAATTGTTTTCACAGTACTAATGTCTTTATTTGTTTGTTTTTCTGGCAGATCAAGAGTCACATCTGGGTGTTTGTGAACTGCCTGATTGAGAACCCGACCTTTGACTCGCTGACCAAGGAAAACATGACCCTTCAAGCAAAGAAGTTTGGTTCCGAATTGCAACTAAACGACAAGTTCACATGGATTTGCAACTTAGAGAAATACTCGCACACACAAATCAGAAGTAACCAATACTCAAGAATATATTTACAAATTTTCCCCATTTTTGTTTGACAGATCAAGAGTCACATCTGGGTGTTTGTGAACTGCCTGATTGAGAACCCGACCTTTGACTCGCAGACCAAGGAAAACATGACCCTTCAAGCAAAGAAGTTTGGTTCCGAATTGCAACAAAACGACAAGTTCACATGGATTTGCAACTTAGAGAAATACTCACACACACAAATCAGAAATAACCAATACTCAAGAATATCTTTACAAATTGTCCCCCTTTTGTTTGACAGATCAAGAGTCACATCTGGGTGTTTGTGAACTGCCTGATTGAGAACCCGACCTTTGACTCGCAGACCAAGGAAAACATGACCCTCCAGGCAAAGAAGTTTGGTTCTGAATTGCAACTAAACGACAAGTTCACATGGATTGCAACTTAGAGAAATACTCACACACACAAATCAGAAATAACCAATACTCAAGAATATATTTACAAATTTTCCCCATTTTGTTTGACAGATCAAGAGTCACATCTGGGTGTTTGTGAACTGCCTGATTGAGAACCCGACCTTTGACTCGCAGACCAAGGAAAACATGACTCTTCAAGCAAAGAAGTTTGGTTCCGAATTGCAACTAAACGACAAGTTCACATGGATTTGCAACTTAGAGAAATACTCACACACACAAATCAGAAATAACCAATACTCAAGAATATATTTACAAATTTTCCCCATTTTGTTTGACAGATCAAGAGTCACATCTGGGTGTTTGTGAACTGCCTGATTGAGAACCCGACCTTTGACTCGCAGACCAAGGAAAACATGACCCTTCAAGCAAAGAAGTTTGGTTCCGATTGCAAACTGAGCGACAAGTTCATCAAGGGGGTAAGAAATCACCTTTTACAAAATTGTTTGTGTACTATATGTGACCTTACACCACAAAACAACCAATGATTCTAGAAAAATGATTATGCTGATTTTCATATGACATCAAAGTAGAATTAATTACCTTTAAAATGGTATATAATTTGTCATATTCAGCTATTGTTTGTGGAAAATGACCTAGATGTTTTTACCTTGACATGTTCATTATTATTTAACTATACTTGACCTTTTTATATGTACCCCAGAAGTGTTAATGAACCTTAAAACTAGAGGTAATGTATACAAAATCATTAATTGCTGCATAACTATGACAGAGCTCGACACTAGCTCTTACCCACTTGCTTAGGGCAAGTACAAATTAGTGTCGGACAAGTAAAATATAATAAGTTGTCTAGTTTGCAGAACAATTAATAATAAATCATTTTCTGTGCCTTATAATTTGTTCCACAGGCCCTCGGTTGCGGCATTGTAGAGAGCGTCATGTCATGGATGAAATTCAAAGCTCAGGTTCGTGAAAAATAT
Organism: Echinarachnius parma; assembly: GCA_037951105.1. Lineage (NCBI taxonomy): Eukaryota > Metazoa > Echinodermata > Echinoidea > Clypeasteroida > Echinarachniidae > Echinarachnius > Echinarachnius parma. Next base: position 20,515 of record JBAMJV010002632.1, on the reverse strand, counting down.
TTTTGTTTGCAATAGCATTATGTACCTCTTGGTTCCTGAATTATAAAAACTAATTGCATTCTCAATTATTTTCTTGTGTGTCCAACTACCAAATTTTATTTTATTGTTTAATTTGAATTTGTATCTAGAATACAGAAGAAATGAATGATTTGTAACACTATAAACATATTCATAACTTCTGAAGATTTTAAGATGACTTAATTATTTTCTACAAGATATTTAATAGAAGAATATTTTTTACCAAAGGCAATGAGCCTTGAAAACGCATATTTCTGGTTATGATATATGTTTTCTATTTCCCCCCTTTGCATAAAGTTTCATAGACCCTATCAAAAGATGTTTGTTCTATTATTCCATTTTCTCCATCCGGTATCGAACTTTGAGACTATTAAACAAGCCTCAAAGATGAGTGTTTTCTCCTCCATTTCTGAATGAGATATTTTACTGTCTGGTTTTAATACCTTTTCTCTATTTTTTCTTCAGAGCCAACTGGACAAGAAATGTCACTCGTCCAAACACTCCAAGCTGAAAGGTAGGCACTGAATCTCACCTGTTTTTCAGGGTAGCGTTGTTTTTTTGTCGAGCCCACCCACCGTAGGTGGAGGGGAGACTAAGGGATCCAAATTGTGTCCGTCCGTCCCTGACGCTTACAAAAATTGGAATAACTTTCAAACCCTGCATCTGTTTGGCTGTTAGCAGCTGTTAGCGGACTCGGGGTGGTTGGCCACAATCACTACGGCGTGTTCCCACTCGGAGATATATCCACATACGACTATGATTGGGATAATGAATTGAGAATAAACAGTATTATTATCCTCATCATCTAATTATTAATCTTAACCACCACATTTACTTGTAGGTATCCCAAAGCTGGATGATGCCAACGACGCCGGAGGTAAGAACTCTGCCAAATGCACCCTGATCCTGACTGAGGGAGATTCAGCCAAAGCGCTGGCTGTTAGCGGACTCGGGGTGGTTGGCCGCGATCACTACGGCGTGTTCCCACTCAGGGGTAAGCTGCTCAACGTCAGGGAGGCTTCACACAAACAGGTGAGAATTTCTAGACGAGAATTCAAATTGAATACGAAGTTCTGCTCGGTCCACAGTATGCTACTGTACATGATAATCTGAGGAAAATTTTTTAGCCACTTAAAGGGGTAGTTCAGTTTTGGTAGAGAGGGCCGCTGCACATCACAATTTTGTTGTGAGGTAATGAAAAACTGAGTGTCGAATTTCAGAGAACATGCAATTTTAATGGGAGAAAAAACTTTATTTGGTCGAAATCGGTCCACAAACGGCTGAAATGTGAATAAATATATCTGATCTTATAATTATTTGGAGCCCAAATAATTAGATGATTTTTTCAAAAAATTAAAAAAATGCAAACACTTTTTTAAAAATGTTCAAAAGCATTTTAAAAATAGTTGTTGATGATCTCTCTATTTAATCATTGTTTCAATGAAACACCACATGCATAATTTTGTATGGAAAATGGTTAAAACCAATGCCTTTTTAGAGAGCGTCCCTCTTGTGTTTTAATGGCTCTTTTTTAATGATAATGGGCTTTTTACTTAGTCTTTTTAAATTGTTTATACCTTTCGAGCATGGTGGAGTTATACCTATTAGTTTATAATGTAACTGTCCAGGTTTGGTTACTAAAGTTCAGCCTTACCAAAACTGTACTACCCCTGGCTTTAAGATCTATTTGGCCGCATGAAGCTGCTACGGTACAGGTCACCAAAATAAAATCCAAGAGCAAGCCCTGTAAGACATGCCTGACACATGGACTCTAACAATGATCATAATTTGATTATCAGGACTTACTGAAGACTTTGTTTGTAAAGCTGATTTACATTTCGTTTGATTTTTTCAATGATTTTCTAAAGATCATGGAGAATGCTGAGATCAACAACATCATCAAGATCCTTGGGCTGCAGTACAAGCAGAAGTACGAGACACCCGACATGCTGAAATCGCTTCGCTACTGGAGCTGGTGATGATTGTGACTTTTATCGCTGAGCTTAACTTACTGAAGACTTGTATTTTTAGTAAAAATGATTTACATTTCGTTTGTTTTTCAATGATTTTCTGTAGATCATGGAGAATGCAGAGATCAACAACATCATCAAGATCCTTGGGCTGCAGTACAAGCAGAAGTACGAGACGCCCGACACGCTGAAGTCGCTTCGCTACGGACGTCTCATGATCATGACAGATCAGGATCAGGACGGATCTCACATCAAGGGACTCCTGGTCAACTTCATCCACCACAACTGGCCCAAGCTGCTGCATCACAAGTTCCTCGAGGAGTTCATCACGCCGATTGTCAAGGTATGTGAGCGTTTAATTGAAGTTTGAAGTTAGAGTAGTTGTCAATGGTTTTTTTCCTATGTTTTGGGAGATTTTAGTTGGAATTTTAGAAGTATTTGATGAAGAATTGAAAGTGCTTTTGTCCACCACAACTGGAACAAGCTGCTCCACCATAACTTCCTCGAGGAGTTCCTCACGCCGATTGTCAAGGTATGTGAGCGATTGATTTTAAGTTAAGGTTCGGGTTATGTGAGCAATAGATTTGGAGTTTTTAAATAATTGACGATGCAAACAAAACAAAAAATCCTTTCAATCAAATTGGGAGATTGTAATTATAAGTTGTTGTTATTGCAGGAAGGGGCATAGACTGCAATTTTCAATGTTTTCCCTTCTAAGAATGCTATGTCAATGTTATCCTTGTATTGATTCATAAATTTTTTATTTGAGGGAATTCAAATTCCAATAGGTTGTTTTTATCTTTGCATTGATTAATAAATTGTTGAATATATACTTTTCCCACTTTTATCATAGGTCTCGAAGGGAAAAGACTGCATACCTTTCTACTCGCTTCCAGAGTTTGAGGATGGAACAAAAGTATAGAAAATTACAAGTTCTATATTTTAGGTTGCTTTTATCTTTGCATTGATTCATAAAATTGTTGAATATTTACTACTTTTCTCACTTTTATCATAGGTCTCGAAGGGAAAAGACTGCATGCCGTTCTACTCGCTCCCCGAGTATGAGGAATGGAAGAACGAAACGGACAATTCAAAGTTATGGAAGGTCAAGTACTACAAAGGTCCGTTTTCTTTTATGAAACCTGTTTGGAGACTTTGATTTTTGTTGCAGCATGAATGGTTTGATATCAAATAATGATAAAACGGGGCTCAACACTAGCACTTGCCCTATTGCTCAGGGCAAGTAAAACCTCATAAATGGACAAGTTCCGTTGCCCGATCGGGCATTTAAAATTTCCGTTCAACTATAAAAGAAACATATAATCCTTGCGTGAAAATCCCATCTAGAAGCAAAAGAGATTTGCCAACCATATTGAGGTACAATTAATTGTTCTCCCTTTTTTTCACATTGTTTTGGGAGGCAAGTAAATTTTGTTGGGGGCAAGTAAAATGTGCAAAATCCATTCTTTTACTTGTAAAATGTGAAAATCCATTATTTTACTTGTAAAATGTGAAAATACATTCTTTTACTTGTAAAATGTGAAAATACATTATTTTACTTGTAAAATGTGAAAATACATTCTTTTACTTGTAAAATGTGAAAATACATTATTTTACTTGTAAAATGTGAAAATACATTCTTTTACTTGTAAAATGTGAAAATACATTCTTTTACTTGTAAAATGTGAAAATACATTCTTTTACTTGTAAAATGTGAAAATACATTATTTTACTTGCCCAAAAGTTAGTGTGGAGGCTTGGATAAAAGTTATAAAAAGTTATTTACATATCCCTATTCATGTGCGTATCATAGTCCTTACACTATTCGATTATTTATTCATCTATTAGAACATTTTCAAAGAATAATAAGATGTGTGTGTATCGTTCACAAATGGCATTGATCATGGGGTAATTTGCAAGCTGTTGCCATTCTGATTTGTATATTTGAACATTTTACACAAAATAATTTTCCTGATTACAAAGCAATTGTATGAACTTAAACATGTCAATATTCCATCAATATTCCTATATTTCTTTGTGCAAACAAGCAGAAGAAAATTGTTTAAAGCAATTTCATAAGGATTGCTCGTATCAACATTATGTTCAAATTGGCATAACTCTTGTGATTCTTGTCCGATTTTGATCAAATTTTACCCATTATTCCCCTCATTTTCCTTATTCTGTTAGACAATAATAATTTTGATTTACATCTCTCTCTCTCTCTCTCTCCCTCTGTCCTGTTAGGTTTGGGTACGTCTACCATGAAGGAGGCGAAAGAGTACTTCAGTGACATGCGTCGTCACCGGATCCCATTCGAGTACGACGGACCTCAAGATGATGATGCCATCGTCCTGGTAAGATTGACTTTAATTTGTTTTATTTGAATTTGATGGATTCCTTAATTAATTGGTTTAGTTGGGCTTTAGTTCTATGGTACCTCAGGGTTTCGATTTTTAACAGCAGACAACTTCTGCTTTGATGAAATCAAATTCATTCTGATATTTATCAATAGGACATTTTTGCCATGTGATATTATGTTTCTTTATGTGTCATCCACATGTGAAGCTTTTGCTCAAGCATTGAGCACATTCTGTTAATTTATGTTCTTCTTTGCATTTTGAATTTCCTTGTTATAACATTTTACTCTGAATTAGATTTCTTTAAAGTCCATGTAATTTTTCTTACTCCGTAATTGCACTTGGGCCAGCAAAAAAAGTCATATTTTGGTGGCCCGATCGGGCAAGCAGATATTCTACCAGACATTGACAAAAATTAGAAAAATCTTTTTCCATGTCATATTTCATCTTGAATAGTAAAAAGTTAACTCATAAAATAAAATTTTGGGGCCATTATATTTTTCTTTCGGACCACCATTGACCAAAAAGGGGGGAGAAATTATTTCACTGGCCCAATCGGGCCACTGACAAAAAATGGTAAGTGTGGAGCCCTGGTTAAAGTTTGTGATAATTAAACAATCTATTTAGCGCATATATAGAATATGCAATTATGATATATACGTTGTGCCAGATATTATAATTGTACAGTGTTTATTATTTTGAATTTCCTTGTTGACCCTAGGCCTTCAGTAAGAAGAAGGTTGATGAGCGCAAGATCTGGCTGACGGAGTTCCTGAAGGAGAGGAGGGAACGCAAGGATGCGGGCATGGGAGAGGTGAGAACTGGGGCATCACTCGGAGAAGGGGGGGGGGGGGAACTTCACCATCTTGCAATGATTTTATATTGAATTGCCTACATAACACCAGTTGATGCATAGATGGCTCTTCACCTATTTCTTAAATTGTACACATTTTGACTCATTTTATATCTTTTGTCATTCAAAAACGCATACAAAATACAAAATTTACCAAAATAAACACAATTTTATAAAGTTCTGTAAAATGTTCTTGCCTGTCCGCCCAACAAATTGTTACCGTCTCATAGTTGTTGTTTTTTCTAGTTTTAGGCGACAATAATTACATGTGGCATTATTTAACTTCAAATAGTTCTTTGGGCAGCCATTTTGTCACGTTCAGAAGTATAGGGTGCATTTTCACCTTACAGACCTATGTTTCTGGTGTAGTGTAGCAATAGATAATAACCTTTTTATCCCAAAGTTGTAATTGAGATAACCGAAGGATGGGTAGTTGATGAGATTAACTATACTAACGTCAAGATAACGTATTCTTTCACTAGATCTACCTGTACAACAAGGACACAGAGAAGGTCAGCTACTCAGAGTTCATCAACAAGGAGCTGGTTCTCTTCTCCAACGCAGACAACGAGAGGTCCATCCCTTCCATGGCTGATGGTAAGTTAGTTTGTCTGTCTGTTTGTGTGTGTGTGTGCGTTTGTAAATGCCTTCGATCGTGGACCTTCACCAGAATACACACCTTCAAATAGAGGACACCCAGGAATCGCGGACGTCCACGTTTTTAAACGATAGTGCTAACGATTGCTAATGCGATTTCCATGCATATGCGCGCGCATCAAAAAACCGGAAAATTTAACGTGCACCCCCTACGTCCACGGTTGTGCGGTTGAAAACATACACACACACAATAGTCCTCGGTTAATACACAATAGTCCTCGGTTGTGCAGTAAAATACATACACACGTGTCCACGTTTGCATAGTACGAGAATGGTTTGAAATGGATGTCCACGTTCGAAGGCGAAAACCAGTATGTGTGTGTGTGTGTGTGTATGTGTATCTACCCCATACTCAACGATCACCCATAGGGTGAGCTACCCAGGGTTCATCAACAAGGAGCTGATGATGATGATGGTGATGAATCATTTTATGATAATATTTTGTTTAAAAACATGTCCATTCCTTTAATGTTGCTGCACACTAGGTCTGAAGCTGGGCCAGCCCAAGTAGTCCCATTCTTGAAGTAGATGATGAAATAGCTAGTGATGATGATGATGATGATGGTGATGATATTTTATCATCATATTGTGATAATAACAAAAGTAAAACCATTTATTATCTCTTTGATGTGGCTGCACACTGGGTCTGAAGTAAAGCCAGGACATTACAAAGTTCTGTTCACATTCTTCAAGTAGATGATGATACTGCTAATGATGATGGTGATGATATTTTACCATTATATCGTGATAATAACAAAAATAAAACCAGTTATTATCCCTTTGATGTGGCTGCACACTAGGTCTGAAGCCGGGCCAGCGCAAGGTTCTGTTCACCAGCTTCAAGAAGTACGAGAAGAAAGAGATCAAGGTCGCTCAGATGGCCGGTGCGGTTGCTGAAATCTCTTGCTACCATCACGGTGAAGTAAGTACAGTCTTACACAGCAGTGAAAAGAATACACGGGGGCTCAGGGCGAATTCCCCCCCCCCCCCCCGAAATTGCCAAAAAGAGCCCCTGAAAATCACAAAGGAGCCCTTGTTCAACGTAAAACGTTTTTTTAGAGTGATATTTTCAAGCAGGCAAGCCTGAAAAGAAGCCCCCCCCCCCCCCCCCCCAAAAAAAAAAGTATAAATAAATATATATATATATATATAATGTTTTCCCTGTTAGTAAGCGGGGGGGGGGGGGGGGGGGGGGGGCACATATATCATCAGTCAAATTTAACACTAGGTTGGATTTTAAAATTATGGAAAACCATTTGTAGCTTCAAAGTGCGAATACTCAAAACTTTCCACAAAATTTCACATCAATAACTTGAAATCTCTTTGATAAAAGAAAATGTTAATGATTTTTTAATCAAAATTGTAGGCCTGTTTAAAGAACTTGTCAAGACAATTTTACAAAGAAACTAATGGCTTTCCATAATTTGTAAGTCCAACTTAGCGTTAAGTTTGACTTGGGAACTTTGTGAAACACCCACTGGGCCTAAAAAGTAATGGAATTCGACTTTTGTGTTTTCCAGGCCTTGGAAGTCTTAGAACTTTGTAAAATTATCTTATTTTTAATGGGAAGTCATGGAATTTCATTTGACTTGCCCTAGTGGCCCACCCATTAATAGTGCCTACCGGTCATCGGTCATACGTTGAGAATGGTACTCCCTCCCCCCTCAACCCAGGTAGCAAACAAACGTTGGTCCATCGTTGGACCAACGCTGGCCATTTTTTTTCACCATGTTGCTCCAACGTTGACTAGCAACGTTGGACCATCGATGCTTGTGTACGCCCAAGCGACGATGCTACAACGTGTTGGACCAACGTTGGTATCCAACCAGATTTCAACTTCCAAGGAGTTGCGAGAATCCAACGTTAATCCAACGTTGGACCAACATTGGTATCCAACCAGATTTCAACTTCCAAGGAGTTGCGAGAATCCAACGTTGGACCAACGTTGGTATCCAACTTCCAACGAGTTTCGAGATTCCAACGTTGGTCCAACGTTGGCTTGCTACCTGGGAAAATACAGAATCAAAAATTAAATTGCATTATCTTATTAAATTGATTATCGCATTACCAGTAGGCTCATACATGTGGTATTTATTTGAAATGTTATGTTGAACAGATGCAATGTATTAAGCTTCTTGTATGCTTACTACAAATTTAAAATATCAGATTAAGCATTAAGAATATCAGAATATAAGAATCCACTTACAGATCTACAACCGTGTATGGCTACCACAAGTCAAAATTTCAGTTGTTTATTCCAATAAATTCACACATTTTGTATTTATCCCACCAAACAGGCATCATTGATGAGCACCATCATCAACCTGGCACAGACGTTTGTCGGCAGCAACAACATGAATCTCCTGCAGCCCATTGGTCAGTTTGGTACGAGGCTGCACGGCGGCAAGGATGCTGCCAGCCCTCGTTACATCTTCACTCAGCTCAGGTAGGTAATAGAGCATAATTATAAAGGAGTGGGTGGGACTGGTATGTAAATTTGCAGGTGGCATCAGCTTGAATTTCTTGTTGCCCATTGGTCATTTTGGTACGAGGCTGCACGGCGGCAAGGATGCTGCCAGCCCTCGTTACATCTTCACTCAGCTCAGGTAGGTAATAGAGCATAATTACAAAGGAGTGGGTGGGACTGGTATGTAAATTTGTAGGTGGCATCAGCTTGAATTTCTTGTTGCCCATTGGTCATTTTGGTACGAGGCTGCACGGCGGCAAGGATGCTGCCAGCCCTCGTTACATCTTCATTAACTCAGGTAGGTAATACATGTAGATCAGTACTAGCACAGAAATGAGTGGGTGGGACTGGTATGTAGTACTACTGGTATGTAAGTTTGTTTGCAGCATCAGCTTCAAATTCTTCCTGCCCATTGGTCAGTTAGGAACGAGGCTGCACGGTGGCAAGAATGCTGCCAGCCCACGTTACATACATATTCAGACCAACAACAACAAAATAAGATGCACAACTAACACTTAAATAAACTCAATAAAACATTTATTTTCAACATTTACTTTACCGAATTGAATTTTTAAAAATTATATATTCATACAGATACACCCAGACTGTAATTCACACCTTTGCTTTCTTTTTCCGTTTTCAGCACTCTGGCACGCATGGCGTTCCCAGCGCACGACGAGCCTCTGCTCACATACCAGTATGACGACAACCAGCGTATCGAGCCCGAGACGTACGTTCCCATCATCCCTATGGTGCTCGTAAACGGAAGTGAGGGGATCGGCACCGGGTGGAGCACCCGCATCTGTAACTATGACATCAGAGAGGTGGCCACCAACATCCAGAGGCTGATTGCTGGAGAAGAGGCCGTTCCCATGGTAATGATGAAAACTGATGCTGATGATGATAACTTTGGTGTTTGTTGTCTGATGAAGTTGATAGTAATGATGGGGATAGTAATTCATGATGGAGACAATGACGATGGTGCTGCTGATGATGATAGTTTTGGTGTTGTGATATTAACCCATTCAGGACAGGACCGGAGAATAATCGGGCTAGGGTCTACGGAGAATACATGTGATAACAAAATCAATCAGTCTCGAACGGGTAAAATTGATAGTAATAATGAGGATACAAATTCATGATGACGACGGCAGCCAGCTCCCATGGTAATGATAATAACAAATGATTATTATGATGATGATGTCGAGGATGAAGAAATGACAACGACAAAAGTGTTGCTGTTGCCTGATCCTTTTCCTGGACAGTTTCCAGATTCATTGCCCGGAATTCACAAATGAGGTTTACATAAACCAAGGTCTACATCTATGAAGTGCTGCTTGTAGAAAAGTGATAACAATTTCAAATTTCTGATGATATGACCGTTAGTGCTTGCTAACCAGCAAATTCCACTATCTGAGAAGACAGACATTCATTTGTTGCCTTTTGCAAATGTGTAGCATCAACTTTGTTTACAAGTAAGGAGTGTACATTCTTTCTCCATCAGTTTACTAACGGCATTCCATAGATGTAGACAATGTTTTAAACCATGTTTTACACAAACCATTGTGAATTCCAGCCATTATGTTTGGAAATGCTTGGGCATCAATTTGGTTCAAACTCTGGTTCCATGGTTAGAAGTCAAATGCTAATGATTATCCGCTCGTCCCCCAACAACTTTGTAGCATTTTGTGTCTCTTTGCAGCTACCATCCTACAAAGGTTTCAAGGGAACCATTGAGGAGCTGGAGCCGAATCGCTTCGTCATCAGCGGCGAGATCTCCATCATCGACAACACCACCCTCGAGATCACGGAACTGCCCATCAGGAGCTGGACCCAGGTCTACAAGGAACAGGTCCTGGAACCGATGCTTCATGGAACGGAGAAGGTCCCACCCATGATCACGTAAGTCAGTTAATTAGGACCCAGAAAAATCCAACCTTGTTCACGTATATATCATCTAGGACTGATGGAAACATTATACCTGATCCCAGTACATACATAAGATAGTAGTTCGTTCGCAGAGATTCTTAGGCCAAGTCTCCACACTACTTTGTTATATACTGGCCCATTCGGGCAAGTAAAATCATACATTTTGAAATTTTACTTGCCCCGATATAAAATTACTCTTACTTCTACATGAGGTCAAAACATATTAAATTACATTGTTCGCTAGTAGTTGAACATTTATTTATGTGCCCGATTGGGCAAGCAAACTAGACAATTTATTACATTTTTCTTGCCCGACTCCACTTTAACTTGCCCTGGGCAAGTGCTAGTGTCGAGCCCATTTTATAACTTCTGACTAATAAAGTAATTGTGATGCATTTTCAGTGACTACCGGGAGTACCACACAGACACCACAGTGAAGTTTATGGTGAGGATGTCCGAGGAGAAACTGCTGAAAGCTGAGGAGCAAGGCCTTCACAAGGTCTTCAAGCTGCAGACTACCTTCACGCAGGCAAACGTCATGGTAGGTATCTAGACCAGAGTAAGGCTAAGTAGACCTCAAAGATATATGCTATGTAGGCCTCAGAGATAGGCTAAGTAGTCCACGAAAGCTATAGACTACCTTGTTGCAGGCAAACTTCATGGGACGTATCTATATAGACCAGAAGTAAGGCTAAGTAAACCTCAAAGATAGGCTAAGTAGGCCTGAAGTATAGTCTACAAAAGCTATAGACTACCTTGTTGCAGGCAAACTTCATGGGACGTATCTAGACCAGAAGTAAGCTAAGTAAACCTCAAAGATATATGCTATGTAGGCCTCAGAGATAGGCTAAGTAGGCCTCAAGTATAGTCCACAAAAGCTATAGACTACCTTGTTGCAGTCAAACTTCATGGGACGTTACGTATCTAGACCAGAAGTAAGCTAAGTAAGCCTCAAAGACTACATACTGTATAGCCTAAAGAGGAAAACATGTAGGCAAATGTGTTTGTTAAAGATAAGTGCCAAAGTTAGGCCAAGTACAATATGTCCAGTTTATAAGATACTCTGAAATTGTGCTAAAGATAGGTTAAGTAGTTCAAACTAAAGATTAGGTTTTCATGTTCTACTGGAATCGAGACTTAATTATAGAAATGCTGGTAGTAAAACATTTTCACTGGCCTGGGGCCATCAAATTCTGTACTGTCAATTTGTCAAATGTTACTTGCCTGGGCAACCAAAATTATCTTTCCTTTCTTTGTTTTGGGCTTCTCAATTCTGTTTTGAGCCACAAAAGTTCAAACTTCTTGATATTGCTTCTTTCGCAGGGCAACCAGAGAAAACAAAAAATAGTTCCCAATTGTTCTAATAATATCTAAATGGTTTACTATCAAAACAGGTGCTGTATGACAGTCTGGGCTGCATCCGTCGCTACGACAACGTGCAGCAGATCATGCAGGAGTTCTTCGCCATGCGTATGGAGCTGTACCACAAGCGCAAGGCGTATCTGGAAGGCATCCTGACGGCCGAGTCTTCGCGTCTCAACAACCAGGCACGCTTCGTCATGGAGAAGATTGAGGGAAAAGTCAAGGTCGGTGAGTAAACAAGTTTTGGGCGAATGTTGTAAATTTTCCTCAAGTTTTGAAAGTTTGAAGATGTGAAGGTTTAACTTAAAGCAGGATCAAGAGTTGTATTAATACAAGTTCAAGGCGGACATGGAAGGACACACAGGCCAAGGTTTTAGACCAGGACCAATATTAACACAAAACTATCCTCTCTCTCTCTCAAGTTGTGATTGATTCTTTTACTGCTCCGTCCTGCAGAGAACATGCCCAAGAAGGAGATGATCAAGGAGCTGGCGAGGCGAGGCTACGACTCTGACCCCGTCAAGGTCTGGAAGGAATCACAGGCCGAGGTTCTAGACCAGGACCAGTAAATAAAACTATCCTCTCTCTCTCCCAAGTTGTGATTGATTCTTTTACTGCTCCGTCCTACAGAGAACATGCCCAAGAAGGAGATGATCAAGGAGCTGGCGAAGCGAGGCTACGACTCTGACCCCGTCAAGGCCTGGAAGGAATCACAGGCCAAGGCTGTAGAACTGGAACATGGAGGGGACACCACCGATGACGAGGGGAGCGAGCCCACCCCCGCCTCGGGCCCAGACTACAACTACCTGCTGGGAATGGCCCTCTGGAGCCTCACCAAGGAGAAGAAAGAGGACCTCCTGAAGAACAAAGAAGAGAAGGTATAACAAATCATCAAGATTGTATGATGTATCCCATCACAATTGTGGAGAAAACTATGTGTAACTATGCACGTTCCAAGAACGAATAAGTTATTGCAAATCATAATCGTTATAAATTTGTTTGAAACTCAAGAATGGGTATGGAATGGTAGACAAGATTTTGTGTGGATGAATGGGTAAGATGGAGGGGGGCAAACCGTGCCCTCTCCTGAGATTAGCTACAATGAGATACTGAGACAATTCTGTATTAACTAATTGATTGAAGACCGTTTGATTTGGTATAATAGCAAGCTTTTTTAAGGGACGAGTCCCGAATGGGTCAAAACCACTTTTCTTTTTTTTACCATTCAGGCCCCCGAGCTGGAGAACCTCAGTGGCAAGACTGCCAGCATGCTGTGGACAGAGGACCTCAACGTCTTCCTGGCAGAGCTGGACTGCAAGTGCCATTGAGGAGGAGGCCAGTACGGTCGTGTAGTAATACTATGGAGATTTCAGATAGATCTAGTAGGGAACAGGATAATTAAAACCACTCTTTTGTTCGTAACCATTCAGGCCCGCGAGCTGGAGATCCTCAACGGCAAGACCGCCAGCATGCTGTGGACAGAGGACCTCAACGTCTTCATGGCTGAACTGGACCGCATCGAAGCCCTGGAGAAGGAGGACGCCGGTACAGTCCTGTATTAATTCTATCTAGTAGGGAACAGGTTAATTAAAACCACTCTTTTGTTTGTAACCATTCAGGCCCGCGAGCTGGAGATTCTCAACGGCAAGACCGCCAGCATGCTGTGGACAGAGGACCTCAACGTCTTCATGGCTGAACTGGACCGTATCGAGGCCATTGAGGAGGAGGAGGCCAGTGCCACCGTTGTGGTGGCGCCCATGAAGGGGGCCAAGGGGAAGGCAAAGCCCCGCAAACAGAAGCTCCTTACCAAGGAGGAGACACGCCCCTCCCCCATGGGACGCCGCGTCGTACCCCGCATCGACCCCGCCCTCAAGAAGGCTGCAGAGGGCGAGGCCAGGAAGGAGAGGAAGGAGAAGGTGAGCACAACATTTGTTTTTTTTATTAAACCGGAGGAATTAAAATATTTTAAAGATAATGAGAAATAATAATAAATAATCATTTCCATTTTTTATGTAGCGCTTTATTACAGTAAAGTCTCGAAGCGCTCAGAGCATAATTACCTTGGCTTTAGCCAAGCAGTCTTATTCAAGCATTATTCAAGTTCAAGCATTTCATTGAATAAATTCCTGCCAAGTACCCATTTACTACACCTGGTTGAGAGCAGCATATATGGATTAAGTATCTTGCTGAAGGGCACATTGGACAAGTTTTGAAATGGTTCAAATAATATAATAAAAGACCCTATAAAACTGTTTCTTTAGTAGCAATGTGAATTATATTTTATATAATAAGAAATAATCAAAAAAAAGTTTGCATTTTAATGGCCTTTAGTAATAAAGGCTTTCACACCTTTCTCATCGCAGTAAATTGCAATATTTCCAACCTGTTAATCATTTTCTCTCTCTCTCTCTCCCCCTCCCTGTTCAACAGAAAGCAGCAAAGGCTCAGAAGGTCAAGGTTGAAGTGAAGGAGGAGGAGGAGGAGGAGAAGGAACCACTGTCGCTGGCTGAGAGACTGGCAAAGGCCAAGTCAGGTAAACCAAGGAGCTGAACATCCTTTTTTTGTAAAAACATAATCAGGCTAGAATCTGCACCCTCCCCATATACAAAGAACCTATGTCACTGGCTGAGAGACTTGCAAAGGCCAAATCAGATAAACAGATGATTTGGACAGTTGATAGAATCCTATTAATTCACAGAAAGTATATTTTTGTTTGTGTAATTTATTTATTATCGTGGCTATAAACCTCAGTTGGTATTTTGCTATCAATTAAATGTATTATTTGTTATAAATCTGAACTGTGAATATACATTATACAGGGTGGCCCCCCAAAAAACGGAACGGGGCACTTCCCAAAATATAGTAACAAAATGATTATGTCCATCGGATAGGGTGTCATTTCCAATGAAAAACGATACCAAGAACAGTCATTTTGGTTGTGCAGTTTTCATGTTAGGGCGCTGTGAGTGACACCATGTCAGGTTCCCATTTTTGTCAATTTTAACCAAGTCACTGCCTGATAAATCGGACTTTCTGCCCGTCATAGTATTGAACAACTATACCCATTCTCTCGGCACACAGCTGAATGCACACTAACGATAGCGCACGTATTGCTCGTTGTTATACCCAGGATCTCTGTATTTTCAGGTGAAGAAGCAGACAAAGTTCTGCTTGAAACCCATGGATGCTAAATTTTTGATGTGTTGCAATGTTAGAAGTTGCATCGTGTTTCATGCCGTAAAACAGCAAAAGTACCCCAATGGGAGACCGGCCTTTGTACTGGCTCCAGTGTTGTGGGTCAATCCCTGCATTAAATTAGTATCTCCCATTTATCCTCCCATCAATATAGGCGCTGATGGTTTGACAAAGGTGAAGAAACGGACGACGCTCAGCTTCAAACCCAAGGATGTAAATTTTTGTTTGCAATGCTGGAGATTTGAAGACAGTTCCATCTTAATTACTTCATGCTGAGAAACCGCAATATATGGCCTAATGGGAGACTGGCCTTGCAATTAAAAACATTTTCCGTGGCCCTGGTGTTATGGTTAAATTAGTATCTCCCATTTATAATTTATCAACAGGTGCTGAAGTTGTGACGAAGATGAAAAAGCAGACGACGCTCAGCTTCAAACCCAAGGATGTAACTTTTTTGTTGCAATGCTGGAGATTTGAAGACGGTTCCATCTTAATTACTTCATGCTAAGAAACAGCAATAATCTCCTAATGGGAGACTGGCCTTGCAATTAAAAACATTATCCCGGCCCCGGTGTTATGGACAAGCCCTGCATTAAATCAGTATCTCCCATTTATAATTTATCAACAGGTGCTGAAGGTGTGTCGAAGGTGAAGAAGCAGACGACGCTCAGCTTCAAACCCAAGGAGCCCGTCACCAAGAAGGCCGCCGCTGTGCCCAAGAAGAAGATGAAGTCCAATCCGTGGTCAGACTCGGAGTCGGAGGCCGACGATGTCGATGATTTCGACATCGACGATGACTCTCCTGTTGTCAAGAGAGAGAAGGTGGCGCGGAGGGGTGCAGGTATGTTAGAGATGGTTTATTCATGTTACTTGATTTACGTATGGAAAATTCTAGTTACTAGCTGTTTTGAACAAGTTTGTTTAATTGTTATTCCAAAGCACTTATCAGATTTTGAATTCATTATTTGTTGCTACCCCGGACAAGATGACCATACCAAGCAATAATTGGTAACAAGTTTTGCGTACAATATTGAATACACTGAAAAAACACCCTACATGTATTTAGAAAATTGTGATTGTTTCTCTCATTATTATGTGTCAATCACTGGTGATGCATGAAAACGCTGTCCATCTTTAATTTGGTCTGTTATCTGCAAGGTCATGGAGTGCCTTTCTATATTCGGAGAGTCTGTAAGTTAGACAGTGTTCTTTTGAAAATATTAATTATTATTATTTTAATCCTTTATTCCTTTTCGACACAGCTGCCAAGGTGAAGTACTCGTACAGCGATGAGGAGGAGAATGTAGATGATATTGAGATGTCGGAAGCATTTCATGCATAGTTAGATTCTTATTAGCGCTTAGAGATGATATATCATATAAGGAGCTATATAAATCAAACTTATTATTTATTATTTTAATCCTTCTTTCTCACAGCTGCCAAGGTGAAGTACTCGTACAGCGACGAGGAGGAGAATGAAGATGACATCGAGATGTCCATGCCACGAGATATGTCTGACGACTCCGTCAGGCTCGACGACCTGGTCGACGAGGAGGACGACAATGAAGCTGACGGATCGTTCATTGCGCCCCCGGCAACAAAGAAACCGAAGAAGGCAGCAATCATATCAGATGACGAGGAAGAGGATGATGATGATGCTCCCATGGAAACGCAGAGTTCTGTCAGCTCTAGCAAGTCAGAGGGAAAAGGTTGGAGTTATTACAATATCAAAAATATATAAAAACTCATGCTTATAAATTGTATCATTTTTAAACATAGGAAAAACTGACCTGAAATATATTAAATACATACATGTAAGCAACGACAAAGACAAATTGGCTTCTTGGTTATAACTTGTGAAAGTCAATATTGAAGTCTGCAAATGGATCTAGAAAGTACAAGGGAAAAGAATCATTTATTGTAATTTTGTTCTCTTATTTTGTTTTTATTGTTATGTTATTTTGTTTTTGCTCTAAAACTTCACATTTGTTTAATTTGCAGATAAAAGTCTGGAAAAACTGCCATTTCTTTTACTTTTCAGTATGGTATGATTTAAGTAATTTCTTCTTCAGAAATTAAAAAAGAAAAAAACTTATTATAGCCATATCTTGTTTTTTATTCCTTTTTAATATAGAAAATGCTGTAACCAAACCCAAGGCCAAAGCAGCTGAGAAGAAGGCTAAGGCTACTAAGACCAAGACTGCAAAGAAAGATGGTAAGTCCTTACTCGATGAAAAATAGCGATACAAATCCAATGCTAGAAATTAACCTTTTTGCCTTGTGGCCCAGTCGGTCAAGTAAAAACAAGATTGTTCAACTTTAAGTGGCCCAAAACCTAAATCTGGTGGCCCCAAACAAAGAAAAAACTTAACTAATTCTGTTAAATTTGGTTGCCCGAACAGGCCAGTAGAAGTTAGGATCAATGAAATTTAGTGGCCCCGGGCCAGTGGGCCTATGCTAATTTCAAACTCTGCACATCTGCCCATAAAGACAACAAGACAACTATTAACTTTGATTCTCTTAGATCTGCATGTACAATAACATGTCTATAAATACATTAAATGTACTAATTTGGATGCAGAATCTAGCTTGGGAGGAGGCTTCCACACCTCCATGGATACTTAGTTTCTCTAGATTTCTGAGACTAGCATATTTTCAATCAGATTCTTGGGATGATTTATAAGTTATAAGTGATATATAAGTTCCATACAATAGACCGTTTCTGTAATGTATGCAAATAATATGCGTATGACATCAGACTCCCCGTTGGCAAGCTTAACAATAGTAACTAGGTCTGGCAAGCTCCGGCAAACTTAGCTTGCCGGACCTAGTTACTATTGTTAAGCTTGCATATTATTTGCATACATTACAGAAGCGGTCTATTGGGGGAAATCCTATAATGTTATTAATTCCAGATGATTTCCTTTAAATGATTACTTGTACGTTATGGAAATCACCTTTTCTGAAAGTTATTCTGGCTTGTGCAAGTCAATTTCGTTAATCTTGTCACAAAGGATGTATGATTTGTATCAAATTCAAACATAAAGGAAACTGACTTGAAATATTTTACATGATTGAAAATGAGCAAAGACAATGGATGTATCAACAGAATGATGAAATAATATTGCTATTGATTTAGACTAATTTGTAATGAATGCGATGCTAGTAAATTATTTTTCCCCTCTTGGCTCAGTCGTTAAGGAAGGTAGAATTTGGAGTACATGTAAATACAAGTTTGCTTGCCTGAAAGAAAAGTTAGGTGGCCCAAAACAAAGATAAATGTTAAAAGTCTAATATTAAAGGGTACCACCACCCAAAACAAATATTCTTATTATAGAAAGGTAACATCTTTAGTATTCCATTCCATCAACAAGTTCACAAAAATATGTTTTCAGAAAAAAAAGAAAAAAAATTGGAAAACGCATCACCATTCTAAAGCATGCGTTCATGCGGTCTGAATTGCGAAGACTACTGCGTGTGCGGCAAGCGAATCGCCGGGATTCTATTGCATACTTGAAACGTACGCGTGAATAGCATTGGCGCACTCGCAAACCAGGAACCAGGAAATAGTAGTGGTTCCGTAAGTGGTGGAAATTAATTGCTTTGTTTATGAATTACACAACCCTTTGCAAAATGTTGGGTATCTATTTGATATCACAAAACAGTACCAAAACATATAATAATGTGTTGTTATTTGCCTGGTGGTCCCCTTTAACCAAGTATTGGAGGCCTGAAGCTCATATTTGGCCCGCTTGGTTCAGCATAATCTGTAATCATCCTCGAGCCTCCACACTAACTTTTTTTTTCTCATAAATGTTCAAATTTTACTTGCCCAAACACAAAATGTACTTGCCCGCTTACTTCTAAGAGATTTTAATATAGATTTTCGTTATACTCTCACAGCTGAAGAGAAATTTAAGCTGCCCAATCGGGCAAGAAAACTAGACCATTTATGACATTTTACTTGCCACAGGCAAGCATGCAAGTACCTGTGTTGAACCCTGCATAAATCCAGGGCCCTGCACTGGCTGGCCCAGGGCCAAAGATGTATTGAGTTATATTTTGGTGGCCTGATCGGACAAGCAGATTTTCGACCCGACATTGACAAATTATATATATAATCACAGGTTTGATCACGAAAGAGTGATATTTTGATCGTAAAAAGTTTAATCATGATATAAAATTTTGGTGCCAGGAAATGTTTCTTTTAGGCCACCAGAAAAGGGGAAGAAATTATTTCTCTGGCCCAACTGGGGCCACTGACAAAAAAAAGTAAATATGGAGCCCTGATAAATATGTATGTAATTCATCATCCATTACAGACAAGAAGCAGCCTACAATCACCTCCATGTTTAGCAAGAAGGAAGCCCCCAAGCGTAAGCAGGAGGAGGACTCGTCCGACGAAGTGGAAAGCCTGGCCCCGGCAAAGAAGGTCACAAAGAAAGGTAACTTGCCGTTTAGTCTACAACTCGGTTGGTCTAATCATATAGGCCGGTATTCTACTAAATGTATCAACTTAGGCTGGACTAAAAGGACAGAAATTACTACTAACCAGTAAAAAAAAAAACATTCACCCCCCACCCCCCCCCCCCCCCCCCCCCCCCCAAATTGGAATTTGACTAGCACATTGATTGTTGTCATGCACCACTAGAGATAAAAACCTTTGTTGCTCCTCAGACAAACATTCAAATGAAACTGTTTAAGAAACTGGTTGTGCTGTC
Organism: Echinarachnius parma; assembly: GCA_037951105.1. Lineage (NCBI taxonomy): Eukaryota > Metazoa > Echinodermata > Echinoidea > Clypeasteroida > Echinarachniidae > Echinarachnius > Echinarachnius parma. The sequence goes on along the minus strand of JBAMJV010002632.1, from coordinate 986 downwards.
CATAGATTCTGATGGTGAACAAACCATTAACTGATTTTAAATTTCAATTGTTGTCCCTCATCTCCTATTTCCAGCGACCAAGAAACCTGTTGTGCTGTCCACAGATGATAAAGAAGTGTAGAAGAAAAAGATTGGTATTTCTAACAAACCATGGACTGATTTTGATTTCAATTGTTGTTCGTCATTTCCTATTTCCAGCGGCCAAGAAACCTGGTGTGCCTTCCACAGATTCTGATGGTGAAGAAGTGTAGAAGAAAAAGATTGGTATTTCTAACAAACCATGTACTGATTTTGATTTCAATTGTTGTTCGTCATCTTCTATTTCCAGCTATCAAGAAACCTGTTGTGCTGTCCACAGATTCTGATGATGAATAAACCATGTACTGATTTTGATTTCAATTGTTTGTTATCATCTTCTATTTCCAGCTGCCAAGAAACCTGTTGTGCTGTCCACAGATGCTGATGAAGAACAAACCATGTACTGATTTTGATTTCAATTGTTGTTCATCATCTCCTATTTCCAGCTGCCAAGAAACCTGTTGTGCTGTCCACAGATTCTGATGATGAATAAACCATGTACTGATTTTGATTTCAATTGTTTGTTATCATCTTCTATTTCCAGCTGCCAAGAAACCTGTTGTGCTGACCACAGATTCCGATGATGAAGAAGTGTTCCAGCCCAAGAAGAAGAGCACCGCTGCAAAGAAGCCTGCAGCCGCCAAGGTAAGTTCTAGACCCATTTACAGACATGAAAATTTTCCGCGGATTTCCGCTTTTCTCCAATCTTTTTATGCCTCCGCAACGAAGTAGCCGGAGGCATTATGTTTGTTTTCCCTTTCAAATAATCATCTCTGCTTGCTGGTATAAATGATAAAAATGTTTACCCAGAGCCTGTTATAGTATGTGTTATGCTAAATGGAATCCTCTTACTCCAGATTCTTATTATATAGCCTTATAGGGTTAAAAAATCTCACCACAGAATACAC
>JBAMJV010002631.1:0-57008 GCA_037951105.1 Echinarachnius parma | reverse complement strand
CCACTCCCGCGCTTTTGTAAACAATCCCTGTATCTATTGGTAACTGCCCTTCTTTCATAGATATCCTTGTCCTAATTTGCTTACCTCAACTTGTTTTAGTTTTCTATTTGTAAATAAATTATGAACAACTTCTCTATATTATGTTTGTTCCCACGCGCTCATAAATCTTGTATAATAATCAATCTTTTATTTCATCTTGATATTTTTTAATTTTTTAGATTGTATTTGTATTTGTATTTTTTCCACTCCCACACACTCACTAATCTTCCATAGAATAATTAATAATTGCTTTAACTTATTTTTAGACACAAATTATTTTCCCACCGATATTGTCACACGATGAAAAGTTGTTTAAAAGAAACAAAAGAAAGTTATTATCATGTAAATTAGCCATTAAATCCTTTCGTACTGACGCATGAAGACGTATGTGGGCGTCCATATAGCTTATCTGATTGTGTGATATTAAATTACAATAGTTTGATGGACGTTTTAATGTCAATATCGCACTTTATATAACATGTATAACTTTCGTGATAAGAATGGAGATCACCATCACCTCCCCCCCCCCCCCCCCCCCCCCGCCCCCGTCAGTGGCTTAGCATGGACATACTGAGTGGGGGCACTCACGTTATTATGGGCACACTCATTTTTATTGACTTTTTTCGGGGGAGGGAGATTTATTTGTTTGTATTGTTTTTTAATACAATTATTGGGGCACGCGCCCCCGTACCTCATCCACCCCCGTAGCCACGCCACTTTCCTATATCTCAACCTCAACTTCTTTTATCCCTTTACCTACATTATAGTTTAAAGACAATTAAATTAAAACGTTAAATGGACTTATAGTAACATTGTCCAAATCCTCAAAATCCAAATGAAATTCTAGCGGTTCCCTCACACCTTGTTGTATTCTTATTAACACAAAAAAGCATGGTACAGGTTTCGGGTTTTCAATTTTCCCTTTCGTTAAAAAGATATTTACGATTGAAGTGTTCGGATGTCAAAATATCCAATGGATCGTCAGAACCGTGTACAAAGTGAGTGCAATGAGTTAGTGAATGTCTCTTTGCATTGTTGCTCATTACTCGGCCATATAAAGTCCATTTAACTTTTTAAATGTTCACACAACACCCAGTGGACATATCAGATAACAACAATATACATTGTATCAACTACTCATCACTTTTTGCACATGTCAATAAAGTTTAATTTAGATCCCTTTAAGACTAATACATCATTTGATTACAGAAACAATAATTTTTGTTATTTAATGTACCAACAAAAATGGAAATACTTTTCAAAAAGGTGATGGCAAGAATCCCTCGTGCTATGAGGAGGGCTTTGTCCAAGTATGGATGAACTATAGCCTGAAAGATAGATAGATAGAAACTAAATTATGATATTCCGGTTTGATAATTTTCGTTATCTCAATCATATTATTATGCATGCAAAAATACCAGTGCAATAGTAGTGTGAAGATGATGCACATACTAATCATGATGTCATACATTGATAAATATGAATAAATATCTTGACAAAATATTCATGATGTCGGAATTTTTCTGGGCAAAAAATAAAAAATTCAAAATTTCAAAATGTCAAAATGTGTACAACGACTCAAACTTTGTGACAGTTGTGCATTCACTTGTTCTTATAATACACTACCTGTATAACGTCAATTTTAGAGATGAGTTAACTCATAAATTTAACTCATAAAGTTTTGTTCAACTCTTTCAAACAAGTTCGCCTGAGGGTCAACAATAAACACTATTGGATATAGATATTGTGTTCGATGAAAGGCGCGATACCGTAGCGAATGGCATTACATATAACCCCCAGAAAGGAGACACGGTCGGTTATGAAAAGGAACAGTTTATTTACAAATTCGTATTACAATCAGCCGTCACCCACAAACCATTCATCACATTACCACGCAAATTCCAACTTATCACTGAACTGAAAAAGGTGGGGAGGGATGAAATAAAAGCCATTTCGGAATTTCTATTTCAAAAACATTTCCACAATTGTCATGTATTGACAATTCACGGGGTAGTGGTTAAAGTATATTGTGTTGGTTGTTGTTAATAAACATCGTTATGAATAGGTAAACGAATCGTCTATCTAAAATCCACTCCAGATGACACAGAAAATCATCGTTCTGCTTCGATGCTTGATCGAAATCTGTAATTCTAACTAGCACCGGAAGAATCTAACTCGTAAAAAGTAGAATTAGTTGGAAATGGGAATTATAGCATGTTGATGTTAATGAACACAGATAATGGCAGTCGGACAGACAGACATAAACATGCCGATATGAAAATAATTCGACTAAAGATACACCTTGGATGAGTGGATGGATATAAAGATAGATATATAGATAGATATATAGATACATGTAGATAGATATATAGATAGATAGATAGATAGATAGATAGATAGATAGATAGATAGATAGATAGATAGATAGATAGATAGATAGATAGATAGATAGATAAATAGATAGATAGATATATAGATAGATAGATAGATAGATAGATAGATAGATAGATAGATAGATAGATAGATAGATAGATAGATAGATAGATAGATACATGTAGATAGATATATATATAGATAGATAGATAGATAGATAGATAGATAGATAGATAGATAGATAGATAGATAGATAGATAGATAGAGATAGATAGATAGATAGATAGATAGATAGATAGATAGATAGATAGATATACATGTACTTACAGTATATTAATTATTGTGCATGGTTAGCTTCAATGTTCAATGTTTTATTTCTCATGTCACCCTGTCGAAGGGTATTGAAGAAAATCACATTTAGCACAATATAACAAATATAATAATACAGATGTATATATACATATTCAAAACATATATCAAAACATTGATATACAATATAAGAAAACTAAAATGTAACGTAAAACAAACAGGAAGTAAGTTAATTGCAAATTTAAAATCGATCAAAAATATTAACTTTCGAAAATGTGAAGAACATTTAGATGATAAACTCGGTCGTGTCAAATTTAATTTCCCTATACCTATACTAAAACCTATACTAAAATGTGATATTACATTAGGAGTGAAACCGCTATACAATGATGACCAAATAAATGAACAGTGATACCAACAAGTTAGCAGGAAACTATTGATGAAGATCTAAAGCAAGTTTTTAAAAATGTACTATTCCAGAATCAGTATTCTTAACTTTCATAATTATGGGGGCTAAATAATCAGTATAATATGATGTGAGGTAGGGAGATATATATGGACAGTTGTTTACCCCTGATCAGATTCGAGGAGGTTTGCATGTAATGTAATGGTGCAGGTTTTGGTTACTAAAATTCAGTTTGACCAAAACTGTATTCTCTTTACCAGAACTCAACTATCCCTTTAATTGCAGCTTTGATACTAATTGATCCCTTGAAGACCAATAGCAATAGCCGTCTCCCCGGTCAAGTCTGGTACAGACATCTCGATAGCCCCCTTGATGTCTTCTTGAGCCACGAGATGTCGGAAGGCGGGCTCGTCGACGTCCAAACATCGCGTGACCACCGCCTCTGCGATATCATCGGCTTGTTGCAGCGTGTTCTTTGCCACGTTTTCCAGCTGTTTTTTCAGTTGGTGGCGATCGATGTCGCGAAGGGATTCTCCCTCGCAATATTCCGCCATATTCTTTGCATAACCGGTTACCAAAGGCGTATCGACTAACCCTGGCTGAAACAGACATACTCTGAAAATTTAATAAAGGAAAGTGACAATGTTAGTAACTTTGCGAGACACCAGTTTCACAAATTACTTTATAGTTTATATACAATTTCTACAATTATGATGACATTTCTTGTTATCACTTATTACATGTATTAGATACTCATTCAATAAACACTTAAAGGATCTAGTGACTTTGTTGACACGTGCACAACGTGATGAGCGGTTGATATAATGTGTTTTGTTATTATTTTATGTCCTCTGGATATTGTGTGAAAATTTGAAGTTAAATGGACGTTGTTTGGTCGAGTAATGAACAAAAATGCAAAATGATATTCACTAACTCATTTCACTGACTTTAAACACGGTTACGACTATCCAGTGGATAGTTTAACATCTGAACACTTTAGTCGTAAGTATCTTTTCAACGAAAGAGAATTCGAAAAACCGAAACCTGTCCTATGCTTCCAGTGTTAATATACGAATACTACAAGGTATGAGGAAACCGCTAGAATTCAACTCTACTGGATTTTGAGGATTTGCACAATGTTACTATAGATTAAAGCGAAATTGAGCGCCCACGAACCAAGCATCAAACCTTTGCAACGGAGATCGATTTGAAGCAGGTTAAAATCGAGAACATTATATTCGGACCATCCAACATGGAAACAGTTTAAGGGACCGGCCACCATCATAGACCTTATGGCTCAATGGTTAGAGCACTGGTGTAGCGATCGGGAGGTCTCGGTTTCGATTCCCGGCGAAATTAGGAAGCCCAATTTTCGTCGCTGATTTTTAATCTATATCTAATATTTTCTGGTCAGTTTTCTCCATCTTTGAATTCACATTTGTTTAACATACATATAGATCTTTCAATATATCTTTGTGTTGATTAGTTCGGTGATAAATGAGCCATTGTGCCTACATACTTGATGTTTAACGCCTTCACGCCAGCTGCTAAAGATTCGAAGAATCCTTCCAGTCCATACTTTGTCGCAACATAGAATTCTCCATACGGCCAGCCTAAAATGATAAAAAGGGGTAATAGTCGGACAAGTTTCATGCTATGAATGTTCAACGTCTGTGGGCTGGAGCCCCTTTTGGGGATTAGTTTGTTTTCGGTTTAATTTTTGTCTCTGTTGAACCGTTGTAAGTCTTGAACTGACTTTTGAAGAGACTAGTATATATGAGCGCGGATCGAATGGCTGTTTTGAATTGTACCAATGCGTTTTCATGCAGCCTTATGATAATACAAAAATGGCCTGCACGTGGAGATATTAACTTCGTAATGGACGGGTTCGAATATTTTTTTCATTGAAATAGAATTCGATCAGTAAATTGCTCAATACAATTATAAGTTAGAATACAAAAAATGGATTAGTTACCAATCTTTCCCATAAAACTGGAGCATGTGATGATCCTTCCACCCATCCTCTGCTTCATGTTCGGGAGGACAGCCTGGGTCAGCCGAATGGTTCCGATCAGATTCACTCCGAATAGACGGTCCATCTCCTGTCGTGTGACGTCCTCTGGAACTTTGATCAACACGACTCCAGCGATGTTGACTATATAATCATGAAAAGGGTAATGACAGTGGCTTCTATTGTTAATACGAATACAGCAAGGTATGAGGGAACCACCACCATTACAATTTGATTGTGAGGATTTGGACAATGTTACTAGATCCCTTTAAAATAGACTCCTACCACATTTCTAACTATTAAAATCGTACAATACTCTTAAACCCGTTCAGGGCCCCGTTGCAGGAAGAGATACAACGCGTAAATTTTCTGACTTAAAATCAATTGTAACACAATCGATTGTATCTCTTTCTGCAACGGGGCCTAGGACTGATTGATTAAATAGGTTACGTGCCAACGAGACTATTTTGCCAAACCACGTCCACGTAATAAATTATTAATACTCAGTAAATAGTACTGTGCGCAAATATTGAGAAACTAACCGGCTGTTCAAACATCAGATAGATGGACGCGATTTTATGATACTTATAATTATTTTTAAAAATGTTCACTCTTTTGTACACATATAATTATAATTTATAATTATGTACTGAACCTACGTTTGAAATAGATGTATATGTACGTCGGGACCCAAATAGGGTGGTCGCGTTAGGCAGGTGGTCGCATTACGCAGGTCGCTTAACACATGATTTCTCGCAGTAAAAATCGATTTAATGTGCAGGCGAGTAGAACATATCAGTAGTAAGTATTCAAACGTATACTATTATGGTGACATTTAGACAAACTCATTCAAGTGATTCGTAATCATTCAAATATAGTTCAACTTTACTTTGGCAGGATTGTTTTGGTCAGTCGATAATAAATATATATTATTGTCCCACACTACCCGTTATCAGATTATTATCCACCCATTAACCTTAACCTGTATCCTAGTGCAAATAAACAATGGGTTTTAGTGGTGTAGCGTGGTCGAGCTGATTGGGGCCACACGAATTATTTACGAATAATCTCCGTATTTGGTATATTCAAGTATTTTGTATATTCCCATTTTTGTTAAATGGTTGAGGGTAAGTGCCCCCGTGCCCCTTACCCCTCCTGTCCCATCTGAGCTACGCCACTGGTGGGTCTATACCGAATGCGCACTTTATATTGACATTACAAATAGAAACATGGTCCTATACAAAATGCGCAGTAATGATACAGACAAGTTTATTTTATATCTTTAATTTTTTGCCTGTTCCTAAATCGATTTTGATCAAACAAAGTTGAGTACGGTATGTCTTTAAAATTTCGTTCTTTTTCAAATGTTACACTTAGTTTTTCATTACCCGACAATAAATAATTTATTGAAGCGCCCTTTAAACCACTTAAACTATCCATTTAATCCATAGCTTTACACCAATTTGTATTTATATGGCGCACTGCATTGCATATTCGCTATCGAGCTCATAAACTATACATAATTAGAGATGTATGAAGGGAACAGCTTTGTCATTGATATAATATTTGTATCACTAGCCTGAGGGGAAGAAATATGACGATAATATTAATCACCTTGTTCTATAATTCACTTTATACTTGCCGCATATGCCCTTGATCGGGTATGATTATGCAGTATTATAGGTTTTCCCGCTCAATTTTGCACTTTTTTCAATCGAATTCATTTAGGGTCATTCGAATTCGCGCGTTGCCGCGTAATCGTTGGTATCGGTCTTCCAAATTCCGAATAAGTGCATGCGAATTCATGCATACGCACACGTTTTCGTGAATAGACACAGAAGTTCATTTATGGGCAATCGAATTCGCGAATGTGCAGCCAACTGTCAACGGCCTTTCGCGAATTCGAATGACCATTGATGAAAAGGTATGCACTTTGTGCAAATTCACTTGCTCCTAAGTGATTTTGAACGACTATTTACGAATTCGAATGCTGCTTTGGTACGGCGATCGCAAATCGCGCGAATTCGTTTGCTCCTATTATCAATTCGATTGACACAATCGCGATATTGAGCGGGAAAACCTATATTAAGACTGAATTTGTTGTTGCTGTTTGTCAATTAAAATTTGTGTAACCTACGTGTATCCACTTATTCAAAATTAAATATATCAACTATAACTTACTTAGCACGTCGATACGCCCATTTGTATTTATGACGTCATCAACAACTCTGGTAATGTCCTCATCCTTCAAGATATCCAGCTCTCTGATGAAGATGGTCTTGTTGAGAACACTCCCGACGGCAGCTTCCAAGTCAGCCTTCCTTGTCAGCGAGGTCACCGTAGCGATGACGATGAAACGCTGGTCGGGATCGAGGGCGAGCCGCTTGGCGACGGCAAGCCCAATGCCCGAAGAAGATCCGGTCATGAGAACCACTCTTGACTCCATCTTGACTAGCTCTGGAAATGAAGCTGCTATTCGGAGGGCTTATCACACTACCACTACGCGGGAAAATAATCGCTTGTTGCACCGAACCTATACAGGGTGGCCCAAAAAAACCGGAACGGGGCACTTCCCCAAAATATAGTAACAGATGTATTATGTCCATCGGAAAGCATGACTTTTCAATGAACAGCGATACCAAGAACAGTCCATTTGGTCGTGTAGGTTTTGTTTTAGGGCGCTGTGAGTGACACCATGTCAGGTTCTCTTTTTTGTCAATTTTTACTGAGCCAGTGCTTGATGAATTGCACGTACCGCCTTTCATAGCGATGAGCAGCGCGCGCTATGGTTAGTGTGCACTCAGCCGTGTGCCGAGACAATGGGCATGGCCGTTCGCTGGTATTATAGGGGCAGGAAGTGTGATATAACTGCCACTGACTTCGTAAAAACTTACAAAAATAGGCGCCTGACATGGTCTCACTCACAGCGTCCTAAAACAAAAACTACACGACCAAAATTACTGTTCTTGGTATCGTTTTTCATTGGATAAGACACTCTATCTGATGGACATAAAAATGTTGGTTCTATATTTCGGAAAGTGCCCCGTTCCGGTTTTTTGGGGCCACCCTGTATATGATATACGTGCCTAATAATCTTCTCTTTTTTTAGTATCTTATTATGAACTCCGGTCATTCTCTCTATATAGACTTTGGACCTATTTGGTCAATTGTTGGTCTTGCCGATGACCGATGATTAGGCTCAATCAAAGTTACAACCGATGGCAATGAACAACCAGTGTTTGGAATCGTATGGACTCTGCAATCTCTATCAGCGGGGGGGGGGGGGGGGGGGGGGGGGGGGGGGGGGGGAGGCATGTGTCCCTCACAAAATGTATGAGATCAACATGACTGTGTCCACTCCCTCCTTCCCCCCCCCCCCCCACCCCCCCCCCCCCCCCCCCCCCCCAATCCCCTCAACAACAATATACTCTGGCCAGGTACCCCTACCAAAACATTATGCTTAGAATACTGAAAAACAATCAAACATAGACACGTCCCCATTTTGTAAACGAAATTAGTGGCCTTTGGTCATAGGTCATTACGTCCCCTGTGCCGCTATAGCCCAACCAAACCAGTTGCCTCGGACATGGTCATCCCCCTCCCGACTCACATAATTTAACTAGTGGCCTTGGCCATGTTGGCTATGGTATAACATTATCCTGTTGCCCCATCATAAAAATCCAAGGGCACCCGGTGCCCCCTGGGAAATTCCTACATTCGCACACATACTTCGAGCCATGTTCAGATCTATATAGTAAGTAGAATTACACGAAACGATACAGGAGAAGACAGTGCTTCAGAACAATCATGACCATGCTAATGGAATCACCTCGACGAGGAGTTGATGATAAGTTAGGGGTCATCTCGTATATGCAGAATGAAACAAAATATGAATTAAATCATAACTTACTGCCGTTTGATTAAAATTAAATATAGATATGAAATTTGCCGTCATGATGTTGCATGCAGGGGTTTGCAGGTATCAACGCAACTGGCGAAATAGAGTCGTCTCGATGTGAACAATAAATCAACATCAAGACTCAAATCATGACTCACCATGCTCACTGCCGTTTTGCCAAAATTGCATATACAATAATTTTTCAAAATGGGTTTGTTTTTGCCAACAGGATGTTGCAGGTCTTCGCTGGCATCAAGGCTATATGGGGGAAATTGACAATGTTACGACCAAGCTCCTATGAAGTTATTCTTTTATACACGGTAGATGATTTGATGGGAACTCCACGCATTGGCATTACGAACATATTTCATGCCCTTGAGAGTTTATTCAAATATATCACATTTGCAAAGTATAATTATTGATCATAATTTATTCTATTTTCCGACAGGATGTTGCAGGGTTTTGCAGGCATCAATGCTACGGGAGAAATGGACAACGCTACGACCATGCTGATGGAATCGTCGAGGTGCGGCATTGCGGTGAACAATCAATCTATCAATCAATCAATAATTAATCAACCATGCAATCATTTACCAATCTTTCTATCTATCGACAGGATGTTGCAGGGCTTTGCAGGCATCAATGCTACGGGCGAGATGGACAACGCTACGACCATGCTCATGGAATCGTCGAGGTGCGGTGATGAGGATATGTTGGGTTCGTCTCGCATGGGCAATATGAACATCCTCGAGACGACCGGTTTGAGCAGGTTCGCTACCGTGGTCGAGGAGGTGGTTGAGAAGGTACGATGTCGATTGTACGAAGCTTTTCATAATTATTGGATGTTGATTGGTTTAAAGTTGTTGTTGTTGTTGTTGTTTTGGTTTTGGGGCTGTCACTCAAATTTAATATTTACGCCATAATTACAAATACAGTCAAACCTGTGTATAGTGACCACCTGTTGGAAGAAAGTTGCCACTTTAGACAGGTGCCATACCATTGTTCTTTCCCTGCAGGAATCACTTTTGGTGGCCACTATAGGCAGGTTGGCTGATATGGACAGGTGGCTACTAAGACGGTTTTGACGTATATGATTGCATGTACTTGTTTGCTTTATTGGATTTATTTTTAATTCTGAAGTTTGGTCCTGGAGTGTAAGTTTATGATGTAGCAATTACAATGAAACGCTTACTATAATTAGGGAATTTCTGGATGTAAAGAAAATAACGGAAGATTTATGAATGGTCGATCCTAACCAGCAATACATTCATAGTTAATGTTTAAAAAAAAGAAATTTGCTCTACCGAAAAATGACACGTTTGTTTGTTTGTTTGTGTGTGTGTTTGTTTGTTTGTTTGTTTGTTTGATTGTTTGTGTATTTGTTTGAGTTTGTGTTTCTTTGTTTGTGAAAGTTGACGGCTAAATGACCAAGTTCTAGAGGGAGCGAAATGATATACCCTGACATATTAATTTGGTATTATTCATGTAACACGTTGAAGTTCTGATGATGAAGTTCTTGTACATAAAAATGTTTGACAATTGAACAGGAGTGGAAATGTCGTGGTGTAGTGGACTAATAAAGCGAGGGTCAAGGATTCGAGTCTTACTTTACCCGGTCAGTCTCGGTGTATTTTGCCTATCAGCAATGCACTTAATCAAAATTGCTGCCCTTCACCCATGTGTAAAATATAAACAATGGGTATTTGGTATATGAATTGAGGATGTGTGCACTTTAAATGTAGCAATGGTTATAATGCTCCCCTAACCCTAATCATCATCATCATCATCATCATCATCATCATCATCATCATCATCCTCATCATCCTCATCATCCTCATCATCCTCATCATCCTCATCATCCTCATCATCCTCATCATCCTCCTCATCCTCCTCATCCTCCTCATCCTCCTCATCCTCCTCATCATCATTATCATCATCATTATTATTATTTGTATTACTATTGCTATCATTATAAGGTGCTCGATGACATCGGGTCGAGTGCTGCGGATGCTGTGGAGATCATACAGTACGCCAACAGTATGGTCAGTTACAACGCAGATAGGATGAAGATGTCAGACCACAGGATGAGGCGATTTAACATTCAAGGTAAAATATTTATATAAATACCTTAAAGGGTAACTTTGTCCCCAAAAAACACACAAACTTACTATTGAACTTAGTACTCTCATACCGTGTTGTATTCGAATAACCAATAGAAGCATGGAACATGGTTCGATTTTCCAAATTGCCTTTTGTTATAAAGATATCAATGATTAAAGTGTTCGGATTTAAACATTTCCATGAGAGATTGTTGAACTGTGTACAAAGTAAGTGCAATGAGTTATCAAATATAATGCAGCTAATCAATTTAAATAGATACATACACCATCATCACCATGATATTATACCCAAAATCAAGTGTTCTCTTTTAAAAAATAGAACTAAATGTACATCTTTCAGAAGAATCTCACAATGATATTCGTATGATTGGAGTCTCAAATACCACTTTGGGGAAAATCCTAACCCTAAATATCACTGATTAAGAATGCATATGTTTTATGTTATGTATATGTTAAGTTTGGCATGTATACACCTAATGAATATCCTGTTTTGGACCATAAGTAAATGAATAAATGTTTGAATTCAATGGATCATTTGTATGCAACTATGATAAAGCAACAACTGTACGATTCATGCTGATATACCGCTTCCATCATCATGTCCATTGTAATATTAGAACGTTTCACGGTGTTTTTTTCTTCTCATTTATTCTCGTTCACAAGTAGGCGGCAAATGGGATAAGAATGACCTGACGTATCACTTCGAGAACTTCAGTCCCGACCTGACCGAGGCGGAGATCCGAGCTGGTGTTCGACGCGCCTTCGACGTCTGGGCCGAAGTCACCCCGCTCACGTTCACTGAGACACAGGACCCCGCTGCGGACATCATCATCAAGTTCGCCAGGGACGTCCACGGCGATGGGGATTTCGCGGCCTTCGATGGACCAGGTACGTACGCACGCATGGTCGACTTCGAACTACGAATCTTGTTGAAATGCTCGCTTCATTGGATTGTACTTTTAAGTATATCAACTAATGAATTTCGTTTTATTTAAAAAGTAACATGATGAATAACAATAATAACAATAATAATAATAACAATAATAATGATGATAATGATAATAATAATAATAATATGAATAATAATATCAAGCATTATATGGCGTCATCTATCTAAGTAGTCTATTCCGAGACGCATAATATTTGTACTATGTACTTCACACTTACTCTCACTATTGTTATTGTCATTAGCATCATACTCGTCGTCATAATCACCATCATCATCATCATCGACGTGTAGGGACAACACAGCAACATCCCCATCCCCATAATCATCTCCATTATCATAAGATCCGATATAACGCCTTATTAAAAAAAAAAAAAGCTAGTGCCATTACTTTAATCACCACAACAATTGATATATTAAGGAATAATTATAATAAAATAAATGAAAACGACACACATAAATGAATTTGTAATATTCCTTAATTTGCTCCCTCTATAGGAGGGACCCTGGCCCACGCGTTCTTCCCCGACAACGGCGATGTCCACTTCGACGACGACGAGACGTACAGCCTCGGGGATCCCCAGAGCACCAACACCGACATCTTCATAGTGGCCGTCCACGAGATCGGGCACTCCCTTGGGCTGGAGCACTCCAGTGACACGGGGGCGATCATGTACCCCTGGTACCTGGGCTACCAGGAGGACTACAAACTCTCACAGGACGATATTGACGGGATCCAACAGATTTACGGTAAGTTATAAATTTTAAAAAGTCCTTCCATCGCTCTTGTATTGCGTTGTTGTCATGGATTGTTCAATTTAATTGTTGTTATTGTGTATGTTGCGCTTTTTTAGTAGATTTGAATGTTAGCCCATTTTCTGACAAAGTTATTTCATTTCGGACTCAATTGGCTAAAAGTTTTGCAGAAGTTGTAAGAGTTTTTAGTGGGATTTGGATCACGCGTTTACAAGAAAATTTGTACGATTATAATTATATCGTTGCATACAATTATTTGGACATGCCAACATGTTGTAGTTGTATTTTGTTGACATGACAAAATGTTTGTTAAAGGACCTAAAGAATACAACGTACTTTGACACTTATTCCATAGTTGATGACTTGAAACATAGGTCTGCCGAAAAAATATCCATGAAAAAAATCACAGTAGTGATTTAAGACTAGTTTTCTGATGCCAAATCTCACTTAGCAGCCAGTTTACGCCCCACCCACATTTAGCGTCCGGAATCGGCATCGTGATTGACATGTGATTGACAATTCATTGGCTTACGTCATGACGCGTCATCTACAGAATTTAGTTCATTAGTCCGGTCTTTAGATGACGTCACATTTTGGCGATTTAAAAGGGGCGTTCCCAGGACAATTAGATATTTACTAATTACCCCAAAACTGATTGATTTCATGAAAAAATTACTGCCAAATTCTTTTTCTTCGGGAAACATTACATATAAAGAGCCGAATTGTGAAAATTAGGCCATCTAGACGCAGTAGTTCCTTTAACATATCATTGCGTCAACAACAACGCAATGTTTATCGCCAACGCATACATTGGTTACACTCATCACGCTCACGCACGGCTCTGGAAGTTTGTGTCCTTTTTTTTCTTCTCAAAATAATCTAGTATGTAGTATTCTTAATGCATTCTCACAATTATATAGTGTATTGCTTTCATAAGTGTATGAATTTGTATGAATGACATACAGTTCCGATACGTCAGTCACTTGTCAGATAATTATTTATGAACAACAACATGTAATTATTGTTATCAATTTATAAAAATAAAACAAAAACATCCGCCCAACCCAAACTCATAAAAGCGTCCTTTCATTAAAAAAAAAAGAGTTTATAAATTATTATTATCAGGTGTTGCAATTTACAAAGAGGCTAATACGTGGAACGTTTATTGTTGGTCTGCAAAGTCCCGTGTAACTTTGCATAATGTCGGGTGATGAGGTTGTTATGGTCTAGTAACATGGATTAGGGTATGTGGGCGAGAACAGTACACTGACTTAAGCATGTTTGGTGGGAGCAGGTATAGTTTCCATGGTAAATATTTCCCTGAAAGAAACACGCCTACACAAATAACCATCTGGGAATGCATAAGGATTCAGGTATACTTAAAGCTAGACGATATATAGGCATATATAGTTGATTGTCGTTGATAGTTTGATGGGTGCACAGATGTGCCGTCATTTATTTGGTTGTCCATTTGTCCATTACTCCCACACTCCTTTCTCTCTCTCCTCTATCCTCCATCATCAGTCCTCACCCTCCCCCTCTCTTTCTCATCCACCCCCATCTATCTTCTTCATTATCGTCCTGTCCAGCTATGACAACCTAAATTACTCCCAGTTTGTCCTATACCAACTGCATTTTCTCCTTCAGATATAATGTGCTCAAGTATCCATTTCGCCACGTTATCATCTGCAGTACCTGTGTTTCCTTGATAATTGTTATCTTGATGCATGTATATTACTAGTTAAAGTTTACGTAATTTATTTAATTTGTTTTCCTTTTTTTCAGGGAAGGCGCCGGTAAGCCGGCAGGATGTTGAGATCGATTTAGCTCCTGTAGATAGACCGAACCCAAACCTGCCTGTTGCATGTAACACCACATGGGATGCTGCAACTTACTATGGTAAGGAGGATGATGAGGATGATGAGGATGATGAGGATGATGAGGATGATGAGGATGATGATGATGATGATGATGATGATGATGACGATGATGACGATGATGACGATGATGATGATGATGATGATGATGATGTTGATGATGATGATAAGGCGTAGGATAATGATGATGACGATGATGGCGATGATGATGACGATGGCGATGATGGTGATGACAGAGTTTATGATGATGATGATGATAATAAATAATAATAACGGTTGTTTATATAGCGCTATTCACCCGATTATCACAGCGCTTTACTCTATTATTATTACCCCAGTCAATGGATGATGATGATGATGATTATGATTATGTTGGTGATGGTAGTGGAGATTGTAATGACGATGAGGATGAGGAGCAAAGAGGACGCCGACAACAACGACGATGATGATGAGAATTATGCCGATGATGATGGTGATGATGAGTCTAATTTTTTTTCTCTATTTGTCAGGTCCTGATGGCGTGACATACGCGTTCAAGGACCGCTACATCTTTGCGATAGACGACGAGGGTGTGATGGATGGCTACCCCAAGAAGACCTACTTTGTTTTCAGAAAAGCGCCATCACGCGTTCATGCCGTGCTGTCAGTCAACAACCGTGTCTACTTGTTACGAGGTAAAATGCAGGCTCCACAAAGAGGTCAAAACATAGAGTTGTGCTATCTATTATATACAACTCTAAATTATGGGTTGAAATCATCTTTCAAATAATATTGTGATTAAAAGAAGGCAAAGAAAATGGGATTCCAACGGGATTCGAACCCAAGACCTCCAGATTGCTAGACTTGTGCTCTTCTGACTGAGCTATAGAAAACCATAGACGGTGCTCGTCCCTGAAACCCCTTAATTCTCATTGCCTGAATAATATTGATTAATTCGAACATATCCCTGGGTAAACTGATCAAAAACTATTAACAAAATTAACATAATAAACATTGGGATTCCCTGGGAATCGAACCTAAGACCTCCGAATAGCTAGACCAGGGATTACAAAATCGCATATCCTTGATGTATGGTACTGCCCAGAAAATATAACGGTTAAATCAAACAAGCAAAAACGTGTTTTGTATAGTTATTAGAGGTTTAGCAAGTCGAAGACTTCACCCGATTGACCATCTCGATTGAAAGGGAATGGTTTGTGCGGACATGGGGAAATAGTTGAATTTGTTTTTTTAAGTGGGTGGAATAGAATAAAACATATTTTACATGTTTATTTTAAATCGTTATTTTACCTACCAAAACACGATTGTGTTTCTTATGCAATCCTTTATCAAAATATAGGTCGCAAGGTGTGGCTATACATAAACAAGGAGCTCGCCCCGGGATTCCCGCGCTACATTCCCGCGGGACAGCCGTCGGGACCCAACGCCGCGTTCCGTTGGAGCGGGAACGGGAAGGTGTACCTCTTCAAGGGACACCGCTTCTACGAGATGGAGGAGGACTTGCGACTTGGGTTGCGACCGGTGGGCTCCCCGCAGACCATCCGCCGCCAGTGGGACGGTGTTCCCGTCAAGCCCGACGCCGCCTTTCAGTGGAAGAACGGCAATACGTATTTCTTCCAGGGTGACGACTACTGGCGGTTTGATGACGGCTGGATGAAAGTCGCCACGGGATATCCGCTGTCCCGGCCGAAGCACTGGTTGGGGTGCGAGGAATAACTGGCATACTATAGTAACTTTGTCGAATTATGCCAAGCAAAACAAAAAATGGTTAGGAGTTGATCAAATGAGTTTCCTGTAATATGATATGTCCACTGAGTGATGTGCGAAAATTCCATAGCAAATGAGAGAAAGAGCCAAATGCAAAGTGATATTTGCTAACTCATTGTATTAAACAATCCATACAATTCAATTAGTATTATTTTGTAACGTAAGGGAAATTCGGGAAACCGAAACCGTAACATGTTCCATGCTTCTATCGGTAAAAACCAGGGGCGTAGACAACGGGGGGGGGGGGGGGGGGGGGGGATGAGGGGGATGCATCCCCCCCCCCCCACCTCACAAGGTGGGGGGATGACATGTACAATCACCCCCCCCCCCCCCCCCCCCAGGTTTTAGGGAAGGATATATAT
Organism: Echinarachnius parma; assembly: GCA_037951105.1. NCBI lineage: Eukaryota > Metazoa > Echinodermata > Echinoidea > Clypeasteroida > Echinarachniidae > Echinarachnius > Echinarachnius parma. Next base: position 40,144 of record JBAMJV010002631.1, on the reverse strand, counting down.
ATTTGTGTGTGTATCTGTATACGAGTGGGAAAGAAAACATTTCCCTTACGTTACAAAATAATACTAATATGAGCTAAGACTTGTTAATTCTAACGTTTAAAAAGTAATTTATACATCCACTTTCAATTTTCGCAAACAGATTATCTCAGTTTGTTGAGTAACTTGCGTATGGTCTGGGGTGAGCATATAGTGAGTTTTTTTTTCTGTATACCGGGCCACGTAGTTCCAGTGTAGGCTGGCATTGCTCTGGCTGCTCGTGTGACATGCACCAAATCGCACCATTTCAAGTATATATGCAAAATCTTCTCCGTGGGAGAGGGATACCCTCTCCCAAACCCTCCCTATTTTGGCTCTGCCCAAGCCCTCGGTAGCTTCGCTCCTCGGGACTCATTCTTGGCAATAGGCTATGTTGTTGGATCATACATAATGTGGCACATGGTGATGTTGGAACAGTGTATGACGCTAAATATAAGTACAATATTTGTGTGTGTGTCGGGGTGCATATTTATCAGTGTGTCAATTATTTGTTTTCTTCGTGAAAATATATAAAACATTTCTGGTCGATCAAATCATAACACGATTTCCACAGATACAGTCAATGTTAAGCCCGAATTTCCTATCTAGGTAAGCACCAGATTGCACAATTTAAAGTCCAAAAATGCAAAAGCTCCCTACCGTGGGAGGGGGACACCCCCTCCCACACCATCCCCCCGCTCAGTCAATTCGCTCCCTGTGTTGGGGTGCATATTTATTAGTGTGTCAATCATTTGTTTTCTTCTTGAAAATATATTTAAAATTTCTGGTCGATCAAATCATAACACACGTTCCCAGATACAATCAATGTTAAACCAGAATTTCCTATCTAGGTAAGCACCAGATTGCACAATTTCAAGTCCAAAAATGCAAAAGCTCCCTACCGTGGGAGGGGGGAAACCCCCCTCCCCCGCTCAGTCACTTCGCTCCTTGCAATGTCTCACTCTCACATATGGCTGAAAGTTGGCAGCACTATGAGTGTGGTTGGGCATGAGCCCCTACACACACAAAATCGTGAGCCCCCATAGGTTTTGCCCCCCCCCCCCCAATCCAAAACTGCTTCCGGCTCGCCTGGACACGACCATCTTAACATCTAACCCCCCCCCCCCCCCCCCCCCCAACTGAGAGGACTTTCAAGCAATTTCCTTGGTCTTGAAAAATGTTGGCAGGCGGTTTCGGGCGCGAAAAAATTGGTCATGGTCAGGTGAACGGCAAATCATCCCCCCCAGGTGTAAGAACCTGTCTACGCCAATGGTAAAAACAAATACAACAAGATATGCTAGTTCTAAAGTAAGGTTTTGTCGATTTTGACAAGGGTACCAGATCCCTTTAAAGAGGGCAATGGAAATACCCATATCCCCATTCTGCTATCCTCCTATAATATGAAGAAAGATATTCAAAACGGTGCTGTCATTATGTTACCCTGCTCATGTCCGCGTCTTGATTGGCTTTATAGATACGTCACGTGATATAATGCATTAATTGTAAGTCAGATCATGTGACTAAATGCGCATACCTGATTGGTTCAAATGCACACATTTTCTGACTTGCAATTAATGTCAACTTTACAAAACGTATTGCAAGTCTTTCTGCAACGGGACCCTGGTCAGTTTCATAACAAAAAATATGTTTAAAATGTCGCTGAAAGTACGTATATGTCTGACTATATGAGAATACTAACATGGAGAACTCTGAAACTTTGTTTGAGGTACTTTATGGAATCTGTCTTGAAATTTTGATTTTTTGTTGTTGTTTAGATGTATAGCTACGTAGCTTATTGTTGCACCGATATAGTTCACTGTTTTGTTTTGTTTTAGAAAATAGATTTATCGCCGTTTGCAAATAAGCTCTAGGAAGCTACTTATTGATGGACGGAGCTTAGACAAAATTAATGTTATAACATCGATGTATTTAGCACTGGTTTAGGTCTAACCAAGGATTTACGATGAATAACAGCTCTTTGGTTTAATTGATTCATGTGCCTTTGTAAATATTCAGTTGATCTATTTTCTGGTTGTTAATTGCTTGATGATAATAAGTTTATTGATTATTTGATTGTATTAAAATTTTTAAAAAGCAAGTCATATAACAAAATGCAAAATCACTTACATAATACTAATACGTGAAAATTTTTACTTTCAAGAATGGAGGCGTTGAAGCATCCATTGAGTATTAGTTTTATATCTGTGGATGATAGTGAATCTGTTAACAGGATCATGGGGGTTAAGCTTTTGTAAGACTTGTGAATTAAGCAGAATGGCAGTCTTTCATTGATTCTTTTCCTTTTCCACCATGTGCTTATTATTAACAAACAACATTACCAGCTCGATCGGGAAATGAATCATTTGTCTCTATAATCTAGAATATATTGAGAACGACCATTGTTGTTATTAGATTAGACATAATATTAGGCATTATCATGATTGGTTTGTACAAATCTTATTCATTTGTAATATTGATAATCAGCTTAAAATTGAGATAAGGTATACTTCTGAAATAATTATAATTGCTTTGTGTATAGCATTACTTCCTATACATTCTGTGGCTGCCTATAAGTGGTATCGATGTCGTGCTTTTTTTTGTATATGTTTGATGTCATAATATCCTATACAATAAAATAATTGAAAATAAGAACAGTGTCTTTGTCATGTTTCGCCGTTTCAATATTAGGAAAGAGTTTGTTGTACTGCTCTGCTGAGAGAACATTTATGAATCAAGACATTTACGGGCGTAATGACATTTTGTTTTCGTATGTGTTTGTGTGTGTGTGTGTTGGGGGGGGGGGGGGTCTCGAAATTAGATAAGATAAATCCCCCAAATTATATGTTTTTTACTTTAAAAATTAGGTGATTATTGTCATTGTAGTTATTATCAAACCCCTCGGGGGCAACCCCCCCCCCCCCCCCCACCCCCCTCAACATGATCACACATTCACCATGCGCTAACCACTACCATTACCACCTCCTTCTACCACCACCCCAAGGTGCAGACTTGGTTAAGGAGTAACATTGCACCATTTTGTGCACCTATTTAGGTGATTTTTTGCCAAAGTACAAAGAACCACTATTCTTGGTCTTGTTCCTATACAACGGTCCTACTGCACACGTGGTTTTCTGAGATATATACCATTGATAAACTCTATGCCAACATCAAAAGTATTGTGCACCATAATGAGTGTATAAGTTTATGGTTTTATAATGAAAATGTGTCAACTGTCTTTTTATATTAACTTGAAATTATTGGAATTGGTCTGAAACTAAATGACAACTACGGCCACGGCAAGGCAGTTGTCATGATATTGGGTTTACTCTTGTATATGACGCGCATGCGTGAGGCTATGGGCGGCCGAAAGGATCATAATCAACGTCACTTCAAACAAACAACGGACAGTCATAAACAGACAACGGACGTAGCGAAACAAACAAAGACTTCGAAGGGTGAAAGGTCCATGCCAAACGAACAAAGGATGTTTAGAAACAAACAAAGGACGATTAGAAACAAACAAAGGACGATAAGAAACAAACAAAGGACGTTTAGAAACAAACAAAGGACGTTTAGAAACAAACAGAGGACAATTAGAAACAAACAAAGGACGATTTGAAATAAACAAAGGACGATAAGAAACAAACAAAGGACAATAAGAAACAAACAAAGGACGTTTAGAAACAAACAAAGGACAATTAGATAAGGACGTCAAACTTCGAATGGTGAAAGGTCCATGCCAAACGAAGAAAGGACAATCAGAAACAAACATAGGAGGATTAGATACGGACGTCAAACTTCGAAAGGTGAAAGGTCCATGCCAAACGAAGAAAGGACGATCAGAAACGAACAAAGGACGATGAGAAACGAACTGAACGTATGAGGACAGCAGAGGGCGTACTCGAGGTTTTTCTAATAAATCTATTACGTACGTACGGCTGATCTGAGTACTAGGCCTAATAGAGAATGTGACTAGTGTCGGGAGGGGAGGGCATAACAATGTTTGATGGATGACTAGGGGTAGCCAAGGGGGGAGGGGGGGGAGGGGGGTAGGGCTGGATAAGGGGATATAAAGCAGTATATGTTACCTCCTTGGTTTTAGGGTTTTAATTAGATGTGAACAGAGAATGGGACTAGTGTCGGGAGGGGAGAAGGGGGTGGGCATAATAATGTTTTTTATGGATGGATAGGGGTAGCCGGAGGGGGGGGGGGGGGTGGGGGTAGGGGGTAAGGGGATATAAAGGAGTCTATATTACCTCCTTGGTTTTAAGGTTTTAATTAAATATGAACAGAGAATGGGACTAGCGTTGGGAGGGGAGAAGGGGGAGGGCATAACAATGTTTTATGGATGGCTAGGGTAGCCATGGGAGGGGGGGGGGGGTAGGGCTGGATAAGGGGATATGAAGCAGTTTATGTTACCTCCTTGGTTTTAGGGTTTTAATTAGATATGAACAGGGAATGGGACTAGTGTTGGGCGGAGAGATGGGGGAGGGCATAGCCATGTTTCATGGATGGCTAGGGGGACCAAGGGGGGGGGGGGGGGTAGGTCTGGATAAGGGAATATTAATCAGTATATGTTAATTCCTTGGTTTTAGGGTTTTAATTTGATATGAACAGAGAATGGGACTAGTGTTGGAAGGGGAAGGGGATAACAATATAATTGGAGCCCCCTCAGAGCATGATCAAAGCTAGGGTGCACCGCCCATCACGTTATGGACCCTCTTAGAAGACTGGGGGCTCCGTCTTTATTTTTTGGAGTCCCCTCTGATCATGCCAGAATCTAGGGGCACCGCTCATCTCTTTTGTGACCCTCTCAGAAGCCTGGCCTGGGGGCTCCTTCCTTATGTTGGGGAGCCCCTTCCGAGCATAGAAAAATACTAGGACCAACACACATATAATTGGAGCCCCCTAGGAGCATGGTCAAAACTAGAGGGCACTGCCCATAACTGTGGGCACCGCTCATCTCTTTTGGGACCCTCTCAGATGCCTGGGGGCTCCGTCCTTATATTGGGGAGCCCCTTCCGAGCATGGAAAAATACAAGGGGCACCGTCCATCTATTTGGAGCCCCTTCACAGCATGATTAAAGCTAGGGGGCATCTCTCATCACTTTGGGGTCCTCTTAGAAGACTGGGGGCTCTCCCTATCTATTTGGAGCCCCCATTAATCATACCCGAAGATTGGGGGCACCGCCCATCGCTTTATGGACCCTCTCAGAAGACTGGGGGCTCTGTCCTTATGTTGGAGAGCCCCCTCAGAGCATGGATAAAGCCTAGGGGCAACACACATATAATTGGAGCCCCCTCAGAGCATGATCAAAGCTAGAGGGCACTGCCCATCACTTTTGGGACCCTTTTAGAACACTGGGGGCTCCGTCCTTATGTTGGGGAGCCCCCTCAGAGCATGATCAAAGCTAGAGGGCACTGCCCATCACTTTTGGGACCCTTTTAGAAGACTTGGGGCTCCGTCCTTATGTTGGGGAGCCCCCTCAGAGCATGAATAAAACCTAGGGGCACCGCACGGAGCCCTCTCGGAGCGTGATTTATGCTAGGGGGTATCCCACATCACTTTGAGGGCCCTTTAATAAAACTGGGGGCTCATGATCTGATCATGTCCGAAACTTGGGGGCACCGCCCATCGCTTTATGGACCCTCTAAAAAGACTGGGGGCTCGGTACTTATGTTAGAGAGCCCCCTAGCTTTAATCATGCTGTGAAGGGGCTCCAAATAGATGGACGGTGCCCCTAGTATTTTTCCATGCTCGGAAGGGGCTCCCCAATATATGGACGGAGCCCCCAGGCTTCTGAGAGGGTCCCAAAAGAGATGAGCGGTGCCCCTAGATTCTGGTATGATCAGAGGGTCCCCACAGTTATGGGCAGTGCCCTCTAGCTTTGACCATGCTCCTAGGGGGCTCCAATTATATGTGTGTTGGCCCTAGACTTTATTCATGCTCTGAGGGGGCTCTCCAACATAAGGACGGAGCCCCCAGTCTGTTGAGAGGGTCTTTAAAGCGATTGGCGGTGCCCCTAAGCTTTTGGGTATGATCAGAGGGGTTCCAAATATATAGGCAGAGCCCCCAGTTTTTTAAAGGGCCCTCAAAGTGATTGGGGGATGCCCCCTTGCATAAATCATGCTCCGAGGGGGCTCCATATATAAGGGCGATGCCCCTAGGTTTTTTCTGTGCTCGGAAGGGGCTCCCCAACATAAGGAAGGAGCCCCCAGGCTTCTGAGAGGGTCCCAAAAGAGATGAGCGGTGCCCCTAGATTCTGGTATGATCAGAGGGGACTCCACAAAATAAGGACGGAGCCCCCAGTCTTCTAAGAGGGTCCATAAAGTGATGGGCGGTGCACCGTAGCTTTGATCATGCTCTGAGGGGGCTCCAATTATATTGTTATGCCCTCCCCCTTCTCTGTTCATATCAAATTAAAACCCTAAAACCAAGGAGGTAACATATACTGATTTATATTCCCTTATCCAGACCTACCCCCCCCCCCCCTTGGCCCCCCTAGCCATCCATGAAACATGGCTATGCCCTCCCCCATCTCTCCACCCAACACTAGTCCCATTCCCTGTTCATATCTAATTAAAACCCTAAAACCAAGGAGGTAATATAGACTCCTTTATATCCCCTTACCCCCTACCCCCCACCCCCCCCCCCCCTCCGGCTACCCCTATCTATCCATAAAAATATTGTTATGCCCACCCCTTTCTCCCCTCCCGACACTAGTCCCATTCTCGGTTCACATCTAATTAAAACCCTAAAACCAAGGAGGTAACATATACTGCTTTATATCCCTTTATCCAGCCCTACCCCCCCCCCCCCCCCTTGGCTAATCCTAGCCATCCATAAAACATTGTTATGCCCTCCCCCTTCTCCCCTCCCGACACTAGTCACATTCTCTATTATAGGCCTAGTACTCAGATCAGCCGTACGTACGTAATAGATTTATTAGAAAAACCTCGAGTACGCCCTCTGCTGTCCTCATACGTTCAGTTCGTTTCTCATCGTCCTTTGTTCGTTTCTGATTGTCCTTTCTTCGTTTGGCATGTACCTTTCACCTTTCGAAGTTTGACGTCCGTATCTAATCCTCCTATGTTTGTTTCTGATCGTCCTTTCTTCGTTTGGCATGGACCTTTCACCATTCGAAGTTTGACGTCCTTATCTAATTGTCCTTTGTTTGTTTCTAAACGTCCTTTGTTTGTTTCTTATTGTCCTTTGTTTGTTTCTTATCGTCCTTTGTTTATTTCAAATCGTCCTTTGTTTGTTTCTAATTGACCTCTGTTTGTTTCTAAACGTCCTTTGTTTGTTTCTAAACGTCCTTTGTTTCTTTCTTATCGTCCTTTGTTTATTTCTAATCGTCCTTTGTTTGTTTCTAAACGTCCTTTGTTCGTTTGGCATGGACCTTTCACCCTTCGAAGTCTTTGTTTGTTTCGCTACGTCCGTTGTCTGTTTATGACTGTCCGTTGTTTGTTTGAAGTGACGTTGATTATGATCCTTTCGGCCGCCCATAGATATAGTGCATGCCGTGCGCGTATATTCCGTGTACTATTGATTTGAACGTGCAGAAATGAGAATTTGTCAGCGTTCAAAACGTAAACAGGACCAGCTGTCGGGCCGTATACAATACTAGCTTTACATGTATTTTATATTGGAGGAGAGAGAGGCAGATAGAGACGGGGAGAGAGGGGTAGAGAGGTCTGTACCGTGTACATGCATTGTGTGCATCAAAGGTACGGTACGGTAGGTGTGAATATAGTGTGCGCGTATGACCTATATCATGTACTGATATGATATCATGATATGACATGATATGATGTGATATGATTTGAACGTGCAGAAATGAGAATTTGTCAGCGTTCAAAACGTAAACAGGACCAGCGTAAAATCATCATTTTCAGCAGGAAATGGTGATGGACCTTCAAAATCATTATCCACATCTTGTGTATATATCCTCTATCGTAAAGAACGATTGAAATATTTTCGGAATTCATTGCAAACTCGCTTACTGGCTTTCTTTTTGCCGAAGGAGAACTGCTTATTTTTGTTTACAGTGTGCAGACACTACTCTTCCGGGGAACGGCCCCGGTCGCGTTCGATGAGCAGACCCCTCATCTCCGCATCGCAATTGTGAGTCTCGAGTTCGAGCAAAATTCTTGCAAGATCAAGACAAGGTTGACTTTGGAACTTTGGAAAACAAGATGAAGCACAAGAACAAGACAGTTGGGTCTAAACAGCCAGAAAGCCCATTCTTACCTCAAAAGAAGATCCATGACAGGTTTGAATTTATGAACATGATGAATTTATCATGAATATGAAATATATCTGAAATGAGAAAAAAGTAAATTAGAACTAGAGTGAGTATGACTGAGGATGAGCCTGCGGAATGAATCATTTAATGATCTTTATATTAAAAAGTACTTGCTTAGAGTCTAAGACTTAATTTTGAAATGATGTTCATCGAATCATAATTAATGATATAAAAATTAACATGAACAGTTGCTGTGTACGTTATTATACTAAATTAGTTTAAACTTCAAGGTTTTTACTAAGATTAAGAAGAAATTTGCTTTGTAATTGTAGTTTTTGTACATTTGTGCTGGTGTTTTTTTTGTCTCGGGAACAAGAGCTGTGGTTTGGATGGAGGAGACACCTTGAAGATAAGTCAATATAATTCAGATATAGAAGGCAAATAATCATAAATTAATACTAAAACAATCATAATTTTTCATTATATTTTGTCCACCATCCTCCTGTCTACTGAAAAAGCTAGTGTCGCATGCAGTTTTGACTTTTGTGTGTGTTTGTACTGTTAGATTGTAGAAATAAGCTTGAATATGCTTGCCAGAGCTATGGCAGTTAAGTATATAAATTCACTGAAAATGTATGTGTGACATGATGTACAAAATATGTACAAGACAAGAAGTCTAGAGGCCTTTAAAATTATATGCGAACAAATGTAATTGTAATTTGTATGATGAAAAACATTTTACTTTCACTTTTAGCTGTAACTGACCTTGATGATCGGATCGTTTGATCGGATCGGCAAAATTTTATCGATCTTCGAAATCGGATCGATGATCGGGATCGGATGATCGGCTATTTAAAAAAAACAAAAAAAACAACAAAAAAAATGCTTTAATTTGCATCACTTTGCAACAAAACTGGTTCGTTACTTACTGCACATTTTTGTTCTGATCACTCGATAGTCCGCTGTAGTATTTTTTATAAACATTAAAGCCATTTGGACGACTTAAAACAATATTTTGGATGCGCCGAGGTTGCTTGCTCGCGCAGGGCTGGCGCTAGCGTGGCCAACCGGTAGAGATACGGCGGAGAAGACCGTCATCAGCGGATCGCGAGGCTATGCTTTCACGTGCTTTATTTTTTTTTTTTTTAAAGAATTGTTTTTATTCCTCCAAATGATAATACAGATAAACATCAAAATAATATTAACATTTACATTATTACAAATATTTTCAAATGAACAGTATACAAATTTTACATCAATATTCATAAACAAACAAAAGATGACATTTGCATTTTCTAATACAGTAACTTAACTATTATATTCTAAACGTAAACTGCTAAATCTCATCAGATTTAGTCGTACTAAAATAAGCAAAAGCCCTTCCTCAATAAACAATATACTGTAATAATTAATCATGATTCACTAAAAGAAAGATAACCATACTTAAAAAAACAAAAACAAAAACAAATGGAGGTTATTTTCTAATAAAGTAATGTAACCTTGCTGGGCAATTCCACCATAACGGAATTACATTCAGAGACGTTTTTTGCTCATTATTTCATTCCCTGCGCAATATTCTCATGACTTAAGTAAATTTTGATACTTATATAAGTTGCACGGGTAACCAGGCTACAACATGATAGGGAAATGTTTTTATATCTTCCATGTGTGTTGTTGCACACTAGACCAATATGTGTGACCGTAACGGAATTACCGGAGAATGGAGGTTTTTTTTTGCTACAAGTTTGCGTTGAGTTTCTCTGAAATATAAGACACTTTGAAACTGATTTTATGTATTTTTTCTATTTTGATAATGTCAACTTCATTTTGGAACAAGTACGTGCATAAACAACACAATGATAAGTTCACAAATTCACTTTTTTGAAAAAAGACCACTGTAACGGAATTACACAAATTTGTAACGGAATTACATCTCTGAAAGTTACAAGGAAAACTCAATTATTTTGCACTCAACTTTTCTTACATGCTAATGCAAACATCAAGGCTATCTAGCACTTGAATATAAACCATAATTTGACATATCTGTAGAGCAATTTTTGAACTTGTTATGTGTAAAACAAATGAAAATATGGCCAAAATACAAATAAGAGTGAAATTTGAAAAAAATATTGCTAAACTCCAGCTTTATTTCGGTTTATTTTCAGCTTCATATTAGTAGGCAAGAAATTAAAAAGGATTGCATCAATTAAATGAAAGAAAAATCCTAGAAACTATGTCCACTAAAGTGTGTAACGGAATTACACAACTTGAGCAGTGGGATCAACTTTTCCACAAATCGGTACATGAACAACAACAAATTCACATTTTAGCTTCAATACTTTTCAAAAATCAATAATTTGACAATAATAACCATATTTGAAGTAAAAAATAGCAACATTTTTTAATTTTTCCTTTACTTCAAGAAAAATGGTTAAATTGTGAAAAAACCCAAAGTAAAAAAAAAAAAAAAGTACCTACATTATGTGACATGCTAAAGAACTGCACATCATCAATATCAAGAAACTTTTAAACAATTTAAAATCACAAACAGGTCAAATAATTCAACTTTCAATGCTATAAAGCCTCGTAAACTTCCTGAATATTGGAAATCTGTGTGAATGGAAATGCATTGTGAATGGGCAATTCCACTGTTACAGAATGATATATAAGTGATTTTTAGCTCTGTTTTCTTAATCATATTTAAAATTCCTTTCACTTCCACAGTTTTTACAACTTTAATAACTGGCAGGGGTACTAGGGGTACAAATCTATAACACTGTAGCGTCAGGAGACCAAAATACAATCATAACGGAAAGGGGTCTTTTATTCAACACTAACTTTGTAATGATTTTCTGCAAAAGCTACCACAAAAAATTCTTCATTGGTAATAAAAACTTATCATTTAAGTTACAAACTTGAATTTGGTACCTCTTTTTTCCAGAAATGATCTATTTTAACCTTTGAAATTACCTTAAGACAAACGAATGTCACTGTAACGGAATTACGCCTGTGAAATCCACCCATGAATCCACCCATGAAAATGCAATTTCTTGGTTACATTTTTCTGCGTACAGTCTATAGTAAAGAATTTGTATGCATTGTTAATTTGTATGCATTGTTAAACAATGTATGCATTGTTAAACTCTTACATAAGGACCAGAACAAGTCCTGAATTTATGTGTGTGCGTAACAGAATTACAAACAAATCGAGATTTGTTATATAAACTCTTGTTATATTCTAAAATTATTCTTTTAAAAATTCATCCTAAAGTGATCTTAATTTACTCTCAAATCAATTTAGAATGCGTTTTCATTAATTTCATGAAATACATGTACGGATATAAACATGTATGATCCAAATACAAAAAGTTGGCATATAAAATATAAAAATCGAATTGCAACAAATGAAAGAGTTAAGACACCTTTAGGAATTCCCATTTGAAAATGCAAATACTTTGTACATCTTCTTTGATCTGCATACAGAAGCACACTGAACACTCAATTAATTCTGACTTTATGATAATGAATAAAACATATCTTAGCCTGTATTATGTATAGTTTTGAATATCTTGAAGCCTATTCTGTATTTATGTTTGATTTTATATGCTTCAGTTTAATACAAATTTACATAATTAATGGTGAGTAATGAGCCCTTAACTGATCAATGATATTCAAATCTACATACAAAATTATTAATATTAAATCTCCTTGAAAGTTGAAGGTATGATTTATATCTTAAAATACATCAATGTAAATTAATGTGAGAAAATAAATGTAGAACCAGTGTCATACTAATTACTGGATATTTTTAAATTTTTGTTATTGTTTTCGTTTTTCCCTTTCTAAAGTACAAACATGAATCTGCTGCATCTTCATAATTTCAGTCAAGTGGGTCTTGCTGGAAACTAATTTAATGATAGAACATTATCATCTCTATTATGTTCGTGGAGAAATTAGAGAAATTATCTATCGTGTATCAATTTAGTTAAATCACCATTGATGCAATATGAAGCATGTGAGGTAATGAGTCAGATAAAGTAACATTGTACAGTACATGTACTGTATGTATAATGACTTATTGTCTACATGGCTACAGTTCATGCTATTTAAAGGGTATTTCTACATTCAGAACAAGAAAAAATGTTATTTTCAGCAATATCATTCAATACCTTACAAACCATGTGCATGTAATTCCGTTACGTAACGGAATTACTAATACTGTTACGCCATTTTTGGCAAAAGTAGTGACATTATTTCAGAAAATTATGTTGGAAGTTCTTAGGACTATGGTGAAGGAAGAGAATTCACAATGACATGACTAAAGAACAAGTAATAAGATATTGAGAAAAACTTAAATCGTTTTATCGTAACGGAATTACGATCAAATGTGCATAGATTAAAAAAAATTCTCAAAAAAATATGCAATGAAGTTACTGCCCATGCTTTACAATTTGTGTTTGTTACAACATCGTATGGAAAATAGGAGAAAATGAGCAGAAACAGTCATTGAATTAAAAGATTCACTTTATTTTCACAAAATGAAGCTGATTTATGAATAAAAGGTCATAAATTTCTGTTCAATTCAAGCAGAAATATTTGAAAAACCAATCGAGCTATATACAAACGGTTTTCAGTTTCCTCAAATTCAAGTTTTCCTCTATTGATAACAGTTTGATTTAGGGAAGATTGCTCAACTTTGAGATGTGGTGTTTTTGCCTTCTCTCATACGGAATTGCCCTGCTACATCTCTCACTCTACTCACATTCATCCAACCAAATCACACACATACACACACACACACACACACACACACACATACACACACACATCCTCACGTCACATTCATTTCCGGTGCATCTGCTCGCATGTCCGTTTAAAGCAATCAAATCAAAATAATATTTAACTGTTCCCACTTTTGTAAGTGTAAACTCAATTTTCCCCTTTTCATCGCTAACCTTTTTTCATCTTCCTTATAACCCAAAATAATTTGTATTACTCTTTGTAGCGATGGGAGAGCCCCTTGTATTCTTGAGGAAAAAATAATATATTTCAACAAGAAAATGATAGAGTTACATGCCTTAACTCTACTAGTTTGTCCTGGTAAACCCAAAAATATTAAATTCCAATCTCCGATTCTTATTTCTTTTAATTGTAAATGATCAACTATTTCTAACCAAAATTGTTGAACTTTTATACAATACAAAAATAAATGTGAATAGGTCTCCACCTCATCCCGACAAAAGGAGCATAAATTATCTAATGCAAAACCAAATTTATAAAGGTTTTCTTTTGTATAAATAGCACCATGCAATAACTTAAACTGAAATTCTCTTTGTTTACCGCATAAAATTGAACTTTTAACCCGTAAAAATATAGCTTTTACTTCTTCATAAGTATAATTATGTTGACCCTGTCCGCTCCGTATTTGTAATCTATAATCTTGTTGAAACTGTATAATAAAAGTATCATATATTTTTCTTGATTTTATCTCAGACAGTGTCTCTATGTTACCTAATATCTTAATTTTAATATCAAAATTATTACTATAAATCTCCATAAATTCCCCATCTTTCCACTCCTTTGACATTGCCATAAATATATCATAAATCCTAAGTAAGCCTTTACTTTGTATACCCAGACCCCAAAAATACGGAGTAGATTTTAATTCATTTCCATCAATCAATCACATCAATCATATCATTTATAACGGCATCGCGGCGCAGCATGCACGCAGGTAGCACGCGACAGGTGATCTATCTCCGTCCATGTGACCTATTTTTGTTGATGTTGTTGTTATAATTATAGTTACTTAACTTTTGCATTTTGTTGTTTTTAGTTTGACATCGTTTTTTTATGCTGTTGCTGCATGCATTTTCAGTCAGATTTTTGCGCATCGCTTGTTTATTTTATCCTGTTTCCTTAATTGAATTGCAGCTTGATTATTAATATTACTCAGTATAAAATAATAATTAAGAATAAGATATTTTGATTTCTTTGTTGCTGTTTTTCACGACTGATTTTCTAAAAAATAACTGGAGTTTATTTAACTTTTTTGTTATTCTTTGTTCTCCTTTAGAATCAGTTTAACTCGATCAACAAGTTGGGTACATGATGTATTATAAGCTACATGCAGTAAATAATTCTGAAAAAAACAAACAATAGAAAACATAAAATTAAGGGGACATTTTTAAAATAAACAAAGTAATAGTAATACACAGGTGTACCCCCAATAATTTTCGTGCCCCCCCCCCCCCCCCCAACCAGTCCGACCACCTTCGCCACTGGCTACATGTGTTTGTTTGTTTGTTTGTATTTGATTATTGTGTATTGCTTTGTTATTTTGCAACTAGTACATAAGTTTGTTCGCTAATTACTTGTACCAATAGCCCCAATACCGATCCCCACGTCATTCAACAATCCGAAATGAAAAATAATAGCCCCCGCCCCCAAACTTTCCGTCGTCCGGCGTATAGGCCTACTCAAGAAACAAAGTACCCTCCCCCAGTCTACTGAGAAGTGAGAAGGCTGCCACCCCATCCCCGATACAAAACGAGTACCGGGTATTATATTTTAAAATATATAAATTATTGTTATGTACACAGAGTATAATAATAATAACAATAATATCGATTTATATAGCGCCTAATATGATTGATAAATGACGGAAATGATGAACTGATGAGGATGACAATGAATGATCATTATGAAGATGGCGATGCCAATGATTATTATGATAAAAAAAGAGGATGGTAATGATCCATGATGAAGATGAGGATGATGGTGCATGTTTGACTGGTGATGATTATAATAATTACTAACATCGAGACGGACAAAGTGCCATTATAATGGAGCTAGGGGCGAAGCAAGAACATTGTAAACTGCGTCGTGGCAACTCCCCGATAAAATGTAAGTAGTATATAATTTATTATTATTTTTAATTGCGTTACGTACAATTATTGCAATATATGGGGAGGTCCTCAATACAGTGTGACAAACAAATGAAGAAAGCGTTAGCCTAATGGCAGTGTGAACGAAATAATTACAGTTCCCCAATTTGCGTGCCCCCCCCCCCCCCCCCCCTGAAAAAATACAAAATCACACGGTCGCACATAAACTAAATCATAATCAGGGGCCGCAGAATGTTTTGATTTTGGGGGTGGGGGCTGACCACATTTCAATTGTTATCATAACTATCTTATCATCACCATTATTTTCAATTTGACGTTTATATTATGATGTTTTTCATCAAGTATACAATTTCACAAGCCGCCATCCGTCGGAAATAATAAGTATTTATATTTTGAACATCATCATGAGTACATAAAAATAAAAATCGCCCCGTCGCACATGGAAACTAAATCATAATCAGGGGCCGCATTGATATTGGGGGATGGGGGAGGGGGCTGACCACATTGTCCACATTTCAATTGTTATCATAATTATCTTATCATCACCATTATTTTCAATTTGACGTTTATATTATGATGTTCATCATCAAGTATACAATTTCACAAGCCATCATCCGTCGGAAATAATAAGTATTTATATTTTGAACATCATCATGAGTACATAAAAATAAAAATCGCCCCGTCGCACATGGAAACTAAATCATAATCAGAGGCCGCATTGATATTGGGGGATGGGGGAGGGGGCTGACCACATTGTCCACATTTCAATTGTTATCATAATTATCTTATCATCACCATTATTTTCAATTTGACGTTTATATTATGATGTTCATCATCAAGTATACAATTTCACAAGCCATCATCCATAGAAATAATAGAGTATTTATATTTTGAACATCATCATGAGTACATACAAATTAAAATTGCATGGTCGCACGGAAACTAAATCATAATCATGGGCCGCAGACTGTTTTCGGGGTGGGAGGAGGGGGCCGACCACATTTCAATTGTTATCATAATTATCTAATCATCACCATTTTTTTCAATTTGACATTTATGTTATGTTTATCATCAAGTATACACTTTCACGAGCCATCATCCTACTAGAAATAATAAAGAACATCATCATGAGAAAGAGTACATATGAATTATTAATCATAACAAAAACGCATAGTCGCACTATCCATGGTCGCACGTGAAACTAAATCATAATCAGCGGTCACAGAATTATGTTTTTGATATTGGGGGGGGGGGGGGGGGGGGGTGGTGGAGTTGGCTGACCACATTTCAATTGCATTATCATAAGTATCATTTTAAGTCCCTCATTCTCATGTTTATCTCATCTTCCTCGTCATTACATTTATACTCAAAGCGTAAACAAATTATAATTCTTTAAATTGAAAGAAGGATCGGCCGAATGTAGTCCTCGCACGCGCAACACAAGTCAAAATTGGAGCGTCCGTCATCTTCTTAAAAAAAAAGGAAAGCAAAAAAAAACATGTTATGATTATGTTTATATAGTTAAATTTTGACGCCATTAATCAATAACAACATATCAAACAATTTATATACTCTCTCGATCTCCCGGAATTCGGGGACCGGGAGATCGAGAGTGCAAATTTACAGTTTATATTATACATGTATACTAATATAATTATGTACCAGCTTTCCCCTGAATCTTAGGCCTTGCTGGCGACTATATAAATCAACAAATCGTTTTTATGTCCTCTTCCATAATTTATCAGCATTCTCTATCAGTCGGCCGACAGTAAAAGACTGAATTTAACATGTAAAAGAGGATATGAAAACGATAATTCGTTGATCTATAATAGCTTGCGACATAGGACACGCATGCCGCCCGCATGCATGCACGGCGCCAGCGCGGCGCCGATCGTGCGCGCGCCGGGTCTGACGGCCTGGAGTTCATGTGAACATCCGTCGGGAATATCGTTCAAATGACTAGCAATTTTACGAGTCTTGTTCCGATTTTCGCCTTTCAAAACGAAGTAAACTAACAAAGAGTATCTCGAAAATAACATTTTTTTCAAGTAAATGATATAGATTGTCCCTTTTTAAAATTTCAATTCCGATATTCTTGCAAAGAAAATGGATGGTTTTCTCCCGGGATTTTTTTTTTTTCCACATAAGTCATAACACATAAAAAAAAAATTTAAAAAATTTCATCCGATCCGATCTCCGATCTTTTCTGCATGATCGGAAATCGGCAAAAACGGCAAAAAAGCCATGATCGGACCGGGATCGGCATGCCGATCCGATGATCGGTTACAGCGTTACTTTTAATGAAGTTGCATGAATGAAAAGAATACCATTCTTCATTCAGTGACAGTTTTTGGGCACTAATATTTGATGTGTGACTAATCACTAAATATTGCTCAGAATATGCTAATTTTGTGCATGAATATTCTCTATGACATATTTAACAGGTTTTGAACATTCAAAATTTTGATAGCCCAATTTATTTCCTTGTTTTCGGAATAAATTATTGAACATTATCTAACAATTTTAGCCCAAAATTAAATGATTGCAGTGATTAGAATGAAAATATTGAAGGTTGTGTATATTTTGTTTCTAGGAAAAAAAAAAAAAATCGATTTCCATAGGATTTGTACATAAATTACAAAATTTAGCGATTTTCGGGCCAACGACCACTTACAAAAGGTCATGTGACCTTAGAACGGTATAACCGGTCGTCGCACATTTGGTCTCAAAAGTTCCGCAAGACTTCAATCGTGCAGCAATAATTGCGTGCGTTGCGAGATTATCGCCGGGGGGGGAAGGGGGGGGGGGGGGGTTTCCACCCCCCAGCCTGGTTAGGGTTAACCCTATTCTAACTGGGCTATTTCAAACCAGGTTTTTACTGGGGGGGGGGGGGGGTTCAATTTGACCCCCCCCCCCCCCCCCCCCCAAGATCTCGAAGACCGATTGTCCGATTCATGCGAAATTTTGCATGGAGGTACATTGAAGTATTAGCGATGCGTTCATGTTTTCGTTTAAACGATTCAATGTTAAATATGCAAATTATGCGCATATTAATTACCGAAGTACGCTAATTTATGCAGAAATCCTCTTTTTGTCTGTAGAACCCTAAATATTGCTCAGAATATGCTAATTTTTTGTGCAAAAATATTATTTATGATTTAATTAACAGGTTTTCAACATTAAACATTTTCTTTATGTATTTCTTTGATTTTTCGACTTATGTTTTGTATTGTTTTTTTTCGATGGAATAAATTATTGACCATTATCCAACCATTTTTAGTCCAAAATTAAATGATTGCAGTGATTAGAATGAAAAATAATGAAGGTTTTGTGTATATACTAGGATTTGTACACAGATCACAAAATTTAGCGATTTTTGGGCCAACTATCTCTTACGAAAGGTCATATGACTTCAGAACGGTATATCTGGTCGTCGCAAATTTGGTCTCAAAAGTTGCGCAAGACTACAATGAAAAAACTCAAAAAGTCGAGGGGGGGGGGGGTCAAATTGACCCCCCCCCCCCCCCCCCCCCCTCCCCCAGTTAAGATAGGGTGAGGTGTACGCATCTGACAGAAAATATAAATTCCATTTAATATTTGTTGTTGCTTTTGACCCTTTTACCTTATCCATGTTCAGGTGGATACAACATTCCTTCTGTTTACTTGTCTGCTTTCTCTTCGTGACCTTGTGTCCCATCACTGGTGTTGACTCAATCACATCCCCTATAGGAGCAAACTTTACTCGGACATTCATCCATGAACTGACTTTGCAAGATGCCGACATCGCCTTCACAGCTTCTATAGATGGCATGCCGCAACCTTTTTTCTACCACAACCAGATCGATCCGCGTGGTCTGAGACCCGGTCAGGATGGACGCGTTAATGTTCGAGTTGAGAAAGAACAAGCCAATCTTACCATTATCTTTAGCATTGCCAACTTTGAAAAGGGAGATGATGGTGACTATGTACTCTCAGTAACAGAAAAAAAAAGAGAAGATTTTCGATTCAAGATATATTCCACTAAAGTCTTTGTGTCATTCCCATGTGGGGAGGCTGCGTGTGAATTTCAGAACCCTGTTCTTGCAGTCACTGGCTGGCTGACTGTCCAATGTAACGCCACCGCTGGCAGCTCCGACAACCGTGGGGACATCATCTGCCGTCAGAATGCTAAACAATTGCCACATCTGCAGCCTGTATCGCTTGTCGGTGACCAGTTATCCGCTGTATATTGGATAGACCCTGCACGGCCGGCTGCGTGCTGTTCTACTAGTGATAAGTCTGCGACCAACCAGGACTCTTGCAAGGATTTCGTGTACACACCCCCTGGAGTGAGGGACTTGTCTACCGGACCATCTTCCAGCACCAGCGCCACGTCAACGTCTGTATCACCAACTCTGCCTTCCGCAGGTATTGCATAGTATTTACGAAGCAATTTTGATATGTGCCTTAGGTTGAATACTCCAACCGATGATTTTGTGTGTGGTTGTTATGCATACACGTTTACTGTAAAAGCACCTACACTCAACAAATACATACCTGCCAACCAGTCCGATTTTGTCGTATTTAGTCCGATTTTTTACTAAAAAAAGGGTAAAAAATCGGACGAGTACGATTTTTAAGATCAGAAAAAAAAAGGAAAAAAAAATTATTATTATTATTTTTTTTTAAAGCCCAAATATTCATGATCTTTATCATTGAAGTATTGCTCATTTAGTGTGGTCATATGTTCAAAAATAAGGCTAAGATAGCAGAAGAGAGCATCTAGAACCCTAGACCTGGACACCGGCCGCAAAGGACTTCGCGTTCGTGATGTGCGCTTCGCGCTCGTGAGAGTAAGATTTTTCATTTTCAAATGTTGGCAGGTATGCAAATATCCTTACAATGTTGAGCATTAAAGGTGCACCTGTAAAGTGTCTAACTCCACAAAAAAATTATTTGAGCGTCCATATTTCTCTTCTACCGTGTTGTTTGGCTTATGGTAAGAGAAGAATAAAATAGGGTTAGATTTGTTCAAATGCCCCTTTAGTATGACGATATCTATCATTAAAGATACCACTGAGTATTGGTATTTCCCGAAGTG
Source organism: Echinarachnius parma (assembly GCA_037951105.1). Lineage (NCBI taxonomy): Eukaryota > Metazoa > Echinodermata > Echinoidea > Clypeasteroida > Echinarachniidae > Echinarachnius > Echinarachnius parma. The sequence continues at coordinate 19,895 of JBAMJV010002631.1, read as the reverse complement.
CCCCCCCGATATTTTTTGCGAGATAATGAAAAACTGATTGGCAAATTCGAAAGAACATACAATTTTAGTGACAGAATAAATTTTATTTGATCAAAATCGGTACAGAAACAGCTGAAATATCCATAAATATATTTTTATTCAAAATTATTATCACCGGGCAATATTTAGACTTTTTATAAAAATTGCAAAAAATGCTCGAAAACTACTTTGAAAAAAATCAGAATAGGTTTTTAAAAATTCATTGATGATATCTCTATTGAATCATTATTTTAACAAACATTAAATGCACAATTTTGTTTTAAAAAAGGCTAAAACCAATGATTTTTTTAAAATAGCGCCCTCTTGAGTTGTAATGGCTCTTTTTGAATGATAACAGGGGTTTTACTTAGTTGTGTGTAGTTGTGTATACTTTTCGAGCATGGTGAAGTTATAACTATTACTTTGTACCGTAATGGTGCAGGTTTTACTAAAGTTACTAAAGTAAAGTTTGACCAATACTCAACTATCCCTTTTAAGCTCAAGAGTGTTAATGAACAGTCATAAATCTCATAAACGTCGTACAGTAATTTGTTGTAAAAGCTGACACAAATTTTTTACTTTTTTAACCAAGAAAGTAGTGTTCCTTTTCAGTCCATGTGTCATTAATGTCACCATGTGTAATAATTGAGATCAAATATGATGATTTCTAAAATAATAGTTTTACTTCTTCAAAATACAAACATAATTCAACTAAGTATTTGAACAATAATAATAATTATTGTTGACCGTAAATTTGTGTTTTAAAATCTGAGCAGATTAAAGTGCGTCTCGATTATGCCTCGATCCGTGCTTACAGTGTCGGAGCAGCCATGTTTAGTGCGGCTTATGCAACATTTTTGCGAATACTTTGAAATCAAGCAGTATACCTTTTCTTTACATTTTTTCTCCTGTCTTATTTTCAGTAAAATCTCGTGCAAAAATTGTTGGAATCGTAATCGGAACAGCAGTGGCAACAACATATGTAGTAAGTTCCACTCCTTTTAATATTTGACTCATATTTCATTATCACAATTGTATTAATATTTACTCAATATAAATTGCTCTTCATTTATTTGCGAACTAATTACTTAGAAGATAATCAACTTACACTTTATCATATGTGTTAGTTGAACACATGAGCAAGTACGCGTAGGTAATGTTCTGAATAAAATACACCATTCATAGACAAGGTATTTCCTGAACATGCAGAGGATAAGTTATGGAAAAGAGGACTGTAGGTCTGTCTTTATAAAAAAAAGTATAAGTAAATAGACATCATGATGATAATCAAAGAAGTCTAGAAAGTAACATTTATATGCTCTTATATCCTGTCTATCCATTTGTTTTGTATTTATTATATTTATTTCTTGGAATGTTATTTGCTCATTAGGTAATAGTAGTGATGATGTTGATCGCGCTTTACGCCAGGAAGTACAAGAAGTCCTGGCTTTCACAGCTTTCTGGATCAGGCAGCCAGCTGAACACTCCCCAACCTGCTGAAAGAGTTCCCCTGCATGGGAAATCAACAAATGCAAATGGTCATACCTCAGATCAAGAGGATATTGATTGTTGAGGGGGTCTCCAGAATCTCAACCAGACATGTCTTTATCATGTTTATGTCGGTGAAATAGTTATAATTTAAAAGTTAAAAATTATACACACAAGTTGAATTATTATACTACAAAATATGTTTTAGAAAGTTATTTTAATCTTAGGATCTGTGCTATCTGATAGGCTGACAGCTGACTCATGAGATTTGTGTCACCATGCATATGGGTAATTCCATAAATTCAGGTCTCGCTAGAAAAATACCTTTTTCAGTGACATGAGTGCTTTCACTAGATCATAGCTAAGAAACTCTAAGTCCCATGCTCACTTTTACTTTTAAATATTGTTGTGCAGGGGTGTATCTTCATTTTAAAATTTGTTTAATATTTTTATTTTACAAACGGACTTGTATATTTTGATGAAGAAATGCCAAAATTATCACTTTTTGGGCAATATATTGTGACATTTTTACATCACTGTCAATTTGTTAGATATGCAGCCCCATGGTGTGGTAAAATGGATAACAGAAGGTCATAAATGATAGAAAACAAACCAATTTTGAAAACAATAAGCTGAAATCATACTTCAAACTATTTTTTAAAAATATGAGCGAAATCCAAAAATGGGTTCACTGTGTAAGGTTTGGTGTCCCGAAAAATTGCTTACTAAGGAACCTTTACTTTTGAGTGTAGAATCCCAGATGACCTTGGTGTCCCATCAAATATTACGTCGGGATATATTGATGATTAATTTTCAGATGTTATCACATGTTATTTGTTGTTAATTCTACTTGATTTGTTTCTGAATTGTGGTTTCTTCACATACATGAATAAAAATTGACAGCTTTCCATCAAATTTTAGAAAAAAAATCAAGAATTAAGATTTGGTGTCCCACTTACACGAGGAACCGCCAGGAATCATTTTCCTGGCCAAAAATTAGGGTTTAGTACAAGTTTGATTAATTTAGTGGATTTTTTGCTTGCAACATGATCAATTTTTATGAAAAGAACATAAAATGAGCAAAAAACATGTTTTAGGATGCTCAAATGTAAGATTTTGCATTTTGGTGTCCCACTTACACGAGGAACCGAATTTTTTCCCCGTAAACCACTCTATTTGGAGGTAACCCGCTGTAATTTTAGTTCAGAATATTTATTTTTTCACCATTTATATGAAACTTAGTCAATATGCAATTTTCAGAAAGTAATGTTCAACATAAAGTTGATTTACTGATTTTAGGGTCAAAATACACATGTCACAAACTGGGTTCCTTATTTATGGAATCACCCATATACAATTATGGTGTACATGATGATACTGCCTCTTGCATGGAATACTCCCTAGGGAGTGGAAAATGTGCACTCGATGTGCAGGAATGATTGCAGTGTGTATCTGTTGACCGGGGTAATAATAATCTTGTAAAGCGCTATGATTCCCATGGGAATGGGGCTACGTACATGTAAATAGCAATTGCATCATCGTTGCATGCACACGCACAGTCATGTCGCACAGTTTATTCTTAAAATGCATATTTAGCGTGTCCGCACAATCACGACTCAATACATTTGCATTAACCATTTTAACAATTTCTAGCTAGATGTAATTATACTGGGTACTTTATTTTATGTTACTCGTAAATAAAATTTGGTATTAATTATTATAGAAAATTATGTAAACGTTATATACAATTGAAAAAAAGGAAAATCTTGGTGCTAAAACATCCACTTTGTGTCGATTGCGGCCCTGCAAATCATCCAGATCACGGGGAGATGTAAACACCTTGTTCTTCAAATGTCCAAACATGAAGAAGTCAACAACAAATTAATCAGATGACCTTGGTGGCCATTCCATCTCATTTGTTATCGCAATGACCCTTTCCCACTGTCGGAGCTCCCCTAGTCCATATGTGACAGCGACAAGGTGATGGGTTTGGGCACTGTCCTGAATTTGTCTAAATACTCCTCGCACCTGTCGCCTAATGTGTTTCTCCAACTGAGGTATCATCTGAATATACACGTTCCCAGTTAATGTTTATTTCTTTGTGAAGAAAAAAGCCCAATCACTTGACCTTCCTCAAAGTTTCTAATCCAAGTTTTCCATTTTTAACGAATGATGTCAACATAAGAATTTAATTCTATTGGATGGCAGGCCAGCGCATATTCATGTTCAAGTATTAAATGTACCTCATCATGCATTATATTGGTGAATTTATTCAGCTAAACGATTCATTAATTCGCAAACCCAACATAAATTGTTCAAATCGATGTTTTCATTAAAGTGTGGCACCATTATTGTACTTTTAAGCTTTCATTCATTAGCCCAAACTTGCAAAAAGTGGGTTTTGGACGTGTCACCTTCAACAACAGAGCACTCATCGATGCGTGACATTACTGATTCCGGAAAGGTGTCGTATTAAAGCTGAATAACTACTCTTTACATCTATGTCTGGTTGAAATTATGAGAATGTATCATTTTGAAATGATTGACCTAATGACCTTTGAACTTCAATTACCTTTTTTTTTTGATAACTCTGTATTGATTGTAAGACCTCAATATAATACAAAGTCGAAACTGTGTTGTTTATACAATAACTTTACGCGAGTAACTTCGACATTGTTGCTGAATCAGTTAACCAAATTTATTGGCCGAAACGTAGTTTGAAGAGATGATTATTTAATTTGTTCATGATTGTGTTTTATTTGTAGAATCCAAATTACAGCATTGTTCGATGATCGATCTACAATTCAATTTACATGTAGGCGTTATATTCATCCTCATCCATCTACTGGAGGCATTTCAGATGATTTGTAAATGGTGTATACTTCCTTTAAACCTCTTTTCGAAAGATGATCTGATTATGGTTTCTGTACCTTTTTGTTAAATGTCTATAAATAATGTTAAAAAATGTCAAAATATGTATTTTAGTTTTGATTAAAGGGTGACTAAATTATAAATGCATGTTGACTTTGGTTGATCTATAATAATGAATACATCACATATCTGTTGACTATTTGATGTACATTTTTGTCATATTTTTTATATTATTTGTTACCTGGGTATATTATTTTTATTCTACCTGCTAAGATCCACCCCTAAAAAAACCCAGAAGCTATTGACTTTTGTGACATCACAATACCATTCAACCATCGATAAACATAAACAAAAGATATGTTCTCACCCACTAAGTACCTTATTGCATTAGCGTTGGATGTTTTCATTGAAACCCTTCTTTTCATGGTGAGTGGCCATTGTATAAAACAGGGGCGTAGACAACGGGGGGGATGAGGGGGGGATGCATCCCCCCCACCTCACAAGGTGGTGGGGATGACATGTACAATCATCCCCCCCCCCCAGGTTTTAGGGAAGGATATACATTTTTTTGTGTGTATCTGTATACGAGTGGGAAAGAAAACATTAGTTGTATGAGCTAATACTTGTTAATTCTAATGTTTAAAAAGTAATTTATACATCCACTTTCAATTTTCGCTGCGCGCTTCGCGCGCGAACAGATTATTTAAGTTTGTTGTACAACTTGCTTATAGTCTGGGGTGAGTTTTTTTTCTGTATATATATATTTAAAATTTTGGGTCGATCAAATCATAACACGCTTTCCCATATACAGTCAATGTTAAGCCCGAAATTCCTATCTATAGGTAAGCACCAGATTGCACAATTTCAAGTCCAAAAATGCAAGATCTCCCTACCGTGGGAGGGGGACACCCCCCTCCCACACCCTCCCCCCGCTCAGTCACTTCGCTCCCTGTGTTAGGGTGCATATTTATTAGTGTTTCAATTATTTGTTTTCTTCGTGAAAATATATTTAAAATTTCTGGTCGATCAAATCATAACACGCTTTCCCATATACAGTCAATGTTAAGCCCGAATTTCCTATCTAGGTAAGCACCAGATTGCACAATTTCAAGTCCAAAAATGCAAAAGCTCCCTACCGTGGGAGGGGGACACCCCCCTCCCACACCCTCCCCCCACTCGGTCACTTCGCTCCTTGCAATGTCTCACTCCCACATTTGGCTCAAAGTTGGCAGCACTGCGAGTGTGGTTGGGCATGAGCCCCTACACATACAAAATCGTGAGCCCCCATAGGCTAATATAGGTCCCCCCCCAAAAGCCAAAACTGGTTCCGGCCCGCCTGATCACGACCATCTTAACATCTAACCGCCCACCCCCCCCCCCCCCCCCCCCCCCCCCCCCCCCACTGAGATGACTTTCAAGCAATTGTCTTGGTCTCGGCCGCGAACAAATTGGTCTTGGTCCGGTGAACGGCAAATCATCCCCCCCCCCCCAGGTGTAAGAACCGCCACTGGTATAAAACATACAATGCTATTGTAAATAGGTGATCAGTGGACATACCAATATATTTTGTTCATCTAGCTGACTGATGGCTGAATGGTATTATGTCACAGAAGTCAATAGCTTCTGGCCGGTTTTTTGTAGGGGTGAAGCTGAGCAGGTAGAAAAAAGTAATAGAAAAAATAATAGAAAAAATATGACAAAAATGTACATCAAATAGTCAACAGATATGTGATGTTTTCATTATTATAAATCAACCAAAGTCTTTAATTTTTTTAATTTAGTCACCCTTTAATGTAAGTAATACATGTGAAACAGCGATTAGTGTATTGAGTTTTATGTTGAATTTATTTAACATGCAGCATGACCATACATAACGTTGATATCCCAGTGAAGATTAAACACAATTATTTTTTGATTAATTTGGAACACCTTATTCTAAAAAGTAAGATGTGCTACTTTTGTGCAGCACTGCATCACATACATGTACCTGTGAATGTTTCTTCCTTTTCACCAACAGACAATTATGATGTTTGTACATTGTGATTTTTAATTTCATGTGTCTATGTATATGCACATTTGTTCATAACGGTTGCTTTTTTATCAAATGAACTGGAACTACATTATTATAAACAATGAAATGAATCTGAAAATGTATGACTGCCAGATGAAGTGAACTCATGTGGAGCAGATTCTATGTCTGTGTCATACATGTACATATTCAGATACACTTTCATTCACAAGCATACATTGCATTGTATTTGCACATCCATATATGTGAACCTGATTATTTAATCAACATTACTGACATATTTACTTGCATCTTATAAGGTGTATGAAATAGTTCTCATTCATATCATATTTGCCATTTATTTTTCAAAGTAAAATTTGTCTAAACCCTAGTAAGTCATTATGGCCCCTCCCCTCCTCAATTTTTCAGATTTTGTTTGTTAACACTTTTAAGGGATAATGTAGTTCTATATTGACTTATTGCATACTATAATGTTTGTAAATGTATGTACATACATTCAAATTAAGAAATCATATTTTGGAATGTATATAGTGTTATGGATGCACATAATATGCATTGTTTTTATCACAGTGAAATTGAACAAATTATAATTCATACTAAATGTATACGGTATTGTATTCTATGTGTGTTAACAATGTTATATCTGCTCCATATCATCTGAATTTGTACTATTATTTTTAATTTGTTTTTCGTAATTTACACAATTTGGAATTGGTAATTGTTTATTATTTTTTTTCTTTCTATTCTCTCTTTCTCACTATCTACTTTCAAGTATGATTATTTGTATATGGTCCTCATGGAAGACAAGATGCACCATAACATATTGAAATTTATGATTTATTTGTTTAATTGGCATATACAAATCAGACGTGATATTTAACTCTGCGAAACTGAAAGCTGATCATAGATCAAATTTTAGACCAAAGTTGAAATTCCACAATTAAAATACATCAATGTTTATCGCGATTTAAATGAATTCCATCAAACCATAGTGTAAGTCATGATATAATATTTTAAAGTATCTGGCCGGACCAGTAATGATTTGGTAATTGTCCTGAAAGTGTAAATATGCCAACTGAAATATATTATTGACATTTGCTGTATTTAAGCTTTACGTAGAATAGTTATTGGTGTTTTGTGCAGGCACATAAACCAATGCTTCGATTGTAAAATCAGTTTATTTTTAATGTTTATAATGTAACTCGTCGATTGATATAATTAAACTCCACTACTACATGTATACAGATACAAAATACTTTCTGAGGTGTGTCTAATTATTTCATGCGCTCTGGTCTGACTGCTCATACTGAAAGACAAGAATAGTTATTCTTTTGCATTGCTTTGGTGCATATTTGTTCTGTTATGCATAAAACATGAATGCATTTTACACTGGACACGTTCTAACACTTGTTTCACTTGTACGTAAGTTCTATATTATTTTGAAGAGCTTAAAGGGGTAGTTTAGTTTTGGTAAGGCTGAACTTAAAGGGTGACTAAATTAAAAAATAAAAACGCTTTGGTTGATCTATGATAATAAATACATCACATATCTGTTGACTATTTCATGTACATTTCTGTCATATTTGTTATATTATTTTTTCTATTATTTTTATTCTACCTGCTAAGATCCACCCCTAAAAAAACCTACACAATTGACTTCTCTGACATCACAATACCATTCAACCACCGATCAGCTAGATAAACATTTACAAAAGATATGTTCTCACCCACTGATTACCGTATTTCATTGAAACCTTCTTTTCATGGTGAGTGGGCATTGTATAAAGCTTACAATACTATTGTAAACAGCTTAAAACTGGTGGTCAGTTGACGTACCAATGTCTTTTGTTCATCTAGAGCTGATGGAATGGTATTGTGAGGTCAGAGAAGTCAAGACAATAGCTTCTGGCAGGGTTTTTCAGGGGTGAAGCTGAGCAGGTAGAAAAAATAAATAGAAAAATTAATATTAAAAAATATGACAAAAATGTACATCAAATAGTCAACAGATATGTGATGTATTCATTATCATAGATCAACCAAAGCGTTTTTTATTTTTTAATTTAGTCACCCTTTAAGTAGCCAAAACCTGCACAATAACATTATAAACTAATAGTTATAACTCCACCATGCTCGAAATGTATACACAATTACAAACGACTAAGTAAAAAGCCTGTTATCATTCAAAAAGAGCCATTGAAACACAAGAGGGCGCTTTTTAAAAAGGCATTGGTTTCAACCATTTTTCATACAAAATTATGCATGTGATGTTTTATTGATATAATGATTAAATAGCGAGATCATCAACAACTATTTAAAAAACGCTTTTGAAAATTTTTGAAAAAGTGCAAGCATTTTAAAAAGAATTTTTCTAAAAATCATCTAATTATTTGGGCCCCAAATAATTATAAGATCAGATATATTTATTGATATTTCAGCCGTTTCTGGGTCGATTTTGACCAAATAAAGTTTATTCTGCCATTAAAATTGCATGTTCTTTCAAATTCGACACTCCGTTTTTCATTACCTCACAAACAAATTGTGATCTGCAGCGCTTAATTCATGTTTCTTTGTTTAACTTCTTACACATGCCTATTGGAATATGAAAAGGAAACGTTCTATATTTTTATTTTTGTGCATTATGTGGATTTCTAGGTAGCATTTATAAATGTATATACTAATATTGTTAACTAATTTTTGTTTTTATTGAAAGTGCATTTAGCACCTTTTGGAATTCAGCTCTTCATTTATATTTCTAATATCAGACTGAGCAGTCATGATAAGGAGCAACTTCATTTCAAGAGTGGAACTTTGTTAACAAGAGCTCTGATATACAGTTAAAACTCGTTATAACGAGCACCTCGGGCCCTTTGAATTAACCTTGTTATAACGGTTATCTCGAATCACGGCTAACAAAAAAATACATTGAACCTGTGAGATAGCCTCGCTATATCGGGTAACTTGTTATAAAGAGGTTTCACTGTAACTAGGTAATTTGAATGATCTAAGCTCTAAGCTCAACGTTATAACAATGTTCCACTGATGCAGGGTTCAAAAACTTATTTCAGTCAAATTCCATGCCTTTCCATGACCTTTACAGCCATAAATCAATGACAACCATCTCCTATGGCAAAGTAACTTGCATAAGGACACACAGGACATACTGGGTTGGGTATTGAACCCAGAACCTTCGCATTGAAAGGCAAAGGCCCAAACCAACATACCATGACACTCCCACACTCAAAATCAATCACACAATCCAACATCAAATCAATGAAGCAGGAGCATATAGCTATGGGGGCACCGGGGACATATGCCCCCCTCACCCACGCAATGTCTTTGTACCTCAAGTGACCCTCATCAAAGAATCATGCTTTTGCGGACAAAGAAGAATCGTGTTTTGGAGGGAAAACATCATTTGGTGGCACCAATATGATAAAGCCTTAAGTTTGTTTCTTGTTTGTCAGGTGAATACCTGTGCCCTTCCCACTGGAAAATAAACGTTGAAAGAGGAAATGTTCAAGCGGTTCCGTTCCCGCCGTTTCGTTTTGTACACTCAAAATCAAATCGAAGCAGGAGCGTGGGGTCCCAATATCTACGTAGCCAAGGTGATCCCCACCAAAAGAATCATGCTTTCGCGGATGAAAAATAATCATGTTATGGGGGGGGGGGGGGGGGCATCATTTTGTGGCACCTAAATGATGAAGCCATTTCCTGTTGTTTGTTAGGTGAAAACCTGTGCCTTTTCCATTAAAAAAAAGCGTAGCTACGCCCCTGCAATGAAGCATGTGATAAAGAGTTAATGTACAGGCGGTTCCTTTCCCTCGTTTGTATTTATTGACTCTAACAGTACTCAAATACATGTCTAAATCATCAAACTATGTATAGAATAAAAAGGTTATACTACTTGTATACATAACATTACATTTATATTGATCATTGAACATCACATACGAGATGATACATTATAAATGAAAACTACAACTACGTAATTAATCAAGATTACAATTCAATAAAAAGTATACAAATATAACCAACCGATGTATACATTAAACTAATTGCTGATATGATAAACATGAATATAATGATTTGTTCATAATATATGAAAGGATACCAAGACAACTGTATTGATATTATATTACATGGAATATTTATATGAAAATATTTAGTTACATTGTAACTAACTTGACATCCAAGAATGACCCCTTAAAAAAAATGACATAATTTTCTAATAAGTTTATATATTGACATGTATTATAAGATTGAACATTGTGAAAATATAGTTGACGACACAGATGAAACAGTTTCACAATGAAATGTAAATTTAACATTTAGTCATTTTTCGAGGTGTCAATCCTACCAAATTTCAAAACGTATTCACGCAATACACTGTAAGAAAAGTATCTTTAAGTATGCCACGTTCAAAGAGAAATATATGTGAATATTTTGTCTGACATGTGTTCAAGTAGAAAAAGTATTCATTAAAATAATGGTTTTGATTTAAGTTTATTGTAAACGAGATTTAATAAACCTTTGCTTATTTTTACACACACTATAATAAGGGGAAATGTCTTTTTGAAAAGAGTATTACAAAATCATTACAATGGAAGAGTTATGATTAAAAGGAAACTAAACATGTTTGAGGAACTACATGTCAATGCTATGAATAGCAAATAAGCTGATTTGAATCAATTCTACAAAAACACCAAGGTAGAATCCTGGGGCCCGTTTCATTAAAGGGTCTTTAACTGTCTTAACTGTCCTTTGTGATCGGAACAAATGCCATCCGTATGCCCGTAGATCAGTCACAGTCGCATGCCAGTTAAGGTGGTCTTAACATAAGACCCTTTCATGAAACGGGCCCATGCATGTCAAAACAAACATCAATTCATAAAAAGTTAACCTCTGTTACAACAAACTGCAAATAAAAAATTTAAAAAGTCAATCAGAAGTAAATCATAAATCATGCATTTTTTAAAATTAAAAACCTTTTTAAAGAGTTCATAGAAAGACAGAAAGCACTGACCACCCGTCAACTTCATGTACATTTAAAAGGCACCCCTCATATGAAAACAGTACACACTTTCTATTTGAACTTTCCAAAAAGTTTTCCACGTCTTTCCAGAAAACAACAAAACATGAAGATTTCAGAGATTGGTTTGAAATTTTTAATAACAGCAGGATACGACATGGCAATGCAACATCTTTTTTTTTTTTACTCATCATCCAAGTCTGGTTGTCCATGAATTAAACATACATGTTGTTATGGTTACAGTCCGTTATTCCGAAGGTTCGTTATTCCGAAGGTTCAGTTATTCCGAAGGTTCGTTATTCCGAAGGTTCGTTATTCCGAAGGTTCGTTATTCCGAAGGTTCGTTGATCCGAAAATAAAATCGGGTTCGTTATTCCGAAGGTTCGTTAGTCCTAAAATGAAATAGGGTTCGTTAATCCGAAAATTTAATAAATACGACGTAGAAAAGAATTGAGTTGATTTGATTTTGAGCAGTGTGGACTTGGGAAAGGGGATCAATCTTACTCTAATTGCCGTGGCTGCATGGGGGTGGGGGAGAAGGGGAGGGGGGCAAAGAGTGGCTTTACTAGTCAAATTGTATTTTATTTTTCTTTGTAAAACAGTGCAAAAAGAATGAGATATATATATGTATATCTTTCTCATGTAAACAAACATGAAATAAAACCAAAATCAATTTTATTTGTCTGAATTGTATGTATTTCATCATAAATAGCAACTAAGAGCAGGGGGGGGGGGGGGGTGTGTCCCTCCCCCCCCCCCCCCCCCCCGTTAGGGAGCTTTGGCATTTTTTAAATTGAAACTGTGCAATCTGAATTTTTACTCTCTTTTCCAATAAAGTTAGATAAAAGCCATGATTTAAATTGATTTGGGAGGGGGGCCCATGACACCCCCCCCCCCCCCACCACTACGCCAGTGCACACACACACACACACACACACACACACACACACACACACACACCCTATTTCATTTTCGGATTAACGAACCCTAATTCATTTTCGGAATAACGAACCTTCGGAATAACGAACCCGATTTCATTTTAGGAATAGCGAACCTTCGGAATAACGAACCCGATTTCATTTTAGGAATAGCGAACCTTCGGAATAACGAACCTTCGGAATAATGCAACAAATGTTCGGATTAACGAACCCTATTTCATTTTCGGATTAACGAACACTCAGGTATAGGAAATTTGCGTGTTCGGAATAACGAACCTTCGGAATAACGAACCTTCGGAATAACGAACCGCACCCGTTGTTATATATAATATATCAACCACATCTGTCCTGTGCTATAGAACACACTGCATTATAACATGTATAATGCAGACAGCAGTATAAGGATATATACAAGAACGAATTAAAAAGAGGTGAGAATTTAACTGGAAAAAAATTCACATGAAATTAAATTATTTGAGAATTTATTATAACAGAGTATTTCACATGCCTTGTTACCTCATAAGCACCCACCCCTCCCACAAACGAGAATTAGGGCTCTGTTTGTTTGTAAGGTACATCGGGTAATGATGGAAGTCCAGTTCATCTGGTCCCAATACATGTTAACTTGATTATGAAAGAGTTTGGGAAGTATACGTCGCCCTCTTTCGATGGTAGTGATTTGAAAATTATTATTGAGAGAATGGAGCATTGCACCCTCTCATAAAAAAGTGATGTCAGAATCAATTCGAAACAGAGTCAGTGCTCATGTGAGGGGGGGGGGGGGGGGGGGGGGGGGGTGTGCACACCTATAATTGAAACAATCCAATCAGTCAGTTTAGTAAAATGGTAATCGAAATCAAATGATATGGATATCCATTGCCATGACAAATTGTGTTTAATTAACCCTAAGCTGTGATATTGCTGCATACGTAGCCCTTTTTTCTTTCTCCTGAAAAAATAGACTTAATTATAGAAGCGAAGAAAGCTTAATGACGAAGACCATTATCTCTAGCACTCCGTGGTAGTGATAAGCATCAGTTTTGTACTTTAGATAACACAAAGCGAATTCATTGCAACAAGATTTGCCTTCTTGTAGTCTGGTGGCCAGATTAAACTAAAACAATGGTTTAGGGAGTCCTGAATTGTAGATGTTGGAGACAAGTATTTTCGGAAAGAGTAGTCTAGAGCTCATGAATTGAATTGCTTGTCTCCAAAATTGAAAATTGGTTTCCTGGGAGATATACGGTTGTCATGGTAACCACTTCATACATTTTTTAGACGAATACAATATTTCGAAAAATGAATCCAAGTCTGGTTGTCCATGAATTAAACATACATGTTGTTATGGTTACAGTCCGTTATTCCGAAGGTTCGTTATTCCGAAGGTTCAGTTATTCCGAAGGTTCGTTATTCCGAAGGTTCGTTATTCCGAAGGTTCGTTATTCCGAAGGTTCGTTATTCCGAAGGTTCGTTGATCCGAAAATAAAATCGGGTTCGTTATTCCGAAGGTTCGTTATTCCGAAGGTTCGTTATTCCGAAGGTTCTTTGATCCGAAAATAAAATCGGGTTCGTTATTCCGAAGGTTCGTTAGTCCTAAAATGAAATAGGGTTCGTTAATCCGAAAATTAAATAAATACGACGTAGAAAAGAATTGAGTGGATTTGATTTTGAGCAGTGTGGACTTGGGAAAGAGGATCAATCTTACTCTAATTGCCGTGGCTGCATGAGGGGTGGGGGAGAAGGGGAGGGGGGCAAAGAGTGGCTTTATAATTCTAGTCAAATTGTATTTAATTTTTCTTTGTAAAACAGTGCAATAAGAATGAGATATATATATTTGGGTGCGGTTCGTTATTCCGAAGTTTCGTTATTCCGAACACGCAAATTTCCTACACCTGAGTGTTCGTTAATCCGAAAATGAAATAGGGTTCGTTAATCCGAACATTTGTTGCATTATTCCGAAGGTTCGTTATTCCGATGGTTCGTTATTCCGAAGGTTCGTTATTCCGAAGGTTCATTATTCCGAAGGTTCGCTATTCCTAAAATGAAATCGGGTTCGTTATTCCGAAGGTTCGTTATTCCGAAGGTTCTTTATTCCGAAGGTTCGTTATTCCGAAGGTTCGCTATTCCTAAAATGAAATCGGGTTCGTTATTCCGAAGGTTCGTTATGCCGAAGGTTCGTTATTCCGAAGGTTCGCTATTCCTAAAATGAAATCGGGTTCGTTATTCCGAAGGTTCGTTAGTCCGAAAATGAATTAGGGTTCGTTTATATCCGAAAATTAAATAGGGTGTGTGTGCGTGTGTGTGTGTGTGTGTGTGTAATAGATGACATTGTAATAGATGCAGAAGGGAGGTACATCATATTTAAAGGGGAAATACAAGGGGTTAAATTTTTGTTGGGAAATGTGTATTTCCCCACAAGAGACAAAGTACAATTACAGGTTGATTTTTTGAATAGGCTAGATGAATGTATTTGTGAAGTTTTTGATAAGGATTATTCAGTAATATTAGGGGGAGATTTTAACACGGTAATGGAAGGGGGTATGGATTATGAAGGGCCAAATATTGTATTAAAATCTAGATTTATTGAGGTATTAAAAAGATTTTTGAATAAATATGATTTAGAAGATATATGGAGGAAAAGGAACCCTAATGCTAGACAGTTCACTTTTAGACAAACGTCGCCCTTAGTCCAAAGTCGTTTAGATTATTGGTTTATATCATGTAGTTTAGAAAAATTAGTGAATAAATGTGAAATTTTGGTATCCATAACACCGGATCATTCGGGCATCAAATTGCAATTTCAGTATTTAGTGGATAAGTTTGTTTTTGGAAAGTCGTATTGGAAATTTAATAATAGTTTATGTATGGATAAACATTTTGTTGAGGGGATGCATGATATATTATTTGAATTGAAAAATGAATGGGGACCTAGGATTTCGAATAAATTAGTATTTTGGGATTTTTTGAAAATGAAAATGAGGGAATACGCTATGAAATATTCGCGTGAAAAGGCGAAGTTAAGAAAATTTGAAATAGAGACGTTAGAGACTGAAATTAAGGATTTAGAAAATCAGTTAGTCGAAGGGGCATCTAGGTTTGTTATTGATAGTATTAAATTGAAAAAAGATAAGTTGAATAAATTGTATGATTTTTCTCGACAGGGCATTAAAGTTCGTTCTAGAGCAGCTTGGTTTGAAGAAGGGGAGAATAATACTCGGTATTTTGAACAATTGTTGAAAGTAAATAAAAGGAAAAGTGTCATTAGAGAAGTATATAAGGAAAATGGAGAAATTACTAGAGATAAAAATGATATTTTAAAAGAGATAAAGATATTTTATGAAAAATTATATTCTTTGAGGAATGATAGTGGTCAAAATAATGGTTTATTTTTTGATGATATTTTAAAGTTAAGTGAACAGAATAAAGAATTATGTGAAGGTAAATTGACGAAAGATGAGTGTTTTAAAGTTTTGAAAGAAATGAAATGGAATAAATCCCCTGGAAATGATGGTTTTACAGTAGAATTTTATGATACATTTTGGCCCATATTAGGGGCTTTGTTGGTAGAAGTATTGAATGAAACATTTGTAAGGGGGGAATTGACTGTATCTCAAAAACAAGGGACTATAACATTGATAGAGAAAGAGGGAAAAGATGCGATGCATATTAAAAATTATAGACCCATTACGTTGTTAAATGTAGACTATAAAATATTATCGAAGGTTTTAGCAACTAGGATTAAAAATGTTTTAAATGAAATAATTCATTATGATCAGGTGGGATATATAAAAGATAGGAATATTGGGGAAGCGGTTCGATTAATAGAAGATATATTATTTTATTCTAAACATTCATTGGAGCAAGGACAAGGGTTTTTGATTGCGGTAGATTTTGAAAAAGCTTTTGATTCTGTATCCCATCAATATTTATTGAAAGTGCTAAAATTGTTTGGTTTTGGTGATTCGTTTTGTTCTTGGGTGAAAATATTATATAATGATATAAGCAGTTGTATTATGAATGGGGGGTATTCCACTGGTTATTTCAATATAGAAAGGGGTGTTAGACAAGGTGATCCATTGTCGCCCTATTTGTTTTTGATTGCAATAGAATTGTTGGCACATGAAGTAAGGAGGGACAAAATAATTAAAGGGATACTTTTTGGGAAGCATGAAATAAGACAAGTATTGTATGCAGATGATATGACAATTTTTTTGAAAGATATAAACTCTATAAGAAGGTTGCAATATATATTTGAAGAATTTGAAAAAGTAAGTGGTTTGAAAGTTAATAAAGAAAAGACACATTTTATGTATATGGGTGAGGAAACTGGGAAACCAGATGGGCCTTTATTTGGACAATTTGTTAAGGAAGTAAAAATTTTAGGGGTTAATTTTTCGGTTGATTTTAGATTAAAAGACGATTTAAACTATAAAGAAATATTAAGTAAAATTAAAAAGCTTCTAGGCTGGTGGAAACAACGGGATTTGACTATTATGGGTAAAATACATTTATTAAAAACGTATGCGTTAACAAAGTTGAATTATGTTTCATCTCTCCTTGTTGTTCCCGTATGGGTTTATATAGAAGTGGAGAAAATATCGTTTGATTTTATATGGGGAGGGAAAGATCGTATAAAAAGAAAAATTATGTATCAAAATTATATTTATGGTGGAGTAAAAATGATTAATTTTGAAATATTTGTTAGAACGCAGCGGATAATGTGGGTTAAACGACTATTATATGGAGAAAGAAATTTGGGATGGAAGTTATTTTTTGATTATTCTTTAAGTTCAGTAGGAGGAAGGTTCATTTTTTTATGTGATTATGAAATGTCAAAGATGAAGTTTATGTTGAAGATTCCACCTTATTATTTGGAAATGTTGAAAGCTTGGAAAGAGATTGATAATTTAAGGCATTTTAATGGTCGTATGAATCCAATTATATTTAATAATAGGAACATATGTATAACAACAAATAAGATGGTATTTGATAAAGAATTATTAGAACGAGGGATAGTTATGTTGAACCATATAATGGATAATGGACACGTTAAACCCGTTGCATATTTTTTGAATTTTGGTATGAGAAGTGAGAATTTACTTACAATAATTGATATATATCATGCGATTCCGAGGGATTGGAAAAATGATTTAGGTTTGATACGATTTTGTGAGGTAGACTTAATAAATTATGATATTAATTTATATCTTTTGGATAAAAATGTAAGTTTTAAGGATGTACCATCTAGAAAAATATATGATTATTTTATTAGAGAATTACAAAAGTCATATGTTTTACAGATAAGAGATGGACAAAATGATTTTAATTTTATGGATAAAGAAATGTATGAATGTTTTTTAAAACCAAGAATAACATTAATTATTGGGAAACAGAGAGAGTTTCAATTTAAGTTACTGCATGGGGCAATATACACTAAAGATCATTTATTTAGATTTGGATTTGTTGAAGATAATTTGTGTTCGTACTGTAAACGGGAAAGGGAAACATATTCGCATATATTTTTATTTTGTTTAAATGTAAAAGTGATATGGAAAGCCTTGATACAACGTTTTAAGTTAGATGAAATAAAGGATTTAAAGTGGCGGGATATATTTGTTGGTTTATTAGGTAATTCAAATAGAATAAAATGCTGTAATACCATTATTTTTTATGGTAAAATATATTTTATTTGTATTAAGAAAAGAGGGTGTTCTACCAAATATTGATAAAATTCAGAAACTGTTATTAGATTATAAGAGACCAGGAAAAGGGAATAGCAACTAAAATGGGGAAATTAGGATTACATTTACAAAAATGGGAACAGTAAAATTAGAATAATATTGACATGAACTCTTCAAACGCGATGTTTCTCCCGTGAGCTTGTAACATTAAAAAGAATTGATTTAAGTATGTATTTGGTAAAATTTTTTTTTTTAATGTGAGCAGATTTCTGGGGCAGGGAGGGGAGGGTGAGTGTGCAAAGGGGTGGGGGAGGGGGCGGTGGGTGGGGGCGGTGGGGAAGGGAGAAGTAGCATATCTTACTTCTTTTTATCTTTTGTTAAATCTCCATTGTGTTTAATTTTTGCATTACACTTGATTTGTACACTGTAAACTGGTATTATTTAAAATGTTATTCAATTGTAAATGTCATGTTAATTTGGAGAAATAAAAATCATTTAAAAAAAAAAAAAAAAGTGTGTGTGTGTGTGTGTGTGTGTGTGTGTGTGTGTGTGCACTGCGTAGTGGGGGGGGGGGGGGGGGGGGGGGGGGGGTGTCATGGGCCCCCCTCCCAAATCAATTTAAATAATTTATAAAGCATAAACATGCATGCATGAAGGAATCATGAACATTACAGTAGTAATCAATACATAACATAATCAACAGAATAACATACTGTACAGCATTTGATTTTACATTCAGATCAAATACAAATTAACTTTTACATAAAATAAAGATTATGACCATTTAAATTATTACAAACTAATTGACAATACAGATCAGCATTAATGAAGAAAGCATGATGTTTATAAACAAAAATAAATAAAGAAAACATCCCTTTTATAATTCAAGGGTCCTAATTGCACTGATTAAGGGTCCTAATTGCACTGATTAAGGGTCCTAATTGCACTGATTAAGGGTCCTAATTGCACTAATTGCTATTGCAGTCCATTTCGTTCCATTTTTATTCGCGATTAATTGATTATCGATTGGGGTTATTGCACTTTTGTGTACTCGATTCGTCGAGTGTACGCTGCTACTGCCAGTCTACAATTCAACTTTGAACGAAAAGTTGACATTTTATTATCTTGTAGCGAAGGTAAGTATCTTACAAATGGAGTACGTGAGATTAGACTTGATTCTAGGAGCAAAAATTAGAGCAGTAGAATTGGGAATATAAAATTATATGTACCGTTATATTTATTATTATAAGCATCATTCTGTTGAATAGCCCCGTACATTGAAATATTTGTTGGAGGAGATGGGTGTGCATGTCAATTGATCAACAAGATCGACTCGGTCATGTATCATAATTCATGACAAGAGCAAGGATTAATTAAGTCGAATGATCAATTCTAGCTTGATGTTGCAATATAGTCTCATTGTGTAATTCTTTTACTTTCTGGTCAAATGGCATAAGAAAGGAAACGATAACAGAATAAGAAAACATTAACAAAATTATTTAATACTAGCTTGCTAGCACGTTTCACTTTCAAAATGTAATACAATTAATTAAAATAACATACAATTGTACAGTTTACATAGCAAGTCCATTGAACTATTAATTTTACAATGTGGATTTGTAATGTATGTAGAGTCGGTAGAGAGGTCTTTGATGTGTGTGCCTGTGGGCTAGAATTGAGGAATGAAGGAATGATGCTATTTAAAGTAATAATAAATTAAAAACAAAGTTGTGAGAGATCTCTCTCACAACTTTGTAGAGTGTGTTTTCTGAACCAAATTCGTCATTGATGATTGAAGATCATGTATTCACATTCTTGGGCCAGCCAAATGGCATGTATGG